>OZ019947.1:13340429-13430131 GCA_963970385.1 Theonella swinhoei | reverse complement strand
AAATGTCCTCATTTAGGAGGGGTTATCCTGTTATTATGGGATATTACCAACCTGTCTGAGAATGGGAGGACTCTGTAGCAATGTGTCCGGAGTCAGGAGATAGCAGTAGTGCCTGAGGAGAGAGAGAGAGAGAGGAGGGAGGGAGGGAGGGGGAGGGAGGGAGGAGGGAGGGAGGGAGGGAGAGAGAGAGAGAGAGAGAGAGAGAGAGAGAGAGAGAGAAGAGAGAGAGAGAGAGAGAGAGAGAGAGAGAGAGAGAGAGAGAGAGAGAGAGAGAGAGAGACCACTACTACCCACGCCTCACTGACGCGTCTATTGCGGACTAGGGCTATATATACATGTACATGTATATTGGCGCTTTACCTACATGACATCATGCATGGGGGTCTTTCTTCATGTAACCGGAAATTGGAACCACGTCATTCTGAAATACAAGCGCGCACCTGGATGGATGGCTCAGCTCTAGGTATAGGGCTAGGGCCAGAGCTACAAATGTAGGAGGTACACCTCTCCTCACACACACACACACACACACACACACACACACACACACACACACACACACACACACACAGAGTGGGGCAAGGCAACAGTATGCAAGGGCTGTGGTATTCTAGATCTACATTGTGTTGTTGGTCCATAAGTAATCTCACAATGAATGAATTAAAGTGCAGAACCCTTGGCACGTTATACAACAGAGATGGTGCGCATGCGTAAAACGTAGCTCCGCCTCACGTACACACGTGCGCGTAATAACCAGGAAGCGGCTCTGTACACACTACTGCTGGAAGCGCTATAGCTTGACTGGAGCAGTCCCATGCTTGTACTCCCTCATGCAGTAACCTCTGGTGCTTTGCCGGGGTTCCCTTCGAAATGATCACGGGTAAGAAGCTGGATCTAATTAGCATATTCAGTGGCGGATCCAGAAATTCAGAAGGGGGGGTGCAAAAGTAAGGCGCGCTATGCGTGCGCCGTAAATTTTGGACGTGCCACGCCCACTTTTCGGCTAGCGTTACGCAGCTACCTTCGCGGCAACCTTTAGCGATCGCTTAGCAACTTTTACTCCGTCAAGATAAGCGTGTAGAACACGCCGCACGCTACTTTTATGCCAGGGAAGTTTTGATGCTGTAGCTGCATAAGTGTAGTCAAGCCTATATCCGTGAAATGCACTCCGCCTGGGTGAATAGGGGGGGTCCACGGACCCCCCCTGGATCCGCCACTGTGCGCGAAGCATTTTCTCTTGCGCTGCACGTGTCAATGCAAAGGGGGGTGCAGTTGCACCCCCCTTACCCCCCCTGTATCCGCCACTGATATTGGCTCTTCGATTGTGTTTCACGCCATAACTCTTGAACACAGTCGTTTCAGAAAAATCCACACAATATTTTTGATGATGGTATGCCACCAAGTATGTACGTTATTTTATAGCACGATCACTCATTCGAGAAGTGAGATGTTGAGTAACAGACACACAGACACACACACATACACAGACGACTACAGTAACCCTCGCGCATGCACACCGAGGGTTGGGTTAATAATAGTTAACTCGCTCCGGCCTCAGGTGGCTTGGATGCAGGCGTCAGGACCTTGACCCCCGGATGCCTGTGGCTCCTACTAATTCTAGATTTTAGGTTGGCAGAATGTTGACCTTCATGCATGCTTCAGATAATTCCCGGGGGGTGTCTGGACGCCAGACTGGACACCTACCTGGCGTACATCGTTGCACTGAGGCACCCCCATGTTTGTTGAAGCGAGCCCTACGCGAGCTAAAGCATGATTTCGGGTACAAATCTGTTTTCTTGGGTGGAGCTGGAGTTTTACCTTCAACTCCAGCAACGGTCAGACCAGCGCGAGACATCCTGCTCTGAAGGTCAACTTAGGTCGCACTCCCTTACAAAGAGAGTGGATAGGTAACTAGATCTAGATCTAAGGGAGGGAGGGGGGGGGGGAGAAAGACAACGAGTCACTGACACTTCCACCTCCCTGCTGCAATGCTGACTGCCCGGTTGCTGGCCTGCGAGATTCGCCGCCGTTGCCAACCGGAAGTTGGTCGGCCGAATCCGATTGGTCAGACCCTCGAATAGTTCTGCGCATGCGTTAGTCTAGTCGCTCGCTTCAATTGCGGATTAACACGCTACTGTCGATTGTTGATCTGCCTGCTAAGCAGGAAGTGATGCTAGCGATATTTGGAGGACGAGTCGGAAATCCGTATGCACAGCCGACGAGTGGGCGGGTCTGAGGACACGCCCAGGCTGGCGCGCATGCGCAGTAGGCGAGGATAACCTCGGCCAGCCCGCGAGATTAGCGCGAATGGAAGCTGCGACCCCGCCTGCCCTAAGAGACTAGAGTAGGTTAAGCAAGTGCTTGGTGAACGGCTTTTGCTGAAGCAAAAACCCTCGGGTGGACGGATTTCACTAACTCTTATCACGTCTATAGACGGAGGAATTATAATGGGGGAAGGAGGGTGGGCGCAAATGAAGGCTTGCCGTTTCTGCGAGCGTTGCTAGGCAGACTGAATCTAGGCTCCTGACAACACTTTTCAATCTCCCGGCCCGCCGTGATGGAGTGCGCGCGCGCGTAATGCGCATGCGTAAGCTTAATCGTATATTGTGCAAGTACGGACGTGTGTATCCGATATATCCTCCGTGTGCTGGGGTGACAGGCGTGTTAACCTAGTCCAACTCTGTTAAACTTCATTTAACACGCTACTGTCGATTGTTGATCTGCCTGCTAAGCAGGAAGTGATGCTAGCGATATTTGGAGGACGAGTCGGAAATCCGTATGCACAGCCGACGAGTGGGCGGGTCTGAGGACACGCCCAGGCTGGCGCGCATGCGCAGTAGGCGAGGATAACCTCGGCCAGCCCGCGAGATTAGCGCGAATGGAAGCTGCGACCCCGCCTGCCCTAAGAGACTAGAGTAGGTTAAGCAAGTGCTTGGTGAACGGCTTTTGCTGAAGCAAAAACCCTCCACTGGTGGGATGGGTCGCATATTGAGAGCCAGGCCACCCTCCAAGCACTTGTCAGTATTTCTCGTGCCCAGAATATAGGTAGTGACCTCTCCAGTAATGCACACTACATAACTTGAATATCAGTAATGGATCAGCAGTTATAGTGGTTATGAGTTTTTGAGGCTGCGAGACGGGAAGAAATCGAGACCAACGCTGCTCTGGGCATCTTGACGTATGCCTGGTAAGCAGAGCTCTGGCGCGGGAATGTATATAGGCAAGAAGGGCGGCTACTGGGCACAGATCGCAGTCCATTTTTCCCCAGTATAAGTTTACTCCCACGCGGAAAGGGTCCGTCTTGGATGCTTTGATGCGCAGAATGACGGTTTTCGGAGAAGTTGGGGAGTCTAGGGCTACGTCGGAGATGGCCAGGTAGATTGACGGATCAAAGGCTCCTTGCTAGGGAACTGGGGCCCCAGATCGTAGGGAGCCGAAAAAGCAAGTGCATGAAACGGCCCATAGCATTGTACAATTGAAAGAAGGGCCTGAGCCTCCCATGCAGCAGTAATGGCAGGCGAGGGCGAGGTTTGTTCGAGTCCGAGCATGCTTGAGCTCGCTGGACCCTCTGCAGCACGTAGCTGAGGGTTGGCATGCAAGAGATACTAGGGTCATATTTGCCAATGACGTACTGCCGATACCTTTTATGGATTTGTGAGCTACGCCTTCCGATGCCAGGGAAGCGACAAGTCTACACAGACATAATTGAGTGAGAGGTAAGGTTTGTAGCTTGGCCGAGTTGCAGAATGAAACGAAGCGTTCACGAGCCGAATGGTATGTTCTTAGAGTTGAAGGGGCTAGGGCCTGGCTAAAAAGCCACTGAGCCATGACATCCAATCGTTACGGGCTGGCTAGGGCATGGCTAATCACGCATGCGCGATTGCGGATCCAGTCTATATAAGCCATCTACCCATGTGGGGTGAGGAACGCTGAGTCCCTGACGCAGCCATAGTGGGATGGGGGTTAGTGAGGGAGCTGCAATGGGTACTTAGTGAGGGGGCTGCAATGGGATAGGTCATCGCGAGACAGGGCGACCGCGGCGATGTTAGAGACCCCTGGGGTGTGACGTGCGACAATGTCAAAGTCATAGAGCGCTGATGTAGAACAGGCAACGCAACTGGTGGCAGAGTAGTGAGTCTTTCGCCGATTGGTGGTTAAGGACCTCACCCACGGCCTGATTGTCGCAATAGAAGCAGACGGTGCTTCCTCGCCACGCTAAACCCCAAACCGCTGCCGCAACTATGATCAGTAATAGCTCCTTCGCAGCAATGCTCTCAGAGGCAATGGGTAACGAGAACCAAGGTAGCTGGAACCATTGCCCCTGCCAATGTGCTCCACAGCCCCACGATCCCGAGGCATCCGACCACACTTCGGCATCAGGGTTGTTGGTACGTACGTATAGGACGAAGAATAGAGACTCCGTTCCAGGACTGGATGAAGGAGTACCACCATTCAATATCAGCTTGGAACTCGAGATTGAGGCGTACAGTGTAATGCTGCTCGAATTTAGCTGTTTGAGCTAGCAAATTATAGATGCGCCGCAGAAAGGTGCGGCCTGGACGTACGTACCAGCATCCTGGAGCATGCCTGCTAGCGACTCAAGGTCCCTGCGGACTCCTGAGCGTCTACCCCGCCAACTGCCCAGCAAATCATGCAGTCTTTGCAGTTTCTCATGGGGCAGAGAGAGGGTCATGGCGAGGGTGTCGACTTGGATTCCGAGAACTGTTAGGCGAGTGGATGGACCTTCAGTTTTCTCGCTTGCGATGATGACACCCAGATTGCTGCAGGTCTGCATCAGTAGACGCAAGTTCTGCTCGCAGGCCGGAGAGTTAGCAGGGCCTACCAAAATGAATTCATCCATGTAGTGGAAAATATGGGTCGCGCCATGGACCGGATAACTCATTCTAATGCGTCGGCCACCGCTGGAAAGCTAATGGGTGCCGAACGGAGCCCAAATGGAAGAGTGGTGTCCACATAGTAACAATCTTGCCAATGCATGCTCAACAGGCGTCTATCTTGGGAGTGCACAGGTATTTGCCCGTAAGCCTGTTTTACGTCTGATTTTGCAACTAAGGCACCCCGACCCAGTCACAAGATAGCTGCCGCAATGTTGTCGCTGGAGATGTAATTGAACGAACAATGACTGTCATCAATGCCATCATTCACGCTGTGGCCTGTTGGGCTGGAAAGGTCCACGATCAGCCGCCATTTGTTGGTTTGGTGGTGCTTGGGAATCACCCCGAAGCTGCTAATATGGAGCGGGATGGGAGGAGAGCTAAAGGACCGAGAACACGGCCATGCTCGCCAAGTATCCGGACATAATGTCAGGATGTCACTAGCAGAATTAACGCAAGTTGCGTGTGTTTGAGATTAGCTTTATATCGCAGCGCTCATACTGGAAGCCCACCCTGAAACCGCGTCACTTATGCCCCCCACAATATATTCTGCAAAGCTTCTGTCTGGATGCAGACGCAGAGCCCAGTCCCAAGAACGCCAGCAGAGTGGAGTGACGATGCCCGAAATTGCAGCAAGAAGAGCCGCCGGCTTTGGGGGGGTGCATTTCGCCAGGGCTAACAGACCTCTAATGTAGGGGTATGAACCGGACAGGGAATGAGATGAACTTACGAGGGACAATAAAAGAAAAAGCTCTTGAAGGGGTGCTGAGGAGCCTAAAAGTATATTTTCATAACACACCCTAGTACGTATTAGGTGGAGGGGAACGGGAGTGCCTCGCAGTTTGCTGCCAGAGCACCTGCATGCTAGCTGAGTAGCCCGCTGAGCTAGCCGCTAGTTGCATGGGGCCCATAGCCAGTGTGGGCTGACTGCAATTGGACGGCAAACGGGAGAGGGCCTATAAAAACCGTGTACAAGTGTGTGAGTGTGTGTGTGTGGGTGTGTGAGCATGTGTGACTATGTGGAGGGAGTGGGAACGGACGTTATATAGCTATGGCAGTAAGATAACAAAACTTATACCCTCAAAGGGACCGTACAAGGCGGGCGTGACAGGCGGGACTAATAAACAAATAAGGTGTAATTAAGTCTTTCACCCTCACACGGAGGGGAGAAACATGGCATGCGCAGTGGGATGTTTTAAGGTCGCCGCTGTTGCCAATGGCCCGTGTTGCTCAAATTTATAACATGAACCATGGATACTCTAAGTGACTGGATACGCGAGTGGGCTATGGCGAGGGCACGCCGGCCTCTTGGCTGCTGTCTGCAACTAGGTTAATCTGTGTCCTCCGACTTCGCACCCAGGGGACAGGGAAAATCTTGCCGCCGGAGGTGAGTCGACTTGATAGTTATCCTGGGCGGTGGACGTTGGGAGCAGCAGCTCAGGGCCACGTCCAATTGCGAATTTTTGCAGCAGAGATCTGGGAATGGTAGATAGTCCCTGACCTACCAGAACCCGCTCAAACGAGCCTGCCGCGGATGCACGGGAGTCGCTTAAGAGGGACTGTAGGAGCCATGCTAGAGGGGAATCATCCGACGAGGCCAACGCTGTGCTGAAGCTGGGTGGAGCGGGAAGCTGAGGAAACGCCGAGCTCGGTAGCGGAGGCAGGCCAGTCGGAAGGAGGGCCGGGTGCTGCTCGGCATTAAACCCAAAGAAGCTGCTCTTCGGGCTGCTATGCCTGCTGTTAGAGCTGAAGACGAGAGAGCAGTGGAAAACGCGTGCTTTATTATTAAGACGGCTATACCATAATCTGCTGGCAAAAAGATAACGCGGCGCGGAGACACGCGACTTCCATATGAACAAAGCTGTGCATCGTACGCGTTAGCCCAGAGCGAGCAGCCTGCATGCTGGAGCTAAGCACAACTTTCATTAGCATATCAGGCCTCCCATGTACGGTAGTCTACCCTGTTGAAGCTATGCAAGGCCAGACGCCAGCATTGCTGGTGGAATTGCCATATGCACGCACGCACCAGAGGTAGCGAATGCTCGCTGCTACCAGTAGCTCGCACGCAAGCCTCTAGTAAGAGGAGGGGGGGGGGGGGGGGGGGGGGCAGGGGAGGGGATGGGACGCAACCCAGGCTATCAAGGTTGTTAGCCCAATGGAAGCTGCTGCAATGCAAAGACACCGACGACGCCTCGGTATCAACGCTGCTAACGCAGAGAAACGCAAAGGAGAGAGAAAGAGAGGGAGTGCAACGCAAGCCAGGCTATCAACTTGAGGTTGATAGCCCAATGGAAGCTGCTGCAATGCAAAGACACCGACGACGCCTCGGTATCAACGCTGCTAAAGTAGAGAAACGCAAAAGTGAGGGAAAGAGAGAATAGAGAGAGGAAAATAAAGTCGAGAGAGGGGGTCAGGCTTACAGGGTCCTGGCACTGTGGCGGCTGATGCTGGAACGAAAGGGGACACGCTAGGCGAGGACCCCAGTCTGTGGGCTGACTGAGGAAGGGACTGTAGAACCCTTGTCGCTAGGTCGCTAGTGGACGAGGACGAGGAAGCCGCACTCGCGACTCACCCGGGCCTCGACGAGCTGGTAGGGGGAACCACTATCGGCGGACTGTTGCGGCGGCTAGGACGGACGACGGAATGAGTGGTGGCACCTGGTGCGGGTTTGCCATGGAGAGAGAACAGCTAGGCAACTACACGCAAATGAAGGCTTGCCGTTTCTGCGAGCGTTGCTAGGCAGACTGAATCTAGGCTCCTGACAACACTTTTCAATCTCCCGGCCCGCCGTGATGGAGTGCGCGCGCGCGTAATGCGCATGCGTAAGCTTAATCGTATATTGTGCAAGTACGGACGTGTGTATCCGATATATCCTCCGTGTGCTGGGGTGACAGGCGTGTTAACCTAGTCCAACTCTGTTAAACTTCATTCCGGAAGAGGCAAGGCCGGTTACGTCTGCGCGTAGTGCGCGGCAGTCCCGGTCCCGGGCCGGGCGCGGGGCCAAAATGGAAATCCCGCGCTAACTGTATGGCGCCAAATATGCAGTGCCAGTGGATAACCCGGTATTAGCAGTTGCCGATACCTTCAGCACGCATACATGTATATACCTACTTCAACGCATGGGTTGTAGGACACCCAAACAGTAAGTAGAAAAATACTCACACTCCCCAACCCCCCAACAACCACCATAGCCACCTAGTTACGCATACCTACAGCACGCATACCTAGAAATCAACGCATGGGTTGTAGGACACACAAACAGTAAGTAGAACAATACTCACACTCCCCAACCCCCCAACAACCACCCAGTTCCACCTAGTTACGGATACCTACAGCACGCATACCTAGCAATCAACGCATGGGTTGGAGGACACACAACGGTACTCTACAAAGCTCCCCAACAATTAACACCACCTTGCCTCAGCCCACGGTGTAAGTAGCCACTACAGTTAGCACGTACTTTTGTCACTTCTTCCTTTTTTCTCCTCTTTCTTCCCTCTCTTCTCCAGTCGTATCGCCAATTGACAGAATACGGAGATTTATTGAAAAACGGAAAATGCATACGCGCAGAAATTCCACTGTTTAATTAACGGCCGCTCAATTTCCGGTAAGTTTCTAAAGCTCCCCCCTGAGAACTGAGCCGCTCCCAGCGCAAACTGTGCTAGCAACAGTATAGAACTATGCATGGAGTCTACATATACTAAGAATGAAGCTGAAGTCGATCAATAATTTTCATGATAAAACGCGTTATATGTGCATGTGTAGTACATACAACACAGGATACTGCATAAACAATGCCTTCTATATGTATACCGTCTACTCTTGCCAACCACAGTCACAAGAGAAGAGACTAAGGTTATTCGCATGACATAGAGGCTGGTGTATGATCTATCATCCTCAATGTCGGCATCACCAAGAGGAGCCAGAATCTTCATCACTCACACACTTCCCCATATTCCTTTCTCAGTGAGTCATCATGCAGCAGTTCCTCCTCTTCCATCTGTACTAATTCATCTGAGCTTTGCTGCTGTGTACCTGTGACACTGGGAGCATTACTGCATCTACAACCAGGACCACACTTATTGCCTTTCTTGACACAACTGCATTGTCATGTACTACATGCAGTAACACTTGAACATGAGCAACCTCAAAATAATAGGCCCAGTTAGTATCTCACAGTCTCTCTGTTTTCAACTGACTCCCAATCACACTCAAGTTTCCCATCTACAATTTTCCAACAGTACTGGGTGAGGTCTAGTAATCTCATGTGATTACTGGCATCCTGATTCCACATGTTAGAAACCCAGCATGTTCGCTGCCAGTGGTGCCACAGGGCATCAAATGATGGGGGCAATTCATCTTCAAACTCAATGCCACTCCACACACTCTCTCTGATCACTTCAATGAATCTCTTGTGTTGCTGTACAGGACCTACACCATCCTGTGTGTACAGTGCACAAGGTGTATCTACAGTGAACTCGGCCATCAAAAGATGCAAACACACAGCTATACTCAGAGGTTTTGTCACATCCAGGTACACAGCAACACTCAGGGTTTATTTCAGAAAACTTGACGGGGGGGGGGGGGGGGCGAACAGCACATACGAGAAATCTTGGAGGGCAACATGACAACACCAGTGGCTGTACATGAGAAGCCACAGTTTTAATAAAAAAAACTGTGAATGGGCAAGTCGTTTTAAGGGGGGTCAAATCAGTGCCCCCCCACCCCACCCCACCCCTAAAAGAAACACTGGCACTGGTTTTGCTTTTCAATCCCATGCTTTATCCAACGAGGAATATACTCTCCAACATCAAATCCTCGTTGGATGCTGCGTTTACATGCCTTACAGACACATGAAGCTGGTATTTCAGTGTACTTCAGGAAGAACTGCTGTAACTCACTTTTCCACTGCCAAAAATGAATATGTTGAGATCTAAGACGCTCCCTGCACAGAGAACAACGGCTCTGCTCTTCGGGAAACACGCTCTCGCACTCACATTCACTGCTCTAGCAGATAGCTACAGACACAAACCAGCAAACCAGGTGATTCTTAGGCCGCATACCAAAGCGCATATCTCCGCGTACCGATCTGGATCCCAGAGCAGTACTACATATATTGTAGCCCTATTCCTATGCTACAGACTGGTATAGGTTTCGTGGCGCTCAGAGGGGGGCACAAAAAGTGCTCTACGGTTAACCGCGCCTACCTCGCACGAGCTCCGTGAAGACGTCTCGCACTTGACGAGCTCTACCAGCAAAACGCGACATGACTTCAGCTTCATTCTTAGTATATGTAGACTCCATGCATAGTTCTATACTGTCGCTAGCACAGTTTGCGCTGGGAGCGGCTCAGTTCTCAGGGGGGAGCTTTAGAAACTTACCGGAAATCGAGCTGCCGTTAATTACATGATGGAATGTAGTCACGTAGACTACTTCCGATTTTTCAATAAATCTCCGTATTTTGTCAATTGGCGATACGACTGAATGATCAAAACTCAGCAACCATGGTAACCATCAACCTGAAAGTTAGCATGTGTAGAGATATCATCGCTAATAGCAACATGACAAAAGCATGTTATTAATAATATTAATCAGAGACTCCCTGTTATACATATACATACTGTCAATATACCCCGTTTACGGGGTATATTTTCTATGGTTAATTGCGCTGTAGCGCTCGTCCTTCGCAGACAGTGCCTACCACAAGCTAAGGTGAACAGAGCTACACTGGCAGCGGATTCTGTCGTTGAGAGCATAATATGTAACTGTGCACTACCGTATGCATCATTACACAAATGACTAAAGGAGGGGGTGGGAAAGCGGGAGGGGAGGAGGAGGAGGTGGGGAGGAGATCCATGAGAGGGTGGGTAGGAGGGGGAGGATGAGAGTGAGGTGGCTTTGAAAAAGTTGATGAGTTCAAGGCAAAGGACGGACAACCTATAGAAACTTGTATTACTCTGAGGCCTGAGAGGTTAAAAAAAGCCTCTAAAAGATTAGTCGTTTCATGAATTTCTATCTGGACCAAATGCGCATGCTCAATAGTCAATAGCTTACGACTGCGCATATTCACACTTTAATGGCTTCCCTCAACACCAATTGCGCATATTCGCACTTCAATGGCTTCCCATCTTCACCTACTACCCAAACGTGCACTTCGTTAGCTTCCAATTGCCCATACATGACATACAAATTATAGTATGATGTATCAGTGAAATGAGTCGCTCAATCAATATCGTATACAAATATACAATGTCATGTATATGCAAGATATGTTGCGCTTCTCCTAAAAGGGAATCAAAGTGCAGTTACTTATAAGCTGGAGCGTTCGTGCAGCACCGCAGCTAGAGGGTTAACTAGTTATAGCTGTCCAAAAACTGCATGGTTAAAACATCAGCGTTCGGGAGTTCTGAGCCGCTACATTTATTACTGCATGTGTGCGCCATTCCTACATACATGTAAGTCTAGCTACTGACACATCACTTCGGGAGTTAAGCCATTAGGCTACATTTGGCTGATGGGCACATCAGTGCCATCACTACATATAGTATACCGACTATACCACTAAATGTGTGTGGGGGAGGTAGGGGTGGAACCCACCCAAAATACTAACATTGAACTAGGTAGATGTTGAACTACTGTTGCACAAACTACATGGCCTTAGTTAAATTTCGTATACAAAAATATTTTAGCTGTATATACATTATCCAAACAGAAAAGGTTTACTTACAGAAAACTACTGACAGACACACGTGCACACACACACACATGCACACACACACACACACACACACACACACACACATACAGAGTCACTCAGTGCCTGGAACACTCTCTGTATCACTCATATCACTTGTGGAGTCTTCCGTTAGAGACGGATCTACAGCACCATTGGTATGGGAGGCCATGACCTCTGAACCTTCTGATCCGATGCCATTTGGTGAGTTAGAGGCATGGCGAGCCAGTGTGTCATCAGAACTCATACTAGGATTATCATAGTCTACAAAGTTAGTGTTTAAAGGGTTAATTGCAGAAGGGTTAACAATTGCAGACTGCAGTTTGTCACACACTCTATAAAAACGACGCGATGGCCCTGGAAGAGAAGTCCAGAATCCACAACACTGTCCTTGACATTCACACAACACATAACTCACCACTTGTCTGCACGAAGGTGACAACGTAGGTTTTTCCATCGTTTTGATCATTGTCTCCATCACCAGCTGTTTCCGCAGGAAGAAACTTGATTAGAAACTTGACGGGTTTCTTAAAAACACGTTTGCCTGAAAATCACAAAAACCTTCTTTACACAGCACAAATGGCATGACTCTTATGTGGAGTGTCATAAGCCTGGTAGACTCTGACCTTTCTGTCGACGAGATTTTGCATACTTCAGTTTGAAGACATTGTCACCAATTTCCTCGTGTTCACAGTTCACCACCTGCAGGATGTGACATTACTGCAGGAACCATGTGATC
Organism: Theonella swinhoei; assembly: GCA_963970385.1. Taxonomy (NCBI): domain Eukaryota; kingdom Metazoa; phylum Porifera; class Demospongiae; order Tetractinellida; family Theonellidae; genus Theonella; species Theonella swinhoei. The sequence goes on along the minus strand of OZ019947.1, from coordinate 13,417,764 downwards.
ATCATGTGACTCACAGAAAAGGACTGTATAAGTGAAGTCCTCAGTTCAGTAAAGGACTTGTCCCTGTACACAACGACCACTTCTTCCCTGTCCCTGTCTGACTTCAGATTAGCAAACCATGATCTCTTGGCCCTGTGGGGACCACTACCTCACATGGTACACCAAGGATAGATCACATGACAACTCACATGACTGGTGAGGGAGAGTCAGAAGTAGGAGTAGGTGTATTTCCTGAGGGAGTGGTTGCCGTTGGCGACTCCGCTCGACCATCAAATCTCTTTCGGTGGAATCTTGGAGAGCCCATAAATGTCTTCATTGTCTGAGAGAGCTTTCGTTTCCATGGTGATCCAGGTTGCTGTGACGCTCCAGTAAGCTACAGAATTGACATTTGTACACATACATGTTATGTACATGTTCTATCAAATTGTATGAGTGGTTACTGGCAAGTGCATTGTGGCAGATCCATTGTCCCCGGGGGCATAGCTGGTCTTACGGCCTCGAGATGAGGGAGGGGTAGATGTGGTGTAGGTATAATAGCCAGAGGCTGAGGGGTTGTAGGCAGGAGTGGCAACAGAGCCAACACGGGTCTGCCTCGTGGGAATGGAATCTAGACCTGTAATAGATTTGAGAATGATCAGTAAGTCTAGGGGTGTGGCTATTCACAATCAATAAAGAGACAGTGAGACTGACCAGCTGAACCAATGGACTGAGATCGACCTCTGTTGAGGTGAAGATTGGAACCTGAGGTAGCAGAGGCTGAGTCAACCCTCTTCCTTGGAGGGTCTGGAGGAGAGGGAACATGTCAACACAGGGATATGTGTAGGTTGGATCAATAAAATGTATACCAGGATGGTGATGGCCGCCTATGGCATGAGTCTCATCCTCTGTACTGGGTTGACGCTCCTTGCGACCCAAGAGTAGGAAGTACACCACCTTCTCTTCATTATGCCTGGCAGAGAGGGAGAGAGGATGGCTGTGAGGTGTGCTAGCAGACCAATATCAGACCCACGTACTCGGGACTGAGCAGGGCTCGGGCCAGTGCTGTCCTGTCCTTGAAGCAACCAAGGGAAGCCATACTCTTGAATACATCTGGATCAATTTCAGAGCGTGTGTCCAAGGGAAAGGTTTCTACAGCTTCACTCATAGGCGTGACTGGTTCCAGATCTGTGGACTCATGCGACCTGGAGGAGGAGGAGAGAGAGCACTGTTCACTGAGTGACTATTACAGGGAAACAGGTCTTACCCTTTGAACCATGGATGTCTCATCACATCATCTAGCTGGACATGTAGGAAGACAGATCTAAGTTGTCAGGCAGAGAACCTATATGACAACGACAACTTACAGACAATCTCTTGAGTGGGTCTACTTCAACCATCCCCTTCAGCAGCTGCTGAGCCCCCTGAGGGAGGTAAGGAGGGATGACAAAATGGCCTCTCTTCACCTTCTCTAAGAGAACACGAAGATTGTCATCATCAAATGGGAGAGCGCCCTGGAAGATGGTTAGATACAACAGGGTGACTAGTAGAGGGGAGGGGAGGAGGAGGGGAGGGGAGGAGAAGGGGAGAGGGAGAGGGAGAGGGAGAGAGGAAGAGGGAGAGGGAGAGAGATGCTTACCACCAGAAGAGCATAAAGTATGACCCCACAGCTCCATACATCTGCCTTCCTGCCATCATATTGATCTCCCTGTGTGTGAATAAGGTGTATGAGGAAGACAAACATGTAGTAGGGAGGGGAGACTACTCACCCGAATGACTTCAGGACAGGCATAATGAGGCGACCTGCACAGTGGGAGACAGAACACATGATGCACTACATACAGTGAGGCTGTGACCAGGACTCACCCACAGCTTGTCTCCAACAGTTTGCCTCCAACCTGGAGGGAAGCCATGCCAAAGTCAGCCACTTTGATGTGTCTCTGTTCATCCAGGAGAAGATTCTCAGGCTTTAGATCACGATGGCTAGATGGGGAGGGAACCATCACTACCATTTAGTGTACATTTATATACATGTATGCCAGTCACATGACTGTCATGTGCTCACCACACTTTGTGCTTGTGGCAGAAGTCTACAGCTGATACTATTTGACGGAAAAACCGTTTGGCCTAGGAATGAGACAGGAGGGATGAGTTGTCTGTGGTCTGTGACGTATGTGTACATGTACCTCTCTCTCTGAGAGTCTACCCTTTCTGACAAGATAATCAAATAGTTCTCCTCCAGACACATGTTCCAGAATGAGGTAGCTGAGAGGGAGGGAGGGAGGGAGGGAGGGAGGGAGAGAGAGAGGGAGGGAGGGAGAAAGGGAGGGAGGGAGGGGGGGAGGGAGAGAGGGAGGGAGCAGGGAGGGAGGGAGGGAGAGAGGGAGGGAGGGAGGGAGCAGGGAGGGAGGGAGGGAGGGAGAGAGGGAGGGAGGGAGGGAGGGAGAGTAGGAGGAACACATAGTAAAGTTGTCAGATATACAATAATGTAATGTGAAGAATGAGAGCAAATATGCAACACAGTCTGCCAATGACACATGATCAATAGTGTGTATCACAAGCCATAGTCTGGAGTATGGTAGCTATGTGGCTCTCAGGATATGGAGGTCCATGACCCTCTGACCCTCTCAGTACTACTGACAGATGTGTGTGTGTTAGCAGTATGGTACACCTCCATGACCCTCTGACCCTCTCAGGAGCTATGGTGACTTACAGATGTGTGTTGTTCTCGTAGACATCATAGAGCCCCAGGACATGAGGATGGTTAATGAGCTTCATGATAGCAATCTCCCGCTCCACCTAGTGAGGTACAGAGTTAATGGGGTACAGAGGGGAGGAAGAGTTAAGTCACTTAGTAACAGTAATTAAACAAGTGTACACACATCTACCTACAATTAGTACTACAACTGTCTCCTGTAAAGGGGAGGGAGGGGGAGGAGGGAGGGGGAGGAGGGAGGGGGAGGGAGGGGGAGGGAGGGGGAGGGATATGGCTCCTTCTCTAACAGAGCAATACATAAAAGGTTGTGCTGCCATGACATCATAATGGATTGCTATTTGACCCCTTAAATGGACCTTGGGACCAGAGGCACTTCTGTTGCCCCTCAGGGACCCTCACTAAAGGGACCTCTGTGACCCCGTGTAAAGAGACCTCAGGGACCCTCACTAAAGGGACCTCTGTGACCCCCTGTAAAGAGACCTCAGGGACCCTCACTAAAGGGACCTCTGCGACCCCCTGTAAAGAGACCTCAGGGACCCTCACTAAAGGGACCTCTGCGACCCCCTGTAAAGAGACCTCAGGGACCCTCACTAAAGGGACCTCTGTGACCCCCTGTAAAGAGACCTCAGGGACCCTCACTAAAGGGACCTCTGCGACCCCTGTAAAGAGACCTCAGGGACCCTCACTAAAGGGACCTCTGTGACCCCCTGTAAAGAGACCTCAGGGACCCTCACTAAAGGGACCTCTGTGACCCCCTGTAAAGAGACCTCAGGGACCCTCACTAAAGACCCCTGTAAAGAGACCTCAGGGACCCTCACTAAAGGGACCTCTGCGACCCCCTGTAAAGAGACCTCAGGGACCCTCACTAAAGGGACCTCTGTGACCCCCTGTAAAGAGACCTCAGGGACCCTCACTAAAGGGACCTCTGCGACCCCCTGTAAAGAGACCACTGTACATATACATGTATGTCTAGTGTTGTGATTTAAATCTCCATGGACCAACTACATTCATGTAGTGGGGAGCGAAAAGTGTTGACTTGACAAATGTTTAGAAAACAGTAGTATTCAGTGAGGGATGGAGGCAATGACTGCCATACTGACCAGACCCAGATCCATAGTACCTGGAGTGTAACATGTGAACTACAGGCCACAAAGATTCCTTCCCATGAATGGGCCATGTCAATACTGCCCCATCCCATGGTACCAGGAGTCACTGGTGGCCCATCCTATGGTACCAGGAGCCACTGGTGGAGACTACTGCCCCATCCCATGGTACCAGGAGTCACTGGTGGAGACTACTGCCCCATCCCATGGTACCAGGAGTCACTGGTGGAGACTACTGCCCCATCCCATGGTACCAGGAGTCACTGGTGGAGACTACTGGCCCATCCTATGGTACCAGGAGTCATTGGTGGAGACTACTGGCCCATCCTATGGTACCAGAAGTCACTGGTGGAGACTACTGCCCCATCCTATGGTACCAGGAGTCACTGGTGGAGACTACTGCCCCATCCCATGGTACCAGGAGTCACTGGTGGAGACTACTGCCCCATCCCATGGTACCAGGAGTCACTGGTGGAGACTACTGGCCCATCCTATGGTACCAGGAGTCATTGGTGGAGACTACTGGCCCATCCTATGGTACCAGGAGTCACTGGTGGAGACTACTAGCCCATCCTATGGTACCAGGAGTCACTGGTGGAGACTACTGGCCCATCCCATGGTACCAGGAGTCATTGGTGGAGACTACTGGCCCATCCTATGGTACCAGGAGTCACTGGTGGAGACTACTGGCCCATCCTATGGTACCAGGAGTCACTGGTGGAGACTACTGGCCCATCCCATGGTACCAGGAGTCACTGGTGGAGACTACTGCCCCATCCCATGGTACCAGGAGTCACTGGTGGAGACTACTGCCCCATCCCATGGTACCAGGAGTCACTGGTGGAGACTACTGGCCCATCCCATGGTACCAGGAGTCACTGGTGGAGACTACTGGCCCATCCCATGGTACCAGGAGTCACTGGTGGAGACTACTGGCCCATCCCATGGTACCAGGAGTCACTGGTGGAGACTACTGGCAGACATATGGCTCTGGCCACATAAGGCCAGCATCTGTTCCATATCATGTCACCACATGTCCATATATGGCGTTATTGCATCAGTGGAGGATACAGCAACAGGTAGACCAATGATCATTACATGCTCATTACCTTGCCAGATGGCAATAGACAGTTAACAACACACACAAAAGTAAACATTTCACCTTCAGCAGAACAGATTTGCTGAGTTTCTCTCTGTTAATGATCTTGACAGCCACTGTCTTCTTACTGACACAGTGCATCCCTAGCTTCACCAGACCTGGGAGAGAGGAAGACACACTCAGTGCTCTGTACACACTGTCAACAGAACACCTCTTTCATCAACTCCTCAAACACCTTATCTGAAAGGACTTTAACAAATTATCACCTTCTGCACCATACATTACCACCAAAAGGCCACTTGTAACGACAAAATACCACCTCTGTTGAGCCAAATAAGGAGGTGCCTTTGTTTGATGACATTCACTAGAGAGCTGGGCAACAGAGTCTGTAAAACAAGTAAACAGTTCCTCCAGCACAAGAGATGAATGTATTTGTAGATCCTTCCAACCCAGCTCCTGTTCTACACACACTGTGATGTGGGGTACATACTGGGCAGTATTCAGTGGAAGGGGAGAGCAGTCTGGGATGAATGATAACATTGCCTCCAGAGGAGGACAAAGGGCCACAATGAGACGATGTGTCTGGTAGAGTCATGGATCAAAAGCTGAGTCACTGGCTACATCACTACATATGTAGACTAGTGGACATCAAAGGCCAGGAACACTCTACACCTCTTATGGTAGTAGCTACTAATGGCCTGGATCACACAATGGAACAGGTCCGATATGGACAGCTCTAGGCTCACATGGTGTTAGTTACTAATTTAGAGTGACTCCCACACAGATTAGTGTAAGACCACAGAGACACACATCCTACATCGGCCTTCCTCAGCCAAGGGAAAGACAAACCTCCTTTGCCTTCCTGCACTCACCAGAACACCCACATCTCACATCCTCTCCCACACTTTTTCCCATGAAACCACCTAACTTTTAATTTCCTACTTCCTCTAGCTCTGTAACAGTATTTGTGTACGCACAACTGACCCTATGACCACTGAACCCAAAAAGTGTTCAGAGATGAGGTCTGTACAGGCCTCCAGTCACACCCAGTCCACCATGGACAAGGCCTTCCCACACTCCACCCGAAACATGACGCACGTACACATACAGTGTTGGAGTTTACCTGTCTGGCCCTTGCCCAGTGTGCGCTGCAGGAGATACGGTCCTACAGCCCTTGTACTACCATCTTCAGCACCGGCCATCCTTTCTTCCTAATGTAATGGCGACACGCCTCCTTTCAGTAGCAAATTCGAGCGCAAATTACGACTCAGTCGTGAGGGAGGTGACGACTACTGTACTATTGAGAAGTAGACAGGATCAGTGCTTGACATCCACACCACAAACTAGGAAAGGTAATCTGAAGTGTTGGGAATGTTTTCTGTAAACACGAAGGCGGAATCGAAAGTCTTTTATCACACACAGCCGACTCTATGCAACTGATGACACGACACTTGGCCACTCGGCAAGATGGAATACCACTGTACAGAGTACCACTGGCTATTCAGCATGACAAGATGACAACTTCGCAATAATTCTAACACCATCAACATAAAAACTGGCGATCAAAGCATACTTTCTGCGCAATTATTTAGGTGTATAATCTGTCCCATTCCCATACACCCAGACTGTCTGGAGTACTGTAGGAAGCAGTGCAGCTGCTATGTGCTTGCAGCAGCTGCCCTCAATACACGTACAGTATGTCTAAGACGACTCGAAGCGGTAGAAAGTATGGGACTGTACATGTGCAGCCTCCTGGCAGTGTCACCGCTGACAAGCTACAAGCCACACCCCCGGAGGTACTTTCGTTTGTTCACGTGGTTTGTTGTTGATACACACCCACACCCACAGAGCAAGAGACTAAGACTGGACAGAGAAGAGCCAACCGACGAACAGAGTCAGAGAAAGGCTACCACTGACAACACGGAGGTAGGAAGTGAAGTGGAGACACAGCTTGATGAAGATGACAAAAGAGAAAAGATAACAAGCAAAGAGTACCCAGTTGTACCCTCTGATCCAGCTGCACAGGCAGCCACTACTGCAGAGACATGAGGACACTTCTTCAGAAAAGACAGCTAATGTGAAACTGAAGTTAGTAATGTAAACATATCACTGCAATACTAGTCACTATGTCTGGGACTCAGTTAGTTTATCACGAGCTTGCTCCAGCAGCACCTGCTGTCCTGCTACCTCCTCTCCACCCACCATGGGTGTGGTCTGGCCAGAGTTCAGTGGAGTAGCCACATGTACATAGCCACCACTGCCCCCTGGAGGGCCCCCTGAAGAAATTCCAACACTCCCACTATGGGAAGCAGTAGTCCGAAATTCAGCTTGAGGGAACCCTCCTTGATTAGGTTGAGGGGGCTTTGGGAAGTGAAGTCCTGAGGATTGTGCAGTGGAGGGGGAGTTGACTGGTGTGCTGTCATGCTGTGCTCGCTCTGTGGCTGACTCCAGTGCTCCAGATTGGGTGAACTGGAGCAGCTCACGCAGGTGCTTGTTCTCACATTCCAACTGAGTAATGTACTCCACTGCCCTCTGAGACGAAGTGTCATCTTCTTGCATGGTCAGGGAAATGACAGCTGCCATGTGGTACAGCTGGTCAGTGCGGTGCAGGAGCTCCTGTAGAGACAGAATGGTATCTGATACACTGACAGCACAGACCACCACCACTTACATCAGCAGTATTATCACTGGTTAGGGTCAGCTCCTGCTTCTCTGCACTCATGAACTGACCAACCTGCCAAGGGACCAAGGGGGTGACTAGTCAGGACAGGGGAAGTGACACACACACACACACACACACACACACACACACACACACACACACACACACACACACACACACACACACACACACACACACACACACACACACACACACACACCTGCTGGCGGTACTTGGTCATAATCATTTCAATGGCTGCCTGGTGTTCCTCTAAGAGAACCCTCAGTTCAGCATTCTCTGCCTGGAGCTGTTTGATATACTTGAACTCGATATTAGGCATCTGAACGCGATTGTCTTCTGTGGACGGCACCACCTCCCTCCACTGTGGGAAAGACAGGTAGAACATCCTAACGTGAACATTTCACTCTACACAGTCGACCTATAAACTGATGCTCAATGGCCAATCATTACAGCTTTCTCCCACTCTTTTTGGCTCCCTCCTCTTCACTTTTCCCTCCCTACGTACTCAACCACACTACACTTCCCATCCCATCCCGGCCGTCTGACTGACTTGTCTCATAGCCTTTAGTTCTTCTCTGAGTTCCTCACACTGACGGAGCAGCTCGCCCGCAGCACTGTCGTTCTGCTCTACCTTATCTCGTAACTCGCGGGAGACACTCAACAGACGCTCCATTTTCCCACTCCGTTCTATTCAGGCGCGCGCGTGCGCTTACAAATTAATAGGTGGTGAAAACACACGCAACACAAAATGAGGCAACATCATTTATTACTGAATTTGCCCATAACCCCTAACACTATTAGTGTAGCTATCACTGCCAGTGCTATCAACAAGAAGGCAGTTACACCAACCCACAATTTGACACTCTTCCACATGACTTTCCTCTTTAGTTTAGTGGAATTATTACGAAATGTAACTGTGCTATGTTGCAGCAGTTCTGACCGCTCCTCCAAGTCTTCCAGAGCCTCTCCACGAGCAACTACACGTTCAACATTATTAGTCATCACCTGCTGTACCTCCTTCACCTGTGGACAAAGTCCAATTGAGTCCGTCAGCAAATACCCGTTTAGAGGTTTGGCTAGGTCCATTGGTAAATGCCAAATAATGCCATCTAAGGAGAACTGCAGCAGGCACACACACAGTGGCTGGTACCTGTGTTGATAAAGCTGTAACACGATCAGTGGCCGAGTACTGTTTCATCAGCTCTGAGAGTTTGGAACTGAATTCCAAACGAATGCCATAGGGAGTACACACATTAGCCGTTCCCTGTAGTAAGAAACTGCTGCAGTACCATTCTCAATATGTGCCCATCACACACTGACCTGCAGGCCAGCCTTCACCAGCTCATTGGACACCCTGTCAAGGAAGGTGTAGGCCACCTTCCTTTCAAACGTGTTCTCACTGACACATATGAATGTCAGAAGACCAACTGTGGACACATGAAAGAGATAGCGGCCTTCTTGGTAGCTAGAAAGGGAGAGGTACGTTTAATGGAAGGGCTACTGTCGGGACACAGGTGGTGCTCACCTGATCTTTGACCCATCCTCCCTCTTGGTCTGGAGCATGCTCTGACACAGAGCCTCGAAGTTACCACTCACCTCTGCATGGTCACACAGAACTATCTTTCCCCTCGCCACCAAGGCATAGTAGAGAGGCATCGCACCACTTGCACATCACGGGATGGATTGATGGCACGTGACCAAAACTTAGCGCATGGTCTGTGCACGTGATTGACCACATGGTCTCTGCAGTTGACTACACACAAGATGGGTCGTATGCACGCTCCAGGGTAAGTAATAGTGTGCGCCTTTGACTGAACGAGCGAATATACTTTGCTTCCTGCAGTAAGGGCATCAGCCAGTCGGCTTTGCCGTACAGACGCTCCGTGCCTTCAGTGAGTTAATGTACAGCCGTACTGTAAACCGTGCAAGGTATTCAGTACCAACTCCTTCACGTTCCATTTAGTGGATGAAACTCTCCGGGGAGGATGTCAAGGAACAGATCTATAAGCTGGCAAAGAAAGGCCTGACCCCATCTCAGATAGGTTTGCCCATTGTTGGCCACCTCCATCACTACTGCCTCTAACCTCCCCATCCCCTCCTGTCAGGGGTGATCTTAAGAGACTCACATGGAGTGGCTCAGGTCAAACTCATCACTGGTAACAAGATCCTCAGAATTCTCAAGGCAAAAGGTGCATACACTGAAATGTTAGTGTACACTTCCTAACCAGGCCCTTCCCCCGGCAGGCCTTGCTCCCACTATCCCAGAAGATCTCTATCACATGATCAAAAAAGGAGTGTCGATACGTAAGCACTTGGAAAAGAACCGCAAGGTTGAGTGTGCAGTACTGCCACAGCTGCCAGGCACATTATGAAACATCTTCCTTCCTGCAGGATCGGGACAGTAAATTTCGTCTGATTCTAGTGGAGTCTAGAATCCATCGGCTGGCAAGGTGGTACAAAACAAAGCGAGTGCTGCCCCCCAACTGGAAATAGTAAGTTACTCCTGACACAATGCTCTCTGACTCCAATAACTGGACATGCTACTCTCTCTCTCTCCCACACACAGTGAGTCCAGCACAGCATCAGCCCTTGTGGCATAACATCTAGAGGGAACATTATACTGTTGCATGTGTAAAGTTATACATAATTATGTCTGTATATTACTAGTAACTGCTGTAAATGCTATGTGAACTGTACGCAATTTACACAATTGATTATTAAATATACATTAACATATGTACCTAAAAATTTAAGTGACTGTACATGTTATACAAGACGTAAGTAATGTAAAAAGCGTGTGTGTGTGTGTACATGTGGTCTGATGTGTTCAGAAATGGACTAGATAACAGTGGCAGTGAATGGGAAAGGGAAACTGGACATCGGATCTGGTCATGTCTTCAACTTCTTGTTAGGAGGTTCTGAAAATGGATTGGAATGAGTGTACTTGAGTGTTGATGACTGCATTGCACACAGACCTGTACTGTTGTCATCAGTGGGTGGCTGCTCCAACTCCCTCTTCTGGGGAGCACCATGTGAGGGGGAGTGGCCTTGTGGAGGGTGTGCAGGGGTGTGGCTTGCGTGAGGTGACCTATGCCCTGGGGGCATCCCATAAGGATAGGGAGGAGTCTGCATGTACTGGAGAGAGATGGCACCACATATAGTCATATATAGTCATGTATGCATGGGATGGGAGATGGAGGATTCTGACCAGTGGATGTGCTGCTGGGTGCATGTGACTGGGATGAGAGGGGTGGGGAGGAGGGTAGGAGGGATACATGTGGTGCTTCATCTCCTCTGCTCGCCATCTCTCATGCTGTTCAACACTCATGGTCCCTGGGTCTAGAGAGAGAGAGAGAAAATGGAATAACATGTTTAGCACACTAACTTCAGGTAACTCACTATAGCACAGCACATACCTAATGGAGACGGAGATGGGTAGCCATGGTGGCGATGCCATGGATTGTAGCCTGGGGAAAAACCCTGTTCATTTTCCATTGACCATCCCTGAACTGGCGGAACTCCCACCTCCATATCAGACCTCTGTCCATAGCCAGGGGGAAATCCTTCCCTCATAGGCGCCCTCCCATAACCAGATGGAGCTCCTTTCTCACTTCTGGTCACCAGCCTCTGTGCAAGGGGGATTCCCTGCTCATCATGAGGGGGTGCAATAGGGGGAAGTCCCTTCTCTCCATCTGGCCCTTGTCTTGGAGAAGCCCTTTCACTGGTAGGGGGTCTCAATTTGTGACCAGGATGATGGGGAATTCCCCTCTCAGCCCCTGGGGATGACCTCATTGCATAGCCTGGGGGCATGTTGTACATGTGGGGAGGGTACATGTGAGGAGGATAGTGGTACATGTCTGCCTCACTGCCAGGGTAACCATTGTGCATGTGAGCAGGGTGTGGGGGGTAGCCAGCTGGGTGGGGATATGGAGGGCGGCCGGGGTACGGAGCATGTCTAAAGGGATCTCTGACGGCTGCTGAGGGCTTGTGAGGGGACACACTTCCTGCTTTGGGGGCCACCACATCCTTGTCTCCATCGTTCTTCTCTACAGCCTCTCCCTTCTTCTTCTCTGATCCAGGAGGCTGACTATCCTTGTCCTGTACAGGCACCTCCTCTCCCTGACCTGAGCTGTCCACACCATCCTTCTCCTCAGTAGCTGATTGACTCTCATCCTCATTAGACCCACTCTGCAGTTGTGACTGTTCTTGTTTGCTATCCTCCTGCTCCCTACTTCCATCCTGTCCCTCCTTCCCTTCGTCCTTCTTGTCACCCTCTGTCCCCTCTGAAGTGTCCATGGTGGCCGAGGTAGTGGCCGATCTATCACTCTCTCCTTTTGGTTTGCTACTGGGGGCAATGTCCTTTGAACTCCGTCCCATTTGTGAGGCTACAGTAATCAGGTAATAGACAAGTCACTTCACTCCCAGCCTCCCATATGGCAGGAGACTGACCTCTGTCCCTGGCAGCTCTGTGTTGCATGTAAGCCATGTACTGCCGCCTCCTCTCCATCTCCATCCAGTACTGTTGCTGGCGGGCCATTTGGTGCTGGCGTGTCTCATCAGGAGGGTAGCCCCTGCTGGAGGGAGGGATCATCTCAGGACGCCCTGAGGGAGGTGGGTAGGACGGGGGGACACCATCAGGATGGCCTGAGGGTTGGTACCCACCACTGGCTGGAGGCATCACGTCAGGACGACCTGAGGGTGGGTAGCCTCCACTCATATCAGGATGGCCTTCTCTGCCATACAAAGCCTGCAGTGAGCAAGGAGCAAGATGAGAGAGGTAGCAGGAGGGTCAGATAGTAAGGAACCTGATGGTGCCTGGCAAAGTAGGCTTCATCGTGTGAGGGGTGTTGGTGAGCTAGGGAAGGGTGAGGAGAGGAAGTGGGAGGAGTCTGTGAGGAGGGAGGGTGGGTGGGTGGGTGGTGAGGGTATCGTCGTTGAGGGTGGGGGTAGTGGGGATCAAAATGAGGAGGGTAGTAGTGATCAGGGGAGGAGGGAGGATAGCCCCTCATCATCATCATCATCTGCTGGTGTTGGTGGTACCTGGGGGGGGGGGGGGGGGGGAGTCAGAATTCAGACCACAGGTAGCCTGATATACTGACCTGTACGCTGCTTGCTGCTGTTTGGCCATGTGGTGTGGCCCCTGATGGCCGTGATGGGGGTGGGGAGGTGTGCCAGATTGGGCCACGTTGGGGGGAATGGAGGTACTCTCTGTATAGGATACAACTATCACAGAGACACACACAACCACAAGGTGACATCAGACCTTTCTCCCTGGCTTCCTTCTGCTTCTCCTTATCCTCTGCCACTTCCTTCTCTGCCTCCTTCTCCTCACCTCCTCCCCCCTCAGCTGGCTTCTCCTTGTCTCCATCTCCCCCACTGGCACCAGATGTGCCATCACCCCCTCTCTCTTCCTCCTTCTTCTGAGAGGACGGTAGAGAACTGGAAGCAGGTGAGGCAGATTCAGAGACTGCAGGGATATGACTTGAAGGTGTTGGGATGGAATTAGGACCCGGTGGAATGGATCCGGGACGGCTTTGTATCCCTGGGCTACCAGTGGGTGAAGGGTGGCCTCCATGTTGACCTCCATGTTGTGGGGGCATGTGGTGAGGGCTCATCATATGTGGGGGGTAATTTGGACGATAGGGGGGTCCATGAGGGTAGGGGGGATATTGGGATGGGGGATAGTGGGGTGGGTAAAGGGGATAGGGGGCATGGTCAGGTGGGCGGGGCATACGAGGATGTGGGGAGTATGGAGGAGGGGGAGGAAGTCGGCCATATTGTTGCTGGTGCTGGTGCTGCTGCTGCTGGTGGGCCCTGGATGGCAACAGACAGACAGTAACCTAATATTGAATGGAGCTGATGGTATATGTCTGGGATTGCCATGGACTGTCCCGGGATGTCCCATGTCCCCTATCTGACAACTAGTTAACCCCGTCTGAGGAGCAGCCACAGCCCCTCCCCATCAGTAAAGGGGGTGGAGCCGAATGCATGGTGAGGCTCCACCCCCTTTTGATGGGGAGGAGGCTGGGCTCGCGACGAAGACTACGCGGAAGATAATATGCACATATATATGTATGTGGTATATAGATACATAGGAATCATGGGACATCCCGGGACAGTCCACGGCAATCCTGGACATACCTCGAGCTAATGTAGCTAACCTGTACATCATCTCGGGAGACATGTGTTGTGGGTGTGGCATGTTGGCATGGTAACGCATCCTGTACATCTGTTGATAATATGGATGTTGTGATGGGTGTGGAGGGTAGTGAGGAGGCCGGGAGTGGCCTGGGGGGTGAGGGGCAGCAGACGAGGGAAGTTGAGCCAGTTTAGGAGTGAGGACAAGAGCTTTAGCATTCAATTTCTTCTTAGCCTTTGGTGTCCCTTCACTGTAGCTTTCATCACTGCATGGGGAGAGGGAGAGGTTCACAAGGAGTGGTCCACAAGGCCCACTGGCCAGGTCTGGAGGTGGTTACCTGTCACCATCACTGGCCTCCTCACTGGAGCTCTCACTAGTCAACTCTGGAGTCTTACACACACTGGGAGACCGCGACGACCGAGTCTGCTTGCGCTTGGAACTAACCTCTTCCTGTTAGTGAAGGGGGAGGGAGGGGAGGGAGGGAGGAAGGGGGGGGGAGGGAGGGGGGGAGGGAAGGAGGGGGAGGGGAGGGGTACATGAGGTACTAGAGGTCTCACCCAGTGGCAGACACACCTTGTTATCTCCTCCATCGAGGTGTACTGCACACAACTTCTGAAACTCCTCCAACATTTGATTGGCTAGTTCTGCATACTCACTGTCCTCTCCATTATACTCAATACAGTTGGTAAAGATCAGTTTGATGTCTGTCTCAAACTGAGGGAGAGAGGCAGCAGTTTGTCAGTGATGGTGTAGGAATGACAACAGTCACTCACCTCCTCCCGAGTGGAATAGTGTTTCTTCTCAAGTCTGCTCTCAACAGTGGAGTAGTCCATGGGGATGGAGATCTGCTCGTGGTAACCAGGGGCAATGGACTCTGTGACAGGGTCCTCAAAGATCCAGCTATCCTCTTGGCGTCTGAGGCCACTCAGGACTGGGGGGAGCCAAACACAACCAATAACCACCACTACTTGGTACATGTACTGGCAACTAACTCTTGTAAAAGGCGGTGTAGAGGTATTCTTCTTTTTCCTCCTCAATCCCCAGTTCCTCCAGCCCTCCTTCTCCCTCCACCACCTTGATCACTTCACTGACACCCTCAGCAGCTCCCAGAGCAGCCCTGGACAGTGGCACAGTCCACATCAGAGTCACCACTAGACAGAAGGTTGTACCTGCGTGGCCCTGACAGCTCTCCACTCATGGCCTGCTTCCAGTTTTTCTCTTCCTCTTCCCTCACCTTTGTCTGCTCCTCCTCGCGAGCTGGGAGATGAGGAGGGTCAGTTAGGCCACAGTGATGTGGAGGTGGCTCACCTTTCTTCCTGAGGATGGCCTCTTCTCTCCTCTTCTGCCTCTTCTCCTCTGCCTCATCCTCCTTCTTCCTCAACTCCTCCTCTCTCTCTTGGCGCAGCATCTCTCTCTGCTGCTCCCTCAGTTGAGCATCCAACCTCTCCTAGAGGGGAAGGAGGGAGGTAAGGAGGAGGGGGAGGGAGGGAGGGAGATAGGGAAATGTCTCTCTGTCCATTGAGGAGGTGACAAACCTGTTCTTCTCTTTGTGCCTTGAGGGCAATGCGATCAGACATTCGCCGTGGCAACTCTGCAATTATCTTGCGCTTCAACTGCTTATCCCTTTCATGAAAGAGCCACTGAACATGTGGCAGCAGCTCCTGCATTTGAGACATACACAGTTGTAATGGAACATTAGCTACCGCTTGTCTAGCTCACCTCCAGAGCTTTGTACAGTTTCCTAACTGAAGGTGTTCTAACTGATGACAAAGTCTCCACCAGCTCTTCCCACTCCTCCACTGTATTGCAGGCAATCTGCCACTTCCACCTTGGGGGAAGTGAGCAATGTGAATTGACAGCCCATCTATACATACATGTACCTCTGTTTGTCCTGTGTAGTCACCTCCTTAGTTGTGTCCTTCACTTCCTCCTGCTCCTCCTGCTCCTCCTCCTCCTCCCCCTCCTCCCCACTGTCACTCTCACTCTCCACAACCTCCACAGTCCTCCTGCCCCTCCCCCTCCCTCTTCCAACGCTGGTTCTGCTGGTAACAGACCATTACATACTAACACACCACCCAGACATCACTGCCTCACCTCCCTCTCCCTCTCTTAGTAGCTGATTGCTGTGGCTCCCAGTCATTCTGGTCACTCTCTGTTTCACCTTCTTCTTCCTCCACCTCCTCCTCCTCCTCCTCCTCCTCCTCCTCTTGCTCCTTCTCACTACTCCCTGCCTCCCCATCCTCTACCTCTCTGTCAGAGGAGCTGTCCTTCATCCTGGTCACTTTTGAATTCCGTTCAAATTTCTTTCGAGCCCGCAAACTTCGTCTTCTGTTGTCTGTTCCCTCTCCCTCCCCCTCCCCCTCCCTGCCACTCCCTCCCTCGTCACCACTCCTCTTGTTACTGTTGTTGTTGGAGTTGCCAGCAATGGCCGACACACTCACCACTTGCACATCCTCACACATCACACCTTCACTAACACTCTCACTAGGACTTGGTTTGGTTACTGGAGTATTGGTTTCCATAGAAACATTCTCATCTGCTGCCGGAGATTGTGAGGTATCCATAGCAAGTGGAGGGCTCCCACTTGCCTCTTTACTAGAGTCTACCATTTCACCATTACACACCTTCTCCCTCTCCTCCTCCTGTGCCTTCCCATCACCCTCTCCTTCATTTTCCTCTGTCTTTTCCTCAGCAGGTGTGCCTAGAGAGGTAGAGGGAGGGAGGTGAGAGGGAGAGGGAGGTGAGAGGGTGAGGGAGGGAGGTGAGAGGGAGAGAGGTGAGGGAGGTGAGAGGGAGGGAGGTGAGAGGGAGAGGAAGGGAGGTGAGAGGGAGAGAGAGGGGAGAGGGAGGGAGGTGAGGGAGGTGCAAGGGAGGGAGCACCACATGCCATTAGTGTTCAGTGTACACAGAAGGTGAACACTCACTTGCTGCCTCTAACTTGGCTTCAGCCCCACTTCCTCTCCCTCGTCCCATCTTCACTGCACCCTCCTCCTCACTCCCTTCATAACCCTCATCGTCATGGCCACTTGGTTGTCCCTGACGATTTCTAGAGCCACGCCCCCTCCGAGATCTGCTAGCTCTTCCAGAGGTCTTGGCCTGCGTTTCTTGATCTGAATCATTACCCGAGGACTCTGCAGCCAGAATGGGCCACACATAATGAGACCCACCTCAGTCGGTGGGACATATACTTACCCACTTCCTGTGGGGGCTTCCTTCCTCTCCGTGACGGAGTCTTCTTGGCACTGCCCCTCCCTCCCCCTCCCCTGCCTCGGCCTCTGCCTGTGGTGGGACCTTTCTGTTGGTGTGGGGTCCCTACCTCATCCCCTCTCTTGCCACCAGTCGCTGTCTTGGCCCCTTTCTTACCTACAGCGGTGGGGCCAGTGAGTCAAGTGACTCCCTCCACTACCACCTCCTCCCCTCACCTGGGGTACTAGGGGTCTTAGCACCACGGGCTCGTCCCCGGATTGCTGTCTCCTCCCCCTTTCTCCTCCTCTGAGGTTTCCTTAGTGGGGCCTCCTTGTAGAGCCGTGTGCCATAGAAGAACCAGTACATGTAACCATCACTGTCCTTCCCGAGAGGGGACAGCCGCAGGGAGGGCCCATCGTAACCCTGGTAACACCACAATACGTTAACCTACATTCTTACCCTCACTAACCCCTCCCCCTAACTTACCCTCACTAACCCTTCCCCCAACTTACCCTCACTAACCCCTCCCCCAACTTACCCTCACTAACCCCTCCCCCTAACTTACCCTCACTAACCCCTCCCCCTAACTTACCCTCACTAACCCTTCCCCCAACTTACCCTCACTAACCCCTCCCCCAACTTACCCTCACTAACCCCTCCCCCTAACTTACCCTCACTAACCCCTCCCCCTAACTTACCCTCACTAACCCCTCCCCCTAACTTACCCTCACTAAATCCCCCACATCGTCCAGCTCCAGTCTCCAGTGACACAACTTGTGCAATAGCTCCACTTTGTCTCGGGCACTCAAGCCTCCATAGTCACAGTTTTTGGAACGGAATGGATCCCATTTCTCATTGAGGAAGTCACACCTCCACCTGATGTGAAGCTTCAGAAAACTCTGCCAGTTGTCTTCACTGTGGAGGGGAGGGAGGGAAGGAGGGAGGGAAGGAGGGAGGGAAGGAGGGAGGGAGGGAGGGAGGGGGGGGGAGGGGGGGAGAGGCTAGTAAGTGATCATACTACATGACTTTAATCATCCATGAGATGCTTAGAAAGACAAGGCAAGGCAACACAACACAACAGAAAGACAAAGCAACACAACACAACTCGCCCAAGGGGTGGGATTCTAACCCAAGACCATCCGCTTTCCAGGGAATGCTCTTACCAACTGAGCTCGAATCACATATACATATATACATGTATACAAAGCAACCAAAGCACCACAAACCAGATAAACAGGTGAATTCTAACTTAGTATAAAGGAGAAGGCCGCGGTAATTATACCAACAAAGACGCCAAACACTAAACCAAGTATACACATGACTTAATCATCCATGACATGGACACTGTAAGGCTCACGTGATGTCTCTGTCCACTATACCATTGAGAAACACTACAAAGAGTTGAACCAGCAGAGATGAGGGGTCAGGGTTCATATCCAGTAGCAATGCATCCTCCAGTTCCTGCATACACAACAAGATGAGGTGTGAGAGTCCTGGCCACCATGCCACCAGCAGGGTGCCATGGCAGCTCAATAAACACTCACACACAAATACATGCCATTTACTACATGCCTTGTATGTGTACATAGTGGAGACAGTGAATGCTATCATAACACTGTGGGACCACCTCCTACACCACACTACACACAATGCCACACTCCCCTCAAGACATTGACCCATTCATTTTCAGGTCCAAAGTCAGGCTACTTATATACAAATTCCTTACTCTATCCCTCCCCCTCCCCCCTTCTCTATTTCCCCCCTCCCTATCTCACTCCATCCCTCCCCTCTCTCCCTCTCCATCCCCCCCTCTCCCTCCCCCTCCCTATCTCACTCCATCCCTCCCCTCTCCCTCTACCTCTCCCTCTCCCTCTCCATCCCCCCCCCCCCTCCCTATCTCCCTCCATCCCCCTCCCCTCCCCCTGCTCACCTCTATCTCGTACTCTGGCAGTTTGAAAGGTTTACTGAAGATCTTACAGTAGTGTGCCACACAAGGGACTTCCCACCAGCTGCGAATCTCTATGGAAACAACCAATCAGAGAGTAGTAGTATGGAGTGTGACCACTGGGGAATCCTTTCAAGTGTTGACAGTATAAACATTGTAAGTCACTAAACTGTAGCAACAAGTATCCGTTAATGCTGCTAACTGGAGGAACAATGACATGTAGTTTGGGACCTGTCCAGCCTTGTACTGATGATCACATATTGCCTGTGCTGTGGGTAGTACTATCTCCAGCCACTTAATATTTGGCTGGCACACCCTCCCCCCAGCCACCCTGGGAGGGCTGCCAGGCCCAGTCCACACTCACAGACTTAGTCAATATACATGTACACCAGTGATGGAGGAGAGACAACAGTGACATTCTCTTACAAGTGACTAACACCCACATGACACCAGCTAGAGAGACACTGTACATGTGTATGTGCATGTTCATGAGACCACCTAGAGAGGTACTCTAACGTGTGTAAGTGCATGTTCCGTGGCTTCAGAGACTAGAATATCAGATGTGAAGTGTGTTTTGGGAATTGAGACATTTTCTTCATCTGATGAGAGAATGGCATTCCCCACTAGTCCTGAGTGACACACTCACTGGGGGTATGGTGGCAGGTGGTACTGTAGCATACGGACACTTCTCCACACACAGTGGAGACACTACCAATATCCCCCTCCCCCACACCTCCCCACCTTCCTATATACATGTACATGTACCTTCCTATCAGTCAGGGTTTTGCCCTACTACAACTGACTAGCACAGTCCACTCACTGGACCACCACAGGGAGGGGGAGGGGAGAGGGGGGAGGGGGAGGGGAGAGGGGGAGGGGGAGGGGGGAGAGGGGAGAGGGGGGAGGGGGGGGGGAGAGGGGGAGGGGGAGGGGGTCAGAGATTGGCACTTGGATGGTTGCAAAATTTGTCCCAGTGAGTGTCCCCATTTCACAGTATCTTCATTATAGAGGGTCCTGCTGTAATGGCCAACTACAACAAGTACCACACACACAAGAGTGTTCAAGAAACCATTTTAATAGTCCTCTCCACATTCCCCCATCCCACCTTGACTCCACAGTACCTCTAACAATGGGAATCATAGCCGAGCGAGGCTGCAGCTCAGTAATATACACAGGACCGCTTGTATTAAAGCCGGCACATAATTATCATTATTTCTGCAATTATATATTTATCACCTGTTTACTACCTCATGACTAGACATGAACTCACCGTCCATGCTCCTCTCCTCGTCTTTGCAGAAGACCTATCTGCCTTGGTTTGCGCCTAGCTCACGGGTGTGTGCGGGCGGCTAGCGCTCCTGCAGGAACTCGATAGCTGGTCGTCAAGGCTTTTCCGCCAGTCACAAAGAGTCGTTTTGCGTCTTTTTGCACTGTCTCTAGCCGATCTAGGCTGCGCGAAGGGCGCGTTTGTCTCTCAGCTTTCTCCCACTTTTAGCGTAGTGATGGGCCCACAACGAAGTGGCTTTGAATTATTCGGTAGTAAACGGAGGTATACGGGAATATCCTGCATATGCCCGCAAATAGACGGAGATATGACCGGAGCTTTAGACGGGAATATACGGATTACAATAACTGTCTGCGTTGTCCACGTGGTGTACGGGAGCCTGTTACATTCTCCGTCTGCCAGTGTTGGCTGAAGGTAGTTCAATTTATTGTGTGGATTTATACAAAGCTCTCCAGTGGTATTTCGCGGGGCATGTTGTGTTTAGCACCTGATGTGCTAGTATTTGCAGTCAGAATGTATCCGACGAGGTACTAATTCGCAACCTAGCACTCGTCTCCCATCTCTCTCTCTCCTAGCTTTGCAGAGGAGATTGCAGGATGCCTCGGAAGAAGGTGGACAATCGTATCAGAGTCCTCATTGAGAATGGTGTGGTCGCCAGGCACCGTAGTATGGTGGTGGTAGTAGGAGAGAAGGGTCGTGATCAGGTGGTGCTGCTCCATCACATGCTCTCCAAGGCAACAGTGAAGGCCCGTCCCTCAGTTCTGTGGTGCTACAAGAAGGACCTTGGATTTAGCAGGTACATGCCCCCCAGACCTAGAGGTCAGTGCTTCACACTATTCCCCCCCCCCCCCCACACCCCCTGCCCTAACAAAAATTCCTTGATGACCCCCCGGGCACCCTGTGATGTGTTGTTTTTCTCCGTGCTGTAGCCATCGCAAGAAGAGGATGAAACAGCTGCAGAAGAAATTGAAGAGTGGAGCAATTAATGTTCGTGAAGATGACCCTTTTGACCTCTTCGTGGCAGCCACTCAGATTCGCTACTGCTACTATTCTGATACATACAAAATACTTGGCAGCACCTTTGGCATGTGTGTGCTGCAGGTGAGATTACTAACTAAGTTTACTAGAGATTACTGGATGGTGACCTGCTAAACCATACTGCCCAGGATTTTGAGGCACTGACTCCTAACCTCCTGGCTCGTACTGTTGAGACAGTTGAAGGAGGCGGAGTTATTGTCATATTACTACGGACTCTGACCTCACTGCGACAGCTGGTAACCATGACGATGGATGTACACAGTCGGTTTCGTACAGAGAGCCAGCAAGATGTGGTGGGACGCTTTAATGAGCGGTAGGAGAAGTGACTGTGTCATCACTGCTACTGCTTCCTCACTCTCCCCCCCCCTCCCCATATTCCCCCTCTTTCTCTCCTGGTAGTTTCCTGTTATCCCTTGGCAGCTGCCATAACTGTGTTGTCATCGACGACCACCTCAACATCCTCCCTATCTCCTCCCACACCCTCTCCATCACACCCCTACCCCACAAGACAGAGGTACATGTACTGCTGGTGGTAGGGTGTGGGCTAGTCCTCTCCCTCTCTCTCCCCTGCTACTCCCCCAGGAAGATAGCCTCACTTCAGCTCAGAAGGAGCTGAGCTCTCTACAGGCATCAATGGCAGACACTCAACCAGTGGGACCACTACTGTCATCCTGCCTCTCTCTAGACCAGGTCAGTAGATGTCAATGCCCCTAGGCCCCTTTCTAGTTAGTGTGCTTGTGTGTGTGTGTGTGTGTGTGTGTGTGTGTGTGTGTGTGTGTGTGTGTGTGTGTGTGTGTGTGTGTGTGTGTGTGTGTGTGTGTGTGTGTGTGTGTGTGTGTGTGTGTGTGTGTGTGTGTGTGTGTGTGTGTGATAACCTCACCTCTTCAGGCCAAGGCTCTGTTGGTGTTTGTAGAGGCACTGTCAGAACAGACACTGAGATCTACAGTTGCCATGACAGCAGCAAGGGGGCGTGGCAAGTCAGCTGCCCTCGGCCTGGCCATCGCAGCGGCTGTGGGGTTTGGCTACTCCAATATCTTTGTGACCTCTCCATCTCCGGAGAACCTGAAGACTGTGTTTGAATTTCTCTTCAAAGGATTTGACCTACTGAACTACACGGAACATCAGGTCAGTATACTAGAGGAATACTAGAAGAGGATGTCAGTATTCTCTCTGGTGTACAGGACTATGAGGCAGTCCAGTCCACTAACCCTGAGTTCAACAAGGCAGTGGTCAGAGTCAACGTGTTCCATGACCACCGACAGACAGTCCAGGTACCCCCTCAGCCACTGGTGAGGGCCTAGAGTGACCTCCCTGTCCCCTAGTACATCCACCCAGCAGACAGCCACAAACTGGAGCAAGCTGAGCTGGTCTGTATCGATGAGGCTGCTGCCATCCCACTACCTCTGGTCAAAGATCTGATTGGTTCATATCTTGTCTTCATGGCCTCTACCATCAATGGGTGAGGGACATAGGTGTGGCCATGACGTTGAGCTGTGTGCCCTGTCTCTGTCATAGGTATGAGGGAACAGGGAGGTCCCTATCACTGAAGCTAATTGGACAGCTCCGTCAACAGAGTGGAGTGGGTGGGGCTGGGGGGCGTGTCCTGAAGGAGGTGACTCTGGAGGAGCCTATCAGATACTCTGTTGGGGACCCATTGGAGCGATGGCTGTATGACCTGCTCTGTCTGGACTGCTCTGGAGGGAGGAGGCTGGTCCCTGGCTGCCCGGCCCCCTCAGATTGTGAACTGTAATTGTCAGTCTATGACTGACATCTCCTTCACATGCTGTACCCTCCCTCCAGTTACCATGTCAACCGAGACACGTTGTTCTCCTACCACTCGGCCAGTGAGGAGTTCCTCCATCACCTGATGAGTCTCTACATCTCCTCACACTACAAGAACACTCCAAATGACTTGCAGCTGCTCTCAGATGCCCCAGCTCACCTCCTCTTTGTCCTGGTCCCTCCTGTCCTCCCTACAGCCACCACTCTACCAGACATACTGTGTGTGTTGCAGGTGAGACGGGAGGGGAGGGGGAGGGGGAGGGGAAGTGGTGTGATGACAGAACCTACTGACTGCAGGTCAGTCTAGAAGGTGGTATCAGTAGAGGATCAGTTATGAAGTCTCTCTCTCGAGGGAAGAGGGCATCAGGTGACCTTATTCCCTGGACAATTTCTCAGCAGTTTGCAGATAGCAACTTTGCTTCACTTTCGGGAGCCAGAGTAGTCCGTATTGCAGTGCACCCTGACCTGCAGGTACAGAGATTGGTACCACCGTATGGCTGTATGTGGTATGGGATATGGTCTGTCCCCTCAGAGAATGGGGTATGGCTCCAGGGCCCTCTCTCTCCTCCATGACTACTACTGTGGTAAGATAACCTCACTTAATGAAGGGGCGGAGCCCATGGCTAAGGCCACACCCACCACACATATTGATGAGGTATATGCAGTGATCCCAACTCTGCTCTGTGTTGGTCGTTAGCTTGCTCCGCCCCTTACAGGAAGTGGGACTGTTGAGGGAGACTATTGCCCCTCGCTCCAACCTCCCTCCCCTCCTGAGCCCCCTTGCTGACAGACCCCCAGAGGCACTGGACTATGTGGGTGTGGCTTATGGACTCACATTACAGCTCTATCGGTAAGTGTTTATGTCATCAGTCATTAAGTCATTTGTTGTGTACTGTCAGGTTCTGGAACCGAGCTGGCTACATTCCAGTCTACCTCAGACAGACCCCGGTGAGGACAGAGTGGCTACTGGACTACCACATGGGTCAGTGGCATTGGATCATGTTCAGTAATCCCCTCCCCACCCCCACCTTACCTACTCCACTCTCTTCTCCACCCACTCCCCTCTCCACCTACTCCACTCCTCTTCACCTACTCCACTCCTCTCCACCCACTCCTTACGTACTCCATTCTCCTCTCCACCCATTCCCCTTCCCACCCACTCCCCTCCCCTCCCTGCAGACTTCAGGAGACGGTTTCTCTCTCTCCTTTCCTACCAGTTCTGTAGTTTCCCACCTCCTTTGGCCCTCACCCTCTCTACCTCCAAGACACCATCACCTGGCAACCACAGTCAGTCCCCCCCCCCCCCCCCCCCACCACCACACACATCAGCCGCTGCTGGCTCACTGTACAATGTATGTATGTGTGCAGGTGTCACCTACTCTCAGATACAAGA
Organism: Theonella swinhoei; assembly: GCA_963970385.1. NCBI lineage: Eukaryota > Metazoa > Porifera > Demospongiae > Tetractinellida > Theonellidae > Theonella > Theonella swinhoei. The sequence goes on along the minus strand of OZ019947.1, from coordinate 13,393,419 downwards.
TGTCCTCACTCCTTATGACTTGAAGAGGCTGGACCTGTACTCACGTAACATGGCTGACCATCACCTCATCACAGACCTGCTACCTGCATGTGAGGCAGCTGTCTCTTCACCCTCTCCCCACCCTCACCTCTCTCCCTCCCTCCCTCCTCAGTGGCCAGACTCCACTTCATTGAGCAGCCATTCCATCTCTCTGCTGCCCAGAATGTTAGACAACTGTTATATCCCACCCACTGCAACATTTACCTCCTCCCTCCATCTCTCCCCACTCATCACCCCTCCCTCCATTTCTGTCTACCCATCACCCCTCCCTCCATCTCTCCTTATCTCATAGGCCATCCTATTGGGACTAGGGCTACAACACAGAACTGTGGATAGCCTGGAGGTAGGTCTGTAGACATGTCATAATCATCACAGTGAAGTAGGAGTATTGGTTGGAGTGGACTGTGTGTGTCACGTGTGCTCCTCTCTCCCTCAGAAACACCTGGGTCTTCCTGCTAGTCAGGTGTTGGGGCTCTTTAATAGGATCATACGCAAGTTTGTGCAGCTTTTTAATTCCCTCTCGGAGGTTGCCATGGGAGACAGTATCCCAGCAACAGGGGATATTGACATGAAGCCATTGGAGATGAGTGTTGATAAGGAACTGGTCAGTCAGCAAGAGAGAGGGAGGGCATTCCAGTACTGCCTTCTTCCCCTCCAGGCAGAGGCTGCTCAGCTGTTCCATGAAGACCAGGAGAAGAAGAGGGCACAGCTACAGACTGGCAACTTATCACAATATGCAGTGGGTGGAGCTGATGATGAGTGGGCGGGGCCTCTTTCTACTGCTCCCAACATTATCAGCGTCAGGTGCTAGCCTGTAGTCTGTAGCTACCCATACCCAGAGATATAGATCTGAGTCATCTGGTACCACCGCCAAGTTAAATACCATGTAGGCTATAGTGAGTGTGTGTGTGTGTGTGTGTGTGTGTGTGTTGTGTGTAGCAAGATGGCCAGTGGTATGAAGACAGGTGTGGGGGAGGCAGGGAGGGGAGGAGGTGAGAGGAGGAAGGGAGAGAAAAGGAAGTCAGGACTCAGTGACAAGACCAAGAGAAAAAGGCACAGAACTAAATAGTACATATTGTGCTCCCTGTGCTGTAACACTCTTCATAATGAAGTGTTGTCATTGTCATTGTCATTGTCATTGGGTGAGCGGGAGAGATCCCAGCTAATTAGTGGTGCTGCTGGAAAACTTCATGTTTGTAGTGTTTATTGCTGAATACTTATGCAAGTGACTAGGTGGGTTCACTCCCACTCAACCACAATTGCTCTAGCATATATTCTTCATAATTATGTATATTACAAACTATACAATTAACAAACCATTAAGTAAACTAACTACTGAATGTGGGGTCACTAAGGTGTGGGGGTGTTGTGTCACTCATCTACAGTATTATGATGTGTTATGCATCATGTCAGTTAGGGCTTCTTGGCTCCTTCACTAATTCCATATTATCGTGAGTCTTTCCTCGCTTACCTAGAGTGAAGGTAGGCCTCATCTCAGTCAACAGTAATGTGGACTAGACATGCCTCCACAATGTCTATAGAGATGGACTTACCTTTACATTTAATGATACAGCATGCAATCACGGCACAAAGGAGTGCGCCTAGTAAACCCCCCCCTACAGAGGATCCGACTGCTGCTATGGCAATGGGTAGTGCATTATCAGAGTCTTCACAGTCTTCCTCAGGGCAACTACATGTAGCATTTCCTGTAGAGGGAGGGACATGTATATGCATGTAGTGCACACTGGTCTCCTCACTCACCTAGTGGTGTAATGGTATTCAAGCAGGTGTTGTCATAACTACACACCATAAAAGTCGCATTGTAGTCCATCAAAGATGTCACATTAACTGTAACACTAACTGATACACGATTATCTTCAGAGGATGTAGGGTCTCTACAGCCATTGTCATCACAATAGGAGTAGTTCTTAGCACATATTGGAACCTGTGAGGCAGTCGTCAGTTCACCAGTATATACAGTAGTCACTACCACAATATACTTACCTTGTATTCTAAGTCAAATATAATATTACATGCGTCGTTCCCTACACAGTTCAGTTCACATATGATTGTAGGCTCATCTGCTATGCATCGATCTGAAAGTTGTCATGTGACAAACACATGACATAGAAATGTATGTATAACTGCAGAACTGTACCAAGGTTCCATGTGGTACTATACAGTCTTAGCGCAAGACTGTCAACCATACTCAAACCCCGTACCCAAGTATACCAACGTGATCGCAATCGCTCGACAATGTCGACTAGCGACCATGCCTACTCTAACTATAAGGACTAAAAAGGAGGGCCATGGCCCCCTGACCCCCCGGGGCGACGCCTATGCATTCTGTGGAGACCTAGTGCCGAGCTTAGCTTGCACATGCTCAGAAAAGTATGAATAATTTATTACCCTAGCTTTTCGTGAGACCAATGCTTTAGAGCTTCCGGTGCCCCTGTAGTCTACATCACACAACATCCACCACACACCAAGTACTGGTCAACTCACCACATTGGTCAATCGTGAAATCAAAAAGGACTTCCTCACTCTCTCGCTCACAGCTTGTGGCCTTAAGACGTATAGTACAGTTGTTATCACACTCCTTAACAGTTTCAGTGAAATATGAATCTTTTTTATTAAGAACCATCTACAGAAAGGATATGTGACATCAAAAAAATACATAATTGACGAGTGGAGTGAACACTTAACTGTGACAATGGACCATTTTTCTATATATGACACACACTGTACATACATACTCATATATGACTTCTAAGTTTACATGTGCAGTGACATTTTCCAAAATCAGCTCGTGACAACAAGGTTAGCTCTATATATTTACCATCACCTACCTTGACACTGGTTGTGCCATTACCACTGGTTGTGGCATTAATGGTGAAGGTATAGTTGAGCCCAACAAGACCATTGAAGTTTGGTGGACGAGTCACTCCAAATATGGGACTTGTACCATTACACCCCTCGATGGTAATATTGGGCATTTGAGGTGCTGTAGGTGGATAACATCATTATAATATAAATTATGTACATAGCACAGTGGCATATTAGTAAGATGATACCACTTAATAACAGAAGTTCACCTTACCTAATGAGGCCAAATAAGAGGGGTTCACCCATGGTACCACTTAATGAGGCCAAATAAGAGGGGTTCACCCATGGTACCACTTAATGAGGCCAAATAAGAGGGGTTCACCCATGGTACCACTTAATGAGGCCAAATAAGAGGGGTTCACCCATGGTACCACTTAATGAGGCCAAATAAGAGGGGTTCACCCATGGTACCACTTAATGAGGCCAAATAAGAGGGGTTCACCCATGGTACCACTTAATGAGGCCAAATAAGAGGGGTTCACCCACGGTACCACTTAATGAGGCCAAATAAGAGGGGTTCACCCATGGTACCACTTAATGAGGCCAAATAAGAGGGGTTCACCCATGATATCACCTACACTCCCTCCAGTCTCCAATCAACTCACATATGTTGGATGATATTGTAACTACCCACACACTTATTGAGGTAAGGAAAGAGAAACTTCCCCTAAAATAATTGTTGACCTCAGGTTTAAGGATATTCATAGCCAAGGTCAGCTATTTCTGGACCATAGTTTGACTCTTAGAGCCAATCATGGAGACCTATGAAGACTACAGAAGCAATTTAGGGCTGTGTCCATAGCCCTGGATTGCATTTAAAGGCCACCAAATGGAAAATGAATGCACTGAAATGCAGAACCTTCGGAGCAGATCAGGGATACGCATGCGCTTATCGGTTGGGGAGGGAATGGCTGGCTCACATAGTAGCTGTACAATGCTGGGAAAGACTCTGGCTACGCAACAGAATTGTTTCGGAGAAAATATTAACCCCTTTATTGTGCATTAGGTAAGTTGTGTCATTAGTAGAACAAATAAACTTACTACAAGTGAGTGTGTGCACGGACAGATGGACAGACAGACAGACAGACACATCCAACTACCGTAACCTCACTGCACATGTGCGCCAAGGTTAATGATGCAATGACCTTACTCACGGTAGAGTATTCGAAGAGGACAAAATATATAGTGAAGATACACATTGTACACTACCACACCTACATGTAGAATGAATGTACTGAAGTGCAGAACCCTCGGCGCATTATACAAATGGAGATGGTGCACATGTGTAAAACGTAAACTCCGCCTCATGTACATGTACGCGTGCACCAACTCTAATTACGTGAAGTATACGAAAGACCTTTAGTCAAAAGACGGAGACTAAAGAGAAAGAAGCTTGATGTCTTACATCCATTCGTATTCCAGGTAGTGTTTAGCCTATTGTTAGCCTTTTAGGACCCTTAGTAGGCTATGCTGTCGAAAAAATGCGCGGAATGTCGCTGCAGTACCCTCGTAGGATGTCATGGGTAAGCAAATGATGCCATAACTTTTGAATGGAGCGGTTTCAAAGAAAACCCCACAAATTTTTGACCTCTGTTGCCCGCTGAGTACGTGACAGTATTTTCAGGACGAACAGAAGCTCCAGAGGTGAGATGTGACTTAACAGACAGACACACACACAGACACACACACACACACACACACACACACACACACACACACACGGGCAACTACCGTAACCCTCGCTGTGCATGCGCGCCAAGGGTTAACTAAGGTCTTTAGCTACATCCTCCAAATAGTGTGGGGTGTGGGGTGTGGGGTGTATGCTCAGTATGGTCACCAAGCCTCTTTAACTTTCACACTGAGACAATGTTATTCACAAGTGTAATGCTACACTTGGGGCATGGCTTTAGATCACCTGAGTAGACAGTTAGGTACACTCATTCCATGTCAGTAGACAGTTAGGTACACTCATTCCATGTCAGTAGACAGTTAGGTACACTCATTCCATGCCAGTAGACAGTTAGGTACACTCATTCCATGTCAGTAGACAGTTAGGTACACTCATTCCATGCCAGTAGACAGTTAGGTACACTCAGTAGACAGTTAGGTACACTCATTCCATGTCAGTAGACAGTTAGGTACACTCATTCCATGTCAGTAGACAGTTAGGTACACTCATTCCATGCAACGTGGATATATTTATTGCTACTTTGTAATAGTAAGTCTAGAGCTGTAACACTCTCCAACCATCCCGCTTTTAGCGGGACAGTCCTGAATAAAGACGCTTTGTCCTGATGTCCCACTTTAGTTTCCATAATCCTGATTTTTGACAAACTTACGTGTGAAGTGTATTTCAGCAAATGCCAGTTTCTCACATGCGTGCGTGCGCGTTGAGGCAGCCCCACGTTTTATTACTGATTGTAGCGTAACAAATCCCCTTACTTAACGTGCACGTGCATAATGAACGATCACGCAGTATCTTATGTGACGGAAATACCAATTGAGCTAAATTTGCTACAAAAGAATACATAGAAAGTAGAAAGAAACCACCTACATGTAGTACACCGTCTTTAGGATAAGCCTAATATAATGTAATATCTTCTTGTCAATAATTTGTGTCCTGAATTTTGTATGTAAGTCCTGATTTTTGAAGACTGTAGTCCCTATTTTTGTTTAGACAAACTTGGAACGTATGCTGTATCATCAGAAGTGTATCTGTTTTTAGGCAGCGGTTTATGTGCGCATTAACTGGAGATCGCAACAAGCACGACTTGCTGTTAGATGTAGTTTGGCATTACCTACAAGTATGCAGAGCACGAAGAGAGTCAGGAGCTCTTATACATTTACTTGGTAGTCCTAACTGTGCGAGGGTTACACACTTTACAAGTGCATTTCATTCCATGTCAGTAGACAGTTAGGTACACTCATTCCATGCTATGACTTGGCAGATGTACATGAATAGTAACTCACTGCAATGACATGTAGTTACAGTCTGGCATGAACGTGTCTCATCAGGGATCATAACATTCACAGAATTCTTCACAGCAAGACAGCACAAGGTGAAATAACAACTCTCCAATGCTTCAAACACAAATGGAAACCCTCCTTTCCTCTCCTCGTTGGAATCCTCAAAGACCAACTTAGACAATCCTTGCCGAGGATCAAGAACACTCAGACCTGGATCTTCAAATTCGTCTCGATCTACCATCAGGTAGTTATCAACTCTCCAAAGTGTGGTTGTACCTGGTGCAGTGCACTCAAAGGTGGCGTTTAAGTCATAGTCCTCAGGCCCTAGAACCAAATGCAATGGGAAATCATCTTCTTCGACAGGAGGGTCAGTGCGGTTCACCATTGGAATGGCTATTCCTGCAGCGGAAAGGGTATCATGCTATAGTGTGGGTGGAGATAGACAAGCTATACATGTATATAAGAGGTTAATTGGTGGAGGTACGGTACACTTCTTAAACAGTCGTTCCATAAAGACAGGGAAGCAGGTGGCCACCCTATAGGATCACCGCTTATGGACGTACACTATATAGTCTCGCCAGCCAGACTCTCTCGGGGGAAGGAGAGATCCGGCTGCAGACTAATATACATGTGCGTGGCGAAACTACATCATGGCTGTCCGGCCCGTCACGACTGATCCTATACAACACCTACGCGTACCTTCACATGAATATATGGCTGCCAACAGCAGTAGGAATACCGAAATGGCCCGACGAGAAAACATGGCGGCACAGCGATGTCAGCGTTTCACTAAAATTGCAGGCCTCAGTGGGCAATAGTCGCGCGCCCCACCCAAAATTGCAATAATACGCGCTTATAATAATTTTAGCTTACATCTGAAAGGGAGCCAGTAGGGGAAGGGAGGGAGGGAGGGGAGGAGGGGAGGAGGAGAGAGGAGGAAGGGAGAGAAAAGGAAGTCAGGACTCAGTGACAAGACAAAAAGAAAAAGGCACAGGACTCAATAGTACACTATTGTGCTCCTCTGAAGTGTGCTGTTGTCATTGAGAGAGCCCTGCTCTTCATAGTGTAAACTATAATTGGGCAAGTAGTAGAGAAACCAACTAGTTGTGCTGCTGGAAATTTTCATGTTTGTAGCATTTGTTGGCAAATACCAACCATAGTTTTACATGTTTTTTCCAGCCTAATGACTAGGTGCCGCTTGCCCACTATTCTCTCCATTCCTCTAGTATTCATAATACAATATCTCAGTGTACAGTACAAACCATTATGTAATGGCAACTACATATAACTGCATGTGTGGTGGGTGTGGGGGATGTCACTCATTTGCATTATTAAAGGTGCCTCTGGTGTGTTGTGCATCAGTTAGGAGCTCTTTGGTGCATTCATTAATTCCACACTATCACGAGTCTCCTTATCTCCCTGGCCTTTCACTTGAGTCTGTTTTCCTTGGTTATCTGAGTGAAAGGCAGGGCTCATCTCACTAACAGGTAGCAATGTAGATTAGACCTACGATGTGGACTTACCTTTACATTTCTTGACAATCACAGCACCAAGGATTGCTAGTGAACATCCCAATAGAAAGCACCCAACTGCTACTATGATGATGATTAGTATCTCTAACTCACACTCATCAGGCTCTGAACGCTCAGCAAGGATACGTGGACATGTAGCATTTCCTGTAGAGGGAGGGACATGCATGTGGCCTTAGTACACACACTGGTCTCCTCACTCACCTAGTGGTGTAGTGGTGGTGAAACAGACGTCATCAGTACACACAATAAAAGTCGCAGTGTAGTACGCCAAAGATGTCAGAGGAACTGCAACTTCAACTGATTTAAGCTGGTCTCTACAGCCATTGTCATCACAAAAGGAGTAGTTCTTAGCACACAATGGAACCTGTGGGGCAGTTGTCAGTTCACCAGTATATACAGTAGTCACTACCACTATATATACCTACCTGGTATTCTAATTCATATTCAATACTACATTGGTCCTTTTCACACTTCGGTTGGCATGTTTTGATTGTAGGCTCCTTTGCTACACATGGATCAACTGAAAGTTGTCATGTGACAAACATGTGACATAATGACTGAAAGGTGTACTGCAGAACCAGATGAGGTGCAACATGAAACCGATGACATATTGATAATCAATGTGTATTGCAAAATAGACATCAAATTCGTTATAGCAAAACTTGGTAGAGAGGTGTGAGAGCATAGGCCAAAGATGGATCCAACTGACAAATCCCAGAAGTGCTACATCACCTTTACTACTCCCACTACTCGATTCTTTTTCTTGAGGTATAGGCTATGGTACATGCAACTGGCTACTAGCCTTAATTTGGGGTTCCTTGCTTTGCAGCAGATGCCTGAACATGGCATAATAATCACGCCATATATTTTCAATGGAAGAAAGTTTGCTGTGTCATAATTAATTTATTCCTTGTCGTACCTCCTCTAATGCGGGACTGTACCGAGGCTCCATGTGGTACTACACAGCCTTAGTCTACATCACACAACACACCAAGTATTGGTCAACTCACCACTGCAATTGGCAGGAACACAAGCCTTCTCGCCCTCTCCCTCGCAGCTTATGGCCTTAACACATATCTCACAACCTTCACCACACCCACCAACAGTGTGAGTGAAACTTGAATCACTTTTATTGGGAACAATCTACATAAAGTATCAAGTATATGTACATGTAATGCATAATTGGCAAGTAGAGTGAGCCCACTTAGCCATGACAAATGGTTATATGTGACTCACACTATAGACACTGAGTTCTATTTTATTTTCTCAGCCTCGTCCCCAGGCTCTCTCCTCGCATGCACATAATGACCTTTGCACCGAGCAAACTTAAGACGGGGAGTCTGAGGGTACATCACAACTAGGTGGGCTCACCCAAAATCCCCTAGTCTATGTACATGTATGTACCATCACCTACCTGGCCATTGGGCATTCCATCAGTGCTGAAGTTATAGTCAAGCTCAACAAGACCATTGAAGTTTGGTGGACGAGTCACTCTAACTATGGGACTTGTACCATTACACCCCACGAAGGAAATACCGGGCTTTTGAGGATCTGTATGTAGATAATACATGTAGTTACTTCAGTATGTGCACCTACGAGGAGTTCACCCATGGTATAACTTAATGAGGCCAAATAAGAGGAGTTCACCCATGGTATCACTTAATGAGGCCAAATAAGAGGAGTTCACCCATGGTATCACTTAATGAGGCCAAATAAGAGGGGTTCACCCATGGTACCACTTAATGAGGCCAAATAAGAGGGGTACACCCATGGTATCACTTAATAAGGCCAAATAAGAGGGGTTCACCCATGGTACCACTTAATAAGGCCAAATAAGAGGGGTTCACCCATGGTACCACTTAATGAGGCCAAATAAGAGGGGTTCACCCATGGTATCACTTAATGAGGCCAAATAAGAGGGGTTCACCCATGGTACCACTTAATGAGGCCAAATAAGAGGGGTTCACCCATGGTACCACCAATAGAAACTTCCAATTGTTGGTTTCAGGAAATTCATAGGCAAGGTTACTTCCATTATTATTGAGCAAAGCATGGAGATGAGACTACAAAAGCAATATGAAGCTCTGTCCATAGCCCTGAATTGTGTTTAGAGGTAACCATAGGGAAAATGATGCAATGACCTCACTCACACACAATAAAAGTGCCAACCCTTGGCTCATTGAAATGTTGCGTATGTTTAACCCCCCCACCTCACACTATTTTCTGTATACCTAATACAGGTATACAGAAAATAGTGTGAATATACTAGCCCAGCCACATAAGGCTTGAGAAGCTCACTGTACTACATTAGCTCATATAGCAGATAGCATTTAGTACTCTGTAAACAAAATCGTTCCCCCCGGAACGTCTGCGGCAGAAAACTCGGTCCCCCCGGATCAACCATGGCAGAAAATATGGTACCCCTAGGACCATGTATGGTACCGCAGAGGGTCCCCCTTACTATCCTGGTCTTGCCTTAGCTGCGCCAGTATCAGTGAGTCTCGAACAAGTTCATACTACTGCACCACAATCTTAGCCACTATCTAATGTAGAGAATATTCAAACTTAGCTGTAGTGCTGCTGATATCTAGTAAGGCTCAGTGCGTGGTACGGGTATCACTACTGTAGCGCACAATGCGCCTGTGGAACAGGGAGCAAGCACAGTTGGCCTATACACCATTGATCGGGCACGTAAGTTATGGCCACCCTGCCGTATAAAACACACTGATGAAAAGCTGGGAGACCATATCCCGTCGGAATACCAACGCATATAGTGTTTCAGGTGAGGGGACCATGCGTGGCAAGGGGGGACCAATCACAGATGCTGTAGATGTTCCGGGGGGGGGGGGACCAATTTTGGCGGGGAACCATTGACGGCGTGACAAGATACACTCATTCCATGCCAGTAGACACTCATTCCATGCCAGTAGTGGCATATTCCCTATGGTAAACATGCATGACTTGGCAAATGTACATGAATAGTGACTCACTGCAATGATATGAAGCTACAGTCTGGGATGAATTTGTCTCATCAGGGATTATAACATTCACAGAATCCTTCATAGCAAGACAGTACAAGGTGAAGTAGCATCTCTCCAATGCTTCAAACACAAATGGAAACCCTCCTTTCCTGTCCTCGTTGGGAGCCGCAAAGACCAACTTAGACAATCCTTGCTGACGATCAAGGACGTATAGACCTTGACTTGAAAATTGATCTCGATCTACCAACAGGTAGTCATCGACTCTCCAAAGTGTGGTTGTACCTGGTGCAGTACACTCAAAGGTGGCATTAATGTCATAGTCGTCACACCCTATAACCAATGGGACATCTCGGCCATCAGGCTCAGTGAGGTTCACCACTGGAGTGACTACTCCTGCAAACGAGAGAATATCATGCTATAAGCAGTGGGCGGGGATAGAAACCTGCTTACACCTGCAAAAAAGTTTCCGTTTCCATCCAGCAATATTGTTAAAATGGAAAGGCCGTTCCGTTCCGTTGCAACTGACGAACGTGCCGTTCCTTTCCGTTCCGTTAGACGGAAAGAGTGCGCGACGATTCGCTCTCGTGGATGACCAAACGAATTGCTATATACATGTACTGCGCCAGGTAACATTCCATGCGAGCGGAAAAAGAGGGCTCTTCTCTTTAGGAATAAGGCATCGCTGTCCTAGCTGACACACGTAAGTGCGTGGACGTTGTACGTGTATAGAACCTTGTACGTGTAACAGAATAGGAATGGTCCGTTCCGTTTTTAGGAAAACGGAACTGCCACTCCGTTCGGTTTCGGAAACTTTTGCGAGCTACTGTATGCAGTGTGCATGCTCTGACAGTATACGTCTACTTAACAGTCGTTCAATAAAAGACAGGGAAGCAGGTGCATGGCCACTAGCTAGACAGTCCACGGCGCCCACCCCAGGATCACTGCTAATTATGGACGTGCTAGTATATATATACGTATATTATACAGCTAGGTTACACTCGGTTACACTATACCCACTACGTGGCTGTCTGGCCCGTCACGACTGATCCTATGCAACACCTACATACCTTCACTTGAATATATGGCTGCCAACAGCAGTAGGAATACCGAAATGGCCTGACGAAAAGACATGGCGGCATAGAGGGCAGTACAGGGGCGAAACTAGCATGAGGCAGAGGAGGCATTTGCCTCCCCTTTTTTCACCTATGAATATGTTTGATGTCAACATACGCAGGCCAAGGTGATCAAGAGGGAGTGAGAAACACAACTAAAAAACCAGTGAAACAAGTGTAAAAACATTATATATGTGTGTAAAAACATTATAAGCAAATGGTCACTACTGGCATGGAATGAGTGTTCCCCCCCCCCCCCCCCCCCATATCCCTACATCTGTAAATGCTAAAAGGGGTTACGCATGTTATGATTGTTGCATGCTATCATCCCCTGCCTTTGTCTGCATGCATGGTGTACTTTGACCTTGTTTCTATACTTTTTGGCACTTCAATCCCTACATCCTTCAACATTTTAGTGAAAATGTTTTTACACTTGTATATATATAGTAGCATGCATCATATAATAAACTGATTACGTAATGATACAAGACTCCCTAATGATGTCATTACATCTGCCAGACAGGTGTGTTAACAATTCTTGTGCTACTCCCACCGTCAGAACACTGCATATGAGTGTTTTATGGATACGGTGAGCATGTGCTAGCGAGAAATTATTGCTTAGAATAGTAAAATGATGATAAGAGACAAGAAAATTTAGGAAATTTGAAATGTAATATTTGCATAAAAATGAACAGAGACAAGATTGGGACACAGACATGCTATTTACATCAACATACCTTTGTTGGTACATTGATGTCTCCCACTCACCTACAATTCATTCAGTCCAAAATACGAATGCACTAAAGTGCAGAACCCTCGGCGTACGTGCACGAATCTTTGAAAGCGCACGCGCTAGATCTCTAATTACATAAGACTTTAGGCAAAAGACGGAGTCTGAGTAGAAAGAAGCTTGCTACCTTACATCGAGTCGTATCCCAGGTAGAGTTTAGCCTAGTGTTAGCCTTTTTAGAACCCTTGGAAGGCTCTGCCGTCGAAAAAGTGCGCGGAATGTCGCTGCAGTACCCTACAACGCAGGAAGCGGTGTATCTCTGCAACGGAGCGGTTTCAGAGAAATCCCCACAAATTTTTCGACCTCCGCTGCCCGTTGAGTACGTGACAGTATTTTCAGGACGAACAGACGCTCCAGGGGTGAGATTTGACTTAACAGACAGACAGACAGACACACACACACACACACACACACACACACACACACACACACACACACACACACACACACACACACACACACACACACACACACACACACACACTTGACACACACACACATGCACACACACACACACACACACACACACACACACACACACACACACACACACACACACACACACACACACACACACACACACACACACACACACACACACACACACACACACACACACACACACACACACACACACACAGACCCACACACAGACCCAACTACCGTAACCCTCACTGCGCATGCGCGCCGAGGGTTAACAAACTCTATAGCTACAGTTGGCCTGGGGGTGGGGATTACCCTCAGCACACATGCACAGCCAACTATAGTACCCATGCTATGCTGTAGTGCCAGAGTCCTTCCGGCATTGTATGGCTTACTACATGTACCATACGTGCATACGTGAGTCAGTCATTCTCCCCTACACTGATAACCACATGCACATTCTGCGACGCATGCACCAAGGGTACTGTACTTCAGTACATTCATCTACAGTATTAAAGGTGCCATTGGTGTGTTGTGCATCATGTCAGTTAGGGGCTTCTTGGTGTGTCTTCATTAATTCCACACTATCATGAGTCTTGTTTCTTTGGCAACCTGAGTGAAGGTAGGCCTCATCTCAGTCAACAGGCAATGTGGACTAGACATGCCTGTCAATGTCTATAGAGATGGACTTACATTTCATGATACAGCATGCAACCATGGCACCAAGGATAGCACCTAGTGAAACACCCCCTACACAGGATGCCACTGTTGCTATGGTAATGGGTAGTGCACCATCGTCACCACCATCATCACCACCAACATCACCACCATCATCAGAGACTTCACTGATAACAAGCTCAGGGTTTCTACATGTAGCACTTTCTGTAGAGGGAGGGATGTGTGGCCTTAGTACACACACTGGTCCCCTCACTCACCTAGTGGTGTAGTGGTATTGATACAGATGTCATTGGTATACACCATGAAAGTCACAGTGTATCTAAAGTCCATCAAAGATGTCATAGGAACTGTAACATTAACTGATTTACTGTCTTCATTTCGGAGGTCACTACAGCCATCAATGTCATCACAAAAGGCATATCGATAGCTCTTGTCACACAAAATCTGTGGGGCAGTCGTCAGTTCACCAGTATACAAGTGTAAAAACATTTTCACTAAAATGTTGAAGGATGTAGGGATTGAAGTGCCAAAAAGTATAGAAACAAGGTCAAAGTGCAGCATGCATGCAGACAAAGGGAGGGGATGATAGCATGCAACAATCATAACATACGTTCGGGAGTTCTGAGCCGTTACTTTTGTTAAGGCTTAATGGGCGTGTCGGTGCCATCCCTACATATAGAGTCTACCGACTCTATGATACAGTAGTCACTACCACTATATATACCTACCTGGTATTGTAATTTATATTCAATACTACATGTGGTGGTGGTCTGTGTACAGTTCACTAGACATCTGATTGTAGGCTCCTTTGCTACGCATGGATCTGAAAGTTATCATGTGACAAGCGCATAAGACAATGACTGAAATGTAACTGTACCAAGGCTCCATGTGGTACTACACAGTCTTAGTCTACATCACACAACATCCACCACATACCAAGTACTGGTCAACTCACTGCATTGGCCTTTTTTGACAGTGTCACAAGCCTCCTCACTCTCTCCCTCACAGCTTATGGCCTTAACACATATCTCACAGCCTTCACCACACCCACCAACACGATAAATAAAACTTGAATGATATGTACTTACACTGGGAGCCAACTACAGAAAGGATCATGTGACATCAACACATGTACATCTAATTATACAATTAGCGAGTGGAGTGAGCCCCATTAGCCATGACAATGGGTATACATTATGTACATGTATGTAACACACACTCTAGATAAACATTATGTGAGTTCTAATTTTACATGCACACTGATATTTTCCAAAATCAGCTCGTTATCATGACTAGGTGGGCTCACTACACTTGCCAAAAATCCTCTATATTACCCCAGTCTAGCTATGTATGTGCCATCACATACCTTGTAACTAGTTGCGCAATTAATAGTGATGTTATAGTTGAGCTCAACAAGATCATTGTAGTATGGTGGACGAGTCACATTTACCTCACACACAGTACCATTACACCTCTCAATGGTAATATTGGGCTGTTGAGGTTCTGTATGTGGATAGCATATACTGAGTTATATATCCCTCATACATGCCCAGTACTGCCACAAGTTGTCCCAAGGAGTCTTAAATACTTGGAATGTCTTAGGATAGTATGTGTACATGTGTACACCCAAGGCAGCTAATTTTTCTTTGAGAAATAACTGCTTTGGGCAAGTTGTGTTGTGTTGCTTTGTCTTTCTGTTGTGTTGTGTTGCCTCTCATGGATGATTAAAGTCATGGCACATGGTGTACTCCTGTACACAGTACAGTGGTACACACCAAGCAGAACTATCTGATCAATGTCCTAATTGTAGAGACTACATGTACAATGAACACAGATGTGGTATTAAGGCTGTAGAGGTATTACGTCAAATAAGAGGGGTTCACCCATGGTCTCACTTAATGAGACCAAATAAGAGGGGTTCACCCATGGTACCACTTAATGAGGCCAAATAAGAGGGGTTCACCCATGGTACCACTTAATGAGGCCAAATAAGAGGGGTTCACCCATGGTACCACTTAATGAGGCCAAATAAGAGGGGTTCACCCACGGTACCACTTAATGAGGCCAAATAAGAGGGGTTCACCCATGGTACCACTTAATGAGGCCAAATAAGAGGGGTTCACCCATGGTACCACCTACACTCCCTCCAGTCTCCAATCAACTCACATATGTTGGATGATATTGTAACTACCAACACACTTATTGACATAAGGAAAGAGAACCCCCTAAAATAATTGGTTTAAGGAAAGTCATAGCCAAGGTAGCTATTTCTGGACTCTTAGAGCAAACTCTCTCAAGTGTGGGGTGTAGAGTGTGGGTGTGTGTACGCTCAGTATGTGTACCAGTATAGTGTGGGGTGTAGTGTAGAGTGTGGGGTGTGGGGTGTAGAGTGTGGGGTGTGTGGTGTACACTCAGTACATATGGCCCCCAAGCCTTAACTATTTTAACTTTCACACTGAGACGTGGCTTGACATTAGATTACTTATTTCATTCACAAGTGATGGCTACACTTGGGGTATGGCCTTAGGTACTGGAGTAGGAATATGAACTTGAGAGATGTACATGAATAGTAACTCACTGCAATCATATGTAGCTACAGTCAGGGATGAACTTGTCTCATTGGAAGTATGAACATTCACAGAATCCTCCACAGCAAGACAGCACAAGGTGAAATAGCATCTCTCCAATGCTTCAAACACAAATGGAAACCCTCCTTTCATGTCCTCGTTGGGAGCGTCAAAGACCAACTTAGAGAATCCTTGCTGAGGATCAAGAACAGTCAGACCTTGTCTTGCGAATTGATCTCGATCTACCAACAGGTAGTCATCAACTCTCCAAAGTGTGGTTGTACCTGGTGCAGTGCACTCAAAGGTGGCATTTATGTCATAGTCATAGCTTTTGTTAGGCCCTAAAAACAAATGTGATGGCAATCCATATCTTGGACAGGAGGATCAGTACGGAGGACCATTGGAGTGGCTATTCCTGCAGCGGAGAGGGTATCATGCTATAGTGTGGGTGGGGATAGAAACCAGCTACAGCATGGAGAGTGGAGCTAGAGGTTGGCCGACGGTATACGTCTTCTTAAACAGTCGTTCCATAAAGACAGGGAAGCAGGTGTTCACTAGGCAGTCCACAGCCGCCCCAGGATCACCGCTAGAGTAAGAGACCAATCTTCGGACGAATCTAATTTCGGACACTTATTTCAACGTCACTAAAGGACTAGAGAGTATGTAGATACCATCAATAGGTAGACTTATACCATCAACAGTTCTAGAAAAAAAATCGCTTTCTTACGAGTTCTACAGCCGGAATGATAAAGCGCTAAATTGACCGTCCGAAGATCGCAAACTTCGGATGAAACTACCAATCCTCGGACATATCGGCCTCAGCACAGTATAGTTGGCATAAGAGAATTGAGGTATCTATGAAAAGAAGTACTATCCCTTGCCTATTCACCTAGGATCTTTCGAAGTAAATGCTGCGAACTCAGAAGGGTCACGCCCCCAATTTTCGGACGCAGTAAAAAGATATTTTTCTGTAAAGCCTACAGCATAGATTTAGTTACACTCTAAATATTTCTTGGGACTTTGCCAAGCCTGTACAAACTATCTGTGCTGTTATCATCAAATTAGCTACATTTTGATATTTTGATGATAATAAATGCCAATATCTCGAACAATAGTGAGCAAGCTATACGATTATAATTGGACTGGGTGCATGGTAGTATCTTCAAATATTGTTAAAAATTTATTTCGCTTTATACTGTAAGGGATAATTGGCAAAAACCAAACAAACCGTCCGTAAATTGATGGCGTGACGTCTTTGTGTTCGTAGCATTTGTGTGTAAAGATGCAAAATCTGAACGATCCTACCTACACTGTATAAAATTATGGTACATTTAACCTCTCTGTGGTTATCACCATAAAATATAAAGGTCATTTTAACCACTTAGTGGCTATCGCAGTTGGAATATACTGTATGATATAATTTTTATGGTCTCAATACTTCATGAGAAAATACCTGCTAATATCATTAATGATTGGGTGGTGTTATAATGCTTTGGACTGGGCCAATTTGACACCCCTGGGGTGTTTGTATGTAATATTTTCTGGCAATACTGGAGGCAGTTATTGTTTGCAATTCTTTATCTACTTCATTTTCAATACACAAATGTTGTGGAATTTAGTTGTGAAAAGTGAGTTGATTGCTTGTAATTCCTGACCTTATTTTTGCTGCTTTATTTTCAACAAACCTTGGCTGGCAAATAAGTGGATGGTTTGCAATTTTCATTTTAATACAGTTTTCATTCTTTGTGATGCTTTGACTCTTCATTTTCAACACAAAAACTTCCGTGGAATTTAGTTGTGAAAAGTGAGTTGATTCCTGACCTACATTTCATTTTCAATACACAAACCTCAGTTGTAAAAAGAAGTGGATTGTTTTTCAGATTACCTATTCATAAAATGGACTGACAACAAAGGGATATACAAGCACTGTTGGTACAGTAAACTCCCTTTTAACGGACACTCCGAATAGTGGACTTCTACCAAATAACGGACGATCCTTCATGTCCCGGCCAAATTCCCATTAGATACATACATTAAAAACACCCAAATAGCGGACATCCCTTATTTCCGGACAACGGACAGGAGGAACTGCCCCGACTGATCCAGCTCTATAGAAAAGTTACCCTGAATAATGGACAGTGCGCGCGCG
This sequence comes from Theonella swinhoei, assembly GCA_963970385.1. Classification (NCBI taxonomy): domain Eukaryota; kingdom Metazoa; phylum Porifera; class Demospongiae; order Tetractinellida; family Theonellidae; genus Theonella; species Theonella swinhoei. The sequence goes on along the minus strand of OZ019947.1, from coordinate 13,375,295 downwards.
GGGCTAGTGTATCATTAACCCTTGGCTTGCATGTGCAGTGGTACTTGGGACATCAAATGTCCTGTTTGTTGAGGCACTTTATTTCTCATACAGGGAAAAGTTTCCTATATTTTGCAACTGTGATAACCACAGAGTGGTTAAAATGACCTTTATTTTTTGCAGTGTATAGAGCATTTGATACAATAGGAGTGGTACTTCTTATGTGCACTTTGAATTCTCTTACGCCAACTATAGTGTGCTGAGGCCGATATGTCCGAGGATTGGTAGTTTCGTCCGAAGTTTGCGATCTTCGGACGGTCAATTTAGCGCTTTCTCATTCCGGCTGTAGAACTCGTAAGAAAGCGATTTTTTTCTAGAACTGTCGATGGTATAAGTCTATCTATTGATGGTATCTACACAGACAGACAGTACCGTTCTATCTATTGATGGTAGCTTTCTCATTCCGGCTGTAGAACTCGTAAGAAAGCGATTTTTTTCTAGAACTGTTGATGGTATAAGTCTATCTATTGATGGTATCTACATACTCTCTAGTCCTTCAGTGACGTTGAAATAAGCGTCCGAAATTAGATTCGTCCGAAGATTGGTCGCTTACTCTATATTATGGACGTGCAAGTTGTGAATGTACGTTGCTACACTGCAGCCGTCACGACTGATCTTACACTGTACAAAACACCCACGTATACATACCTTCACTTGAATATATGGCTGCCAACAGCAGTAGTAATACTGAAAAGGCCTGACAAGAACACATGGCGGCACAGACAGACAGTACCGTTTCACCGAAAATTGAAGGACCAGTCTTAGGATCGAGGTACGACAGCATCACGTGATCATATAAATTGCTGACGTTGACAAAAACGATTACCCATGTATAACACGGTCAACATTGCGGAGCCTCCTGTGTTCTCACAAAGAGGGCTAGGCAATTAGTTTTTGTATGTTGACTTAATAGTATCATCTTAAATTCTATTTAGATTAGAGGCCCCGAGAAGGCCCCTCAGGAAGTTGATGAAAACGGTAGAAATATTTGATCATCTATTCTTTACACGCCATGTACAGAAGAGAACGTTTTGGCACTAGTAGTCCACCTTTCAGCTATGCTGAGTCTATTCACTGCCTCTATAGTCTATTCCGATGTTCTACTTAGCAGCTCTGCTCTCGATTCGCACAGTGTACTGGCTCCCCCGTAAGAATATCGGCGCGCGCTTAATTATATTTTAGGGGTGCGGTTTTACTCTATGACGTCTTCCCGTCGTACCTCCTCAGTGAAGGACTCAGGCAAATAGTCTCCGCGCCCCACCCAAAATTGAAAATATTACGCGCTTATATATATCTCCTGCTTATTTGAGCAACATTTTTAGGTGACAATTATTTGCAGGTACATTTTTTTTGCGGATTTAGGATCCGGATTCTGTGCATTCTAGCCACCCTCGGCGCGCATGCGCAGAGAGGGTTGGCTTAGATCACGACGCCAAAACTGAATTTCCTTGTCCAAAAATCAACAGTATAGGGTCAACTAGCCACCCTCGGCGCGCATGCGCAGAGAGGGTTGGCTTAGATCACTACGCCAAAACTGAATTTCCTTGTGCGAAAACAACAGTATAGGGCTAAGTTTCCTCTACAATTTCCCAGGTATTGGGACATTCTCAAATGCATATACTGTATACTTTCCTTCTCACATGAACCTGCACATTTCCTTCAGGAAATTTGGATTTTCTTCCAGTGGATTCTTCCTGTTTGAGCTCTGTGAACGCATCAGAAGTTATACGAAGGGTGTTTTATGGGATCTACTTGGACCACAGCTTTCTCATAGTCCCTGCATGTTTGATTGCGTGTCAATAATGCGTTTACACTCTGAACGCACGCGTGCTTGTGTAGCGCGGCTACTAGCGCCGCCACGCGGTTATCGTGTGGGTTTGTTCAAATCCACAGAAATATATATCAAACTTTAGTATATACCCGCCCGCAAAAAAATAGTCACCCTAAGGTAGCTATATATGTTGCTATGGTAACGGCAGGTTTCATATACACCTCATCAATTTCAACATAGTATGTATCATATAAACCATGTCCAATTGGTGTATATTTTCAGATACACACTATGTTCAGAAGTTTATTTGTGATATATCCCTCAGCTGTTGCATGGCCCTCAGGAAATGTCACAAATGTGCATAAAATTATACACCTCTTGGCCATGGTTTATACCAGAGGCAGAGAACCTGGGAGGATCGACAGGGGGGCTTGAGCCCCCCACTCTTTGATAAGGGGGACTGACCTCCCCATCCAAAAAATTGGAGGTTGTCATGAAGAACATATTAAATACTTATAGCCTATGCCAGATGTATTCAAAATGACAATAAATAACTCCCCACTTCATGAACACTGACCCCCCCCCCCCCCCCCTCCCCCACTTTGGGAAGTATTATTCTTATTCGACTGGTGTTTTTGCGCATGGCTACCTTCTGGGCTCTCTCAATGACAAATGACAACAGCACACTTCAGAGGAGCACAATATGTACTATTTAGTTCTGTTCCTTTTTCTTTTGGTCTTGTCACTGAGTCCTGACTTCCTTTTCTCTCCCTTCCTCCCTTCCCTCTCTCCCTCCACACCTTCCTTCTTACCACTGGCCACTTTGCTACTCCTTGCTGCAGGAGTTTCTCTAGTGCATTGGGTGGTAGTCATGATGATATTGTGTTAGTGAAGAGAGAGAGCCTTGGATGACACTGTAGCCACCCACATTAATTAACCCCTGCACTGCTCATTCCTTCTTTAATAGAGGTCACCTCAACAGGTCATGTGGCAGGTTGGAGGAAGCCCAGGAGAAGGTGAGTGTGTTTTTCTATGTGGAAATTGAAACTTACTACTATATATAGGGCTACATTGTATATACTAGCAATGGGTGGCAAACAATTTATAATACCCTCAATGACCTGCAGCTCTGCAGCTTGTGCCTGAAGACTGGTTGACACAGCCCATCAACCTAGTCTGGTTCCCAGACTATATATGTAATGTATACAGAGAGAGAGACAGCATGTTAAAGTGGGGGGACTCGGTGTTCATGAAGTGGGGATGTGGTCCCCGCAAGCAGAGAGCCCCCCGGAGGGGGGCGTGGCAACGCTCCCGACAACTTTCTCCGGAGTGGCCTGCTGCGGCTGCTGTCCTCGCAGTCTCCGAGACTTGCGTGTGGGTCTCTGAGGTAAAGGCTCGGCTATAGCTAGTTGTGCTGCTGGATTGTTTGTAGCATTTGTTGGCCAAATACCAACCATACTTTTGCATGCTTTTCCAGCTGGGTTCACTCCCACTTGAGTTCACCCAGTGTCCTCTCCGTTCCATAAAAACAACTGTACAGTCATCTCAGGATACAATTAAGTAATGCTAATTAACTGCATGTGGGTGTGAGGGGTGGGGTCATGTCAATAAAGGTGCCTCTGGTGTATTGTGCATCATGTCAGTTAGGGCTTTTGGGCTCCGGATCATTCATTAATTCCATACTATCACGAGCCTTCTTATCTTTCTTGCCTTCCGGTCGAGTCTTGTTTCCTCGGTTATCTGAGTGAAGGTGGGCCTCATCTCAGTCCACAGGTAGCAATGTAGACAATATCTATAGAGATATGGCCTTACCTATACATTTTTTGACACCACCACCAAGCATTGTTAGTAAAACACCCACTAAAAAGGACCCGATTGCCACTATGACTATGATTAGTATAGGGTAATACTCCTCACACTCATCACACCGAGAACACTCAGAGGTACATGTAGCACTTCCTGTAGAGGGAGGGATGTGTGGCCTTAGTACACACACTGGTCTCCTCACTCACCTAGTGGTGTAGTGGTATTGAAACAGACATCATCATTAGTACACACCATAAAAGTCACAGTGTAGTCCATCAAAGATGCCACAGGAACTGTAACATTAACTAATTTAAGGCTGTCCTCTGTAAGGTCTCTACAGCCATAGTGATCGCAAAAGGAGTATTTCTTGGCACCTGTACTCTGTGGGGCAGTCATCAGTTCACCAGTAATACAGTAGTCACTGTCACTATATCACACAATACAGTAGTACTGTGTATATAGGGATTGCTATGGTCTATCCCCATTGAAAACCATATATAAGGATATTCTTCAAGTTGATTTCAATTTTAATGAAATGCACTTGTAAAGTGGATAACCCTCGCACAGTTATGACTACCAAGTAAATGTATTTAGAGCTCCTGACTCTCTTCGTGCTCTGCATACTTGTAGCTAATAGCAATTGTGACTTAACTAGTGCTCATTAGTTATCCTCATTAGAAGAGTTAGCATTGGGGTTGCTCCGCTTCTTTGAACGACTAACTGTTGCATGTCTGTGTCCTAATCTTGTCTCTGTTCATTTTTATGCAATCCCTATATTACACTCAAATTTCCTAAATTTTTATTTACTTGTATACCTACCTTATATTCCAATTCACACTCAACACTACATGGCTCCACTTCAATGTTACATTTGTCCTCTTCCTCCTCACACTTCAGTTGACATTGGACCATAGGCTGACCTGGTACAACCTTTTCAGTATTATCTGAATGTTGTCATGTGACACGTGTGTATGGAAAAACATGTATATAGCACCCTAGCTATTAACAGATAATTAAGAAAGAAAGGAAGACACCCAACCAAACTCACCAAGTACATGTATATGTAGATATATACACCACACAAAAACATACATACACAAAGACATGCAACTACACAGACCACACAAAAGAGGCAGGACGTTGAGTGCCCAGCCTTGATGTATGTACACATGCCGAGTACTACTGTAGAATGTCCACCACACACCAAGTGATGGTCAACTCACTGCATTGGTCATTTTTGACAGTAACACAAGCCTCCTCACCCTCTCCCTCGCAGCTTATGGCTCTAACACATATCTCACAGCCTTCACCACACCCACCAACAGTTTCAGTGAAACTTGAGTTATATGTACTTACACTGGCAACCACCTACAGAAAGGATCATGTGACATCAACACATGACTATAATCATCCATGAGATGCTTAGAAACACAACACAACAGAAAGACAAAGCAACACAACACAACTCGCCCAGAGCAGTTATTTTAAAAATCAGCTGCCTCAGGTGGGACATCTAATTGGCGAGTGGAGCAAGCCCTCCTAGTGATCTGAATGGGCTATTTTTCTATATTTATATATATATGCGAATGTTGTACATGCTTTTAATTTTGCACTGTAAATATCCTATGTATTTGCTTCTAATTTTGCGTGCACACTCTCCTACTCGCCAACAATGTGTAGCATTCCACTAGTACATAATTGTCATGTGGAGTGATCCCACACTGTACATAACATAATATGTGAGTTCTAGTTTACATGTCCACTGACAATTTCTGAAATCAGCTCGCTGTCACAACTAGGTGGGCTTACTCCGCTCACCAAAATGCACTGCATTCCCCAGTCTATATATTACCTCATTATTAATGGTGATGGTATAGTTGAGTTCAACAAGACCATTGAAGTTTGGTGGACGAGTCACTCTGATTATGGGACTTGTACCATTTTCACATCCCTCGATGGTAATATTGGCCTTTTGAGGTGCTGTAGATGAATGATAATACCAACAGTTACTTCAGTGTGTGTACATGGCACAGTGGTATATGAGTTCACCCATGGTACCACGTAATGAGGCCAAATAAGAGGGGTTCACCCATGGTACCACGTAATGAGGCCAAATAAGAGGGGTTCACCCATGGTACCACTTAATGAGGCCAAATAAGAGGGGTTCACCCATGGTACCACTTAATGAGGCCAAATAAGAGGGATTCACCCATGGTACCAGGCCAAATTACCAGGGGTGGTCACTCCCATAGATGCAATAGTTACGGCTATGACTGGGGTCACAATTTATGACCCGCCAAAAATCTCTGTGACTGTGTGACTGCACAGCGCATGTGCATAGGCTGCATCAATGTATGCAACTGTTGCAACGGCAGGCAAAAGGTCATGAGTGAGATAGCGTCATCCTCTCTGTTCTACTCGATCGAGGCTAATATGGTGGAAATTACGTTTTATGAAGGACTGGCTCAGAGGAGGTTGGACATAAACAAATCTCACGTGATGCTAAGCGCACTCTGTGTTGTACGCGCCCCCTCTGCTGCGTTTTAGAGATATGGCTCAGGGCTAGCAGGAGCAAGCACAAAGTAGTCATAATCCTACAGAAGGACGAGAAGCATTCCTACACTGTCCCTACTTTTCCAGTCGTAACTGCTATGCTGCGCGAAGTCAGCAAACGTTTCTGGCGATTACGACTCCTGGAAAGTGGGGGTTGGATGCAGATGACTACATATTCGGAATTTACTAACGTAGAGGTTTAGAATGATATACTAACCTTGCTAGTTGTCACAGGGTAAGGCTACTAAACTGACCTTTCTTGATTTTACATTGGATTTGGCCATAGGGAAGCCTTATAATCACGCATCTCCGTACAGATCACGTGATCGGCAAAATCGTGTCCAACCTCCTCTGGGACTGGCTCATCTGTGCAGTCCTTCCAGTGTGTTCAACTTGAGCAAGACTACTATGTTATCCATTGCAGCGCAATTATGATACATGTACATGTGCAATTGCAACTCTGCTCTACAAATGGGGCCACCTCACAAGCTAAGCTTACAGCGGATTTTTGTGATCTTCTTGATTTAAGTTGGCCTAGTGACCATTCAGGAAAATCCTCTGAATCCTTGTGACCGAAATGTAACCATTGTCATTCCATGCCAGTAGACAGTTAGGTACACTCATTCCATGCCAGTAGACAGTTAGGTTCACTCATTCCATACCAGTAGACAGTTAGGTACACTCATTCCATGCCAGTAGACAGTTAGGTACACTCATTCCATGCCAGTAGACAGTTAGGTACACTCATTCCATGCCAGTATAGACAGTTAAGTACACTCATTCCATGTCAGTATTGACCATATTCCCTATCATAACTTGCAAGGCCGCAGACAAGTGGGTGCTTGGGGGTACTGAAGCATCCCCAAATATTTCAGAGCTAAGCTATACCGTAAGCATCAGAGGGTGTTGCATAGAGTGAAAGCTGCGGCATTCTTGTGCACGCTTGCAAAACATTGTCTGAGCACCCCCAAACAAATGAAGTTGTCTACGGCCTTGACTTGGATGTACATGAATAGTAACTCACTGCAATAACATGAAGCTACAGTCTGGGATGAATATGTCTCTTTGCAAGTATGAACGTTCACAGAATCCTCCGTAGCAAGACAGCACAAGGTGAAATAGCATCTCTCCAATGCTTCAAACACAAATGGAAACCCTCCTTTGCTATCATCGTTGGGAGCCTCAAAGACCAACTTAGACTCTCCTTGCCGTGGATCAAGAACAAACAGACCTCGTCTTGTAAATTGATCTCGATCTATCAACAGGTAGTTATCAACTCTCCAAAGTGTGGTTGTACCTGGTGCAGTACACTCAAAGGTGGCGTTTATGTCATAGTCAGGCCCTAGAACCAAATGTGATGGACAGTCCATATCTTGGACAGGAGGGTCAATGCGGTTCACAACTGGGGTGGCTATTCCTGCAGCGGAAGAGTATCATGCTATAATATCGTGGGTGGATAATGCAGAGTGGAGCTAGAAGTTGGCCGACAGTATACGCAGTTCCATAAAGACAGGGAAGCAGGTGATCGCACGTCCATGTATCTAGGGTCACCGATACATGGACGAGCACTGTATAGTCTCGCCAGCCAGACTCTCTCGGGGGAAGGATCCGAGAGATCTGGCTGGCGAGACTATGCAATGAATGTATATGGCCACGTACACTACATCATGGCTGGCCGCCCGTCACGCCTGATCCTATACAACACCTACATACCTTCACTTGAATATATGGCTGCCAGCAGCAGTAGGGATACAGAAATGGCCTGACGAGAAAACATGGCGGCACAGAGGGCAGTTAATTAACAGGGGCGCCGGTAACTAGCGTGAGGTAGAGGAGGCAGTTGCCTCCCCTTTTTTGACCTTATGAATACGATCAAGAGTCTGAGGGAATGAGAAAGACAAACTTCTGTGAACCCAGGTAGAATAACTTATGACTGGCAAGCGGTTATTGTTACGTCCACCCTGTGTCAACCAGTCTTCAGGCACAAGCTGCAGAGCTGAAGGTCACATTGGAGGGGATTGTAAATTGTTTGCCACCCACTGCTAGTAGCAATTCCCACATAGAAACACACACACACAACACACACACACACACACACACACACACACACACACACACACACACACACACACACACACACACACACACACACACACACACACACACCACACATCCCACCACTCGTTCCTCCACTCATGACTCTATCAACTCACCTCTCCTTCAGGTAGTAGTCACCCATCTTCTCCAGACCTGTACAATTGAGTGGCTGTAGTCTCAGCACTGCCTGTATTAGAGCAGGGTTGCAGTTAGAAAGTAGAGGTGGGGGGGGGGGGGGGGGGGAGGGGGGGGGCAAAATGAGGGAAGAAAATAATTTGTACACGTAAAGCATTAACTCTGAATATTGGGGGGACAAGTGGCTAAAAGGCCCCCTGAACCCCATTAACTGCCACCCTGTAGAGGTACACAGTAGGCCATATCAGTTGTGACCCTCCCTCCACAGGTGATGGAGCCACCTACCATATAGTCACCCATGGCACTGATGTCCGCTCCAGTAGCCTCATACAGTCTGGCCCTCTCCAGCAGACACTCAACACTGCCTGGACACAGCTCAATGGACTGAAACAGGAGGGAGTGAGGCATGGCATAGTTAGGACACCACTAGGATAAGATATGTCCTGATTAGTGAGGTGTCCTGATTGGTGAGGTGTCCTGATTAGTGAGGTGTCCTGATTAGTGAGGTGTCATGCCAGTACTCTTGTATGGATGTGAAAACTGGGTTCTTACCAATGCTCTTCTTCGAAAGCTAGCATGCTTCCTCAGTTGGGCAGCTAAAAGAGCTCTCAAGTGGTGGGAAGACATCTTGGGTCTCATCATACCCTGGGGCTACAGTATCTTACTAGCACACCATGGAAGAGGTTCCTCACCTTAAGCTTAATGTGGCACTGACCTATCAGACAACACTACCTCCTTGATGGACCATGTACTGGAGTCACATGAAATCATTACAAAACTTTCAGGATTCTCCACCAAAGTAAAGACCTTACTTTTGTACAAGTGTAAAAACATTTTCATTAAAATGTTGAAGGATGTAGGGATTGAAGTGCTAAAAAGTATAGAAACAAGGTCAAAGTGCAGCATGCATGCAGACAAAGGGAGGGGATGATAGCATGCAACAATCATAACATGCGTAACCCCTTTTAGTATTTACAGATGTAGGGATATGGGGTTACGCATGTTATGATTGTTGCATGCTATCATCCCCTCCCTTTGTCTGCATGCATGCTGCACTTCGACCTTGTTTCTATACTTTTTAGCACTTCAATCCCTACATCCTTCAACATTTTAGAAAATGTTTTTACACTTGTTTCACTGGTTTTTACTGTGTGTAGCAACACATATAAACCAACTGACATTCGTGCAGAGTTCTACCTCCCTTGCATACCTATAAGCAGGATATCTAGCAATTGTCAGTGACTCCTACATCCTGTCTTGTAGTACGAATATTGCCTACTGAGTACAACAGCGGGTCCAGTTGCCTGCAACAGTTAGTCGTTCAAAGAAACGGAGCAACGTAGCCAAAAAGACAACACAGCGCTCGAAACAGCGGAACTTGTGCACAAAGCTAACTTCACGTGTTCGGCACGTGAGCAAACAAGAAAATGGCGTCTAAACTAACACTTGTAAGGTTGCAGACCTGGAGTTTGACGGCTTTGGGAGAAGATATGAAGATTTTGTGCATCAAGGATCATGTACGCTCCTGTATAAATGATTTTCGTGAAAGAATTAGTAACCCCAGTTTCGCGGTAGGCCGTTTGAACTGAAGAAGAAGAAGATGATGCCGAACAATCCGGGTTTTTACAAATTTCCGAGATTCATTGTAGCTGTATATTTTATGTACTTTGAGAGTATTATAGTGTATAGAAGCACTCGCAGAGCATGTAGCTTGTCTAAAAAGGCTTAAAACATCCGCGTTCGGGAGTTCTGAGCCGTTACTTTTGTTAAGGCTTAATGGGCGTGTCGCCGCCATCCCTACATATAGAGTCTACCGACTCTATGATATAGATTCCATTCATTCTTTCAACTCACTCTATAGCTGTTATATCTATATTTCTCTCTGCTTTGACATTGTATATGTGTTTTGTGTTGTGCTCCTAGTAGGGCTTCCATGAGCTTTTTGAACTTTGAACTTTTTTGAATGTGTGTCGCCCTATTTGTTTCTCAGACACCGTAAATTGAAATGAAGATACCAACGGTTGCGCAGCAAGGGTACTGTAGTCGTGAAGCTCCTCTGTTGCAGAGCAAGTCCTTCCAGCATTGTATGTGCTACTACATGTGCAGTACACGCGAGTCAGCCATTTTAATTTCCCCTCCACTGATAACCACAATCATGCACATTCTGAGACATGTACTTTAGACAGTATAAAGGTGTCATTGGTGTGTTGTCCACCATGTCAGTTAGGGGCTTCTTTTCTTGGCTTCTTCATTAATTCTAAATATATTCTCTCTTGAGTCTTGTTTCTTTGGTGACCTGAGTGAAGGTAGGCCTCATCTCAGTCAACAGCAATGTGGACTAGACCTGCCTATAGAGATGGACTTACATTTCATGATACAGAATGCAACCATGGCCCCAATGATTGTGCCTAGTAAAACACCTCCTACAGAGGATGCAACTGCTGATATGACAATGGTTAGTGCATCACCATCATCAGAGACTTCACTGATAACAAAATCAGAGCGACTACATGTAGCATTTCCTGTAGAGAGCGAGACATGCAGATGGCCTTAGTACACACACTGGTCTCCTCACTCACCTAGTGGTGTAGTGGTGGTGAAACAGGTGTCATTATCAGTACACACCATAAAAGTCACAGTGTAGCTACAGTCCATCGAAAATGCAGGAACTGTAACACTAACTGATCTAACGTCTTTATCTGGGACAGAGGTGAGGTCATTACAACCATCAATGTAGGAGTAGTTCTTGGCACATGTTGGAACCTGTGGGACAGTCATCGGTTCACCAATATATACAGTAGTCACTGCTACTATATACCTACCTGGTATTCCAATTCAAACTCAATACTACATGGCTCCTTTTCACACTTCGGTTGACATGAGATTGTAGGCTGCTTTGCTTCACATGGATCTGAAGTTGTCATGTGACAAACATGTGACATAATGACTGAAATGTACCAAGGCTCCATGTGGTACTACACAACCTTAGAGTATAGCATTCTACACAATCTTAGTCTACATCACACAACATCCACCACACACCAAGTAATGGTCAACTCACTGCATTGGCCTATTTTGACAGTGTCACAAGCCTCCTCACTCTCTCCCTCACAGCTTATGGCCTTAACACATATCTCACAACCTTCACCACACCCACCAACAATGTGAGTGAAACTTGAATCACTTTTATTGACAACAATCTACAGAAAGGATCAATACATGTACATTTAATACGAGTAGAGCAAGCCCACTTAGTAGTGGCAATGAGTATACATACTATGTGTGAGTTCTAACTCACTGACATTTTTCCAAAAGCAGCTCGTTGTCACAACTACATGTACATGTAGGTGGGCTCACTTCGCTCACCAAATATTCCCCTAGTCTATGTACATGTGTGTATGTACCATCACCTACCTCGCCGTTGGGCATGCCATCAGTGGTGAAGTTATAGTCTAGCTCAACAAGACCATTGAAGTTTGGTGGACGAGTCACTATAACTATGGGACTTGTACCATTACACCCCACGATGGTAATATCGGGCTTATGAGGTCCTGTAGATAGAAACAGTTACTTCAGTACATGTACTACTTCAGGTGTACTAGTAAGAGGGGTTCACCCATGGTACCACTTAATGAGGCCAAATAAGAGGGGTTCACCCATGGTACCACTTAATGAGGCCAAATAAGAGGGGTTCACCCATGGTACCACTTAATGAGGCCAAATAAGAGGGGTTCACCCATGGTACCACTTAATGAGGCCAAATAAGAGGGGTTCACCCATGGCACCACCTAATAAAGCCTACATTTCCTTAGCCTCCAGTCAACTCACATATGTTGGATGCTATTGCACTAAAGTGCAGAACCCTACGTACGGGCGTACGGGCGTGCGCAAATCCTTGAAAGCGCACTCGCTAGATCCATTCTAATTACGTTAACGGGAAGTATACAGAAGACTTTAGGCAAAAGACGGAGACTGAACAGAAAGAAGCTTACTACCTTACAGGTATGGCTGCCAAACCTCAGAATTTGTTTCCTTCAGGTTTAGACAATGTTTCTGTGGCTTTTCATTAGATAGCAATGACTATTTCCATGTTTAGATCCATTTTGTAGTTTGTGTAGCTGTAGGGTTGCCATGGTAACAATGACAAGCTCGTTTATTTATGTGTTTATTATGAACCAAGGATAGTGGATTTTCCATGTCTACTGGCATTCCATGCCAGTAGACAGTTAGGTACACTCATTCCATGCCAGTAGACAGTTAGGTACACTCATTCCATGCCAGTAGGCAGTTAGGTACACTCATTCCATGCCAGTAGACAGTTAGGTACACTCATTCCATGCCAGTAGACAGTTAGGTACACTCATTCCATGTCAGTAGACAGTTAGGTACACTCATTCCATGTCAGTAGACAGTTAGGTACACTCATTCCATGCCAGTAGACAGTTAGGTACACTCATTCCATGCCAGTAGACAGTTAGGTACACTCATTCCATGTCAGTAGACAGTTAGGTACACTCATTCCATGCCAGTAGACAGTTAGGTACACTCATTCCATGCCAGTAGACAGTTAGGTACACTCATTCCATGTCAGTAGACAGTTAGGTACACTCATTCCATGCCAGTAGACAGTTAGGTACACTCATTCCATGCCAGTAGACAGTTAGGTACACTCATTCCATGCCAGTATTACCATTTGCCAACATCATATTCCTCAATCCTCCTTTCTTGTCCTCGTTGGGAGCATCAAAGACCAACATAGACATTCCTTGCTGAGGATCAAGGACGTACAGACCTTGTCCTGTAAATTGATCTCGTTCTACCAACAGGTAGTTATCAACTCTCCAAATTGTGGTTGTACCTGGTGCAATGCACTCAAAGGTGGCATTTATATCTGGGTCATAGTCGTTAGGCCCTAGAACCAAATGGATTGGGCAATCCGTATCGTATCGTTGACAGGAGGGTCAGTGCGGTTCACCATTGGAGTGGCTATTCCTGCAGCGGAGAGGGTATCATGCTATAGTGACTGTGGGTGGGGATAGAAACCAGCTAGCTATATAGAGCATGCAGAGTGGAGCTAGAGGTTGGCCGACGGTATACGTCTTCACAGTCGTTCCATAAAGACAGGAAGCAGGTGGCCACCCTAGGGGTCACCGATAAATGGACGTGCTCTATATAGTCTCGCCAGCCAGACTCTCTCGGGGCCGGAGGGAGAGATCTGGCTGGCGAGACTATATGTGTGTATGCAATATTTTTGCGTACGTACACTACATCATGGCTGGCCGCCCGTCACGACTGATCACTACATACCTTCACTTGAATATATGGCTGCCAGCAGCAGTAGGAATACTGAAATGGCCTGACGAGAAGACATGGCGGCATAGAGGGCAGTACAGGGGCGTAACTAGCATGAGGCAGAGGAGGCGGCAGAGGAGGCGGCAGAGGAGGCATTTGCCTCCCCTTTTTTTCACCTATGAATATTAAGTTTGATGTCAACATACGCAGGCCAAGGCCATCAAGAGGGAGTGAGAAAGACAAAACTTCTGTCCGGAGCCGAACACAGGTCTAATGACCAGAATAATTGGCGGTGGTACGTCCACCCCAAATGCGCATGCGTCACCACAAAAAATCCTACCTGCTTCAGAGGAAGCTCATATTTCTGCGAACGCAACTGATCTTAGATGCTATGGATTCTAATAGAATCAGTGTAGTTGCTATGAAATCATTGTCAGATGATCCTGAATCCCTCTGTTTAGTCAAGGAATGCAGAGAGCTGGAATCCCACTTCAATACTGTCTTTACCACAGAGATCTTAAACTGATGCAGACTCTACCAACCCAACCAACATAAAGAAATCTATCAAAAGGATTGATAAAGATCTGAGGTTGGAAATGTGTGCGTTGAAGGCCCCTTTCATTGCCCAGGTTGTAACAGCTGGTGCAAGCTGGCCAAAGTTATGGGACAGTGCCCTTCACTAACACCAGGTCTACAAAATCCAACTAGACTCATGGCCCATCATGGTCGAGGCTCAAAGCCATGTCCACTGTGTGATGCTCCCACTCATCCGCTGATCGAACATGTATTAACCCAACATCACCGCATCGTCCATCTTTGATTCTCCTCTGTCAACAGATAAACTGCTGACTCTTCTTGTGGACTGTGATATCTGTTTTGTGTATAAACTATGGAAACTATTTGAATATTTGCATGTGGAAATGTATCATTACGTACTGGGGAAATTCATGTACTACTGATCGTTATCTCTCCCAGCAATGAATGAGGATAACTAATGAGCAAAACTCAGCAACCATGGTAACCATCAACTTGAAAGTCAGCATATGTAGACATATCATAACAAGAGCATTATATTGCTAACCCTTGTGTTTCTTGTAATACTATATAACACTCCTCTCAATGTAATACATGTAATGTATATAGTGATTACGTAATTTCATTTTGTGCTTGTACCGCATATATATAGTAGCATGCATCATATAATACACTGATTACGTAATGATACAAGACTCCCTAATGACGTCATTACATCTGCCAGACAGATGTGTTAAGGATTCTTGTGCTACTCCCACCGTCAGAACACTGCATACATGTTTTATGGATACAGTGAGCATGTGCTAGCGAGAATTATTGATTACACTAGTAAAAATAAGAGACAAGTAAATGAAAAATCTAGGAAATTTGAAGTGTAATAACATAAAGATAATTTGCATAAAAATGAACAGAGACAAGATTGGGACACAGACATGCTATGTACATCAACATACATTTGTTGGTACATTAATGTCTCCCAACTCACCTACAATTCATTTCCAAAATACAAACTATACAGTTGGCCTGGGGGTGGGTATTACCCTCAGCACACATGCACAGACAACTATAGTACCCTTGCTATGCTGTAGTGCCAGAGTCCTTCCGGCATTGTATGACTTACTATACATGTACCGTACGTGAGTCAGCCATTTTCCCCTACACTGATAACCGCATGCACATTCTGCAACGCATGCACCAAGGGTTCTGCACTTCAGTACATTCATCTACAGTATTAAAGGTGCCACTGGTATGTTGTGCATCATGTCAGTTAGGGGCTTCTTGGTGTGTCTTCATTAATTCCATACTATCATGAGTCTTGTTTCTTTGGCGACCTGAGTGAAGGCAGGCCTCATCTCAGTCAACAGGCAATGTGGACTAGACCTGCCTATAGAGATGGACTTACATTTCATGATACAGCATGCAACCATGGCACCAAGGATAGCACCTAGTGAAACACCTCCTACAGAGGATGCCACTGTTGCTATGGCAATGGTTAGTGCATCCTCGTCACCACCATCATCACCATCATCATCACCACCATCATCACCACCATCATCAGAGACTTCACTGATAACAAGCTCAGGGTCACTACATGTAACAGTTCCTGTGGAGGGATGGATGTGTGGCCTTAGTACACACACTGGTCTCCTCACTCACCTAGTGGTGTAGTGGTATTTAAGCAGATGTCATAGGTACACACCATGAAAGTCACAGTGTAGCTAAAGTCCATCATAGATGTCACAGGAACTGTAACATTAACTGATTTACTGTCTTCATTTCGGAGGTCACTACAGCCATCAATGTCATCACAAAAGGCATATCGATAGCTCTTGTCACACAAAATCTGTGGGGCAGTCGTCAGTTCACCAGTAATACAGTAGTCACTACCACTACATACCTACCTGGTATTCCAATTTATATTCAATACTACATGTGGTGGTGGTCTGTGTACAGTTCACTAGACATCTGATTGTAGGCTCCTTTGCTACGCATGGATCTGAAAGTTATCATGTGACAAGTGCATAAGACAATGACTGAAATGTAACTGTACCAAGGTTCCGTGTGGTACTACAAAGCCTTAGTCTACATCACACAACATCCACCACACACCAAGTACTGGTCAACTCACTGCATTGGCCTTTTTTGACAGTGTCACAAGCTTCCTCACTCTCTCCCTCACAGCTTATGGCCTTAACACATATCTCACAGCCTTCACCACACCCACCAACACGATAAATAAAACTTGAATTATATGTACTTACACTGGGAGCCAACTACAGAAAGGATCATGTGACATCAACACATGTACATCTAATTATACAATTAGCGAGTGGAGTGAGCCCCATTAGCCATGACAATGGATATACATTATGTAACACACACTCTAGATAAACATTATGTGAGTTCTAATTTTACATGCACACTGATATTTTTCAAAATCAGCTCGTTATCACGAGTAGGTGGGCTCACTACACTTGCCAAAAATCCTCTATATTACCCCAGTCTAGCTATGTATGTGCCATCACATACCTTGTAACTGGTTGCACAATTAATAGTGATGTTATAGTTGAGCTCAACAAGATCATTGTAGTATGGTGGACGAGTTACATTTACCTCACACACAGTACCATTACACCTCTCAATGGTAATCTTGGGCTTTTGAGGTTCTGTATGTGGATAGCATATACTGAGTTATATATCCCTCCATACATGCCCAGTACTGCCACAAGTTGTCCCGAGGAGTCTTAAATACTTGGAATGTCTTAGGATAGTAAGTGTACATGTGTACACCCAAGGCAGCTAATTTTTCTTTGAGAAATAACTGCTTTGGGCAAGTTGCGTTGTGTTGCTTTGTCTTTCTGTTGTGTTGTGTTGCCTTTCTAAGCATCTCATGGATGATTAAAGTCATGGCACATGGTACACTCCTGTACACAGTACAGTGGTACACACCAAGCAGAACTATCTGATCAATGTCTTAATTGTAGAGACTACATGTACAATGAACACAGATGTGGTATTGGCTGTAGAGGTATTACGTCAAATAAGAGGGGTTCACCCATGGTACCATTTAATGAGGCCAAATAAGAGGGGTTCACCCATGGTACCACTTAATGAGGCCAAATAAGAGGGGTTCACCCACGGTACCACTTAATGAGGCCAAATAAGAGGGGTTCACCCACGGTACCACTTAATGAGGCCAAATAAGAGGGATTCACCCATGGTACCACTTAATGAGGCCAAATAAGAGGGGTTCACCCATGGTACCACCTACACTCCCTCCAGTCTCCAATCAACTCACATATGTTGGATGATATTGTAACTACCAACACACTTGTTGACATAAGGAAAGAGAAACTTCCCCTAAAATAATTGGTTTAAGGAAAGTCATAGCCAAGGTAGCTATTTCTGGACTCTTAGAGCAAACTCTCTCAAGTGTGGGGTGTAGTGTGTGGGTGTGTGTACGCTCAGTATGTGTACCAGTATAGTGTGGGGTGTGGTGTAGAGTGTGGGGTGTGGGGTGTAGAGTGTGGGGTGTGTGGTGTACAGTGTGGGGTGTGTGGTGTACACTCAGTACATATGGCCCCCAAGCCTCAAAATTTGTTAACTATTTTAACATTCACACTGAGACAATGTTTCAGTCATAGAAATGTGGCTTGACATTAGATTACTTATTTCATTCACAAGTGATGGCTACACTTGGTGTATGGCCTTAGGTACTGGAGTAGGAATATGAACTTGACAGATGTACATGAACAGTAACTCACTGCAATCATATGTAGCTACAGTCAGTGATGAATATGTCTCATTGCAAGTATGAACATTCACAGAATCCTCCACAACAAGACAGCACAAGGTGAAATAGCATCTCTCCAATGCTTCAAACACAAATGGAAACCCTCCTTTCCTCTCCTCGTTGGAATCCTTAAAGACCAACTTAGACTCTCCTTGCCGAGGATCAAGAACAATCAGACCTTGTTTCATAAATTCATCTCGATCTACCAACAGGTAGTCACCGACTCTCCAAAGTGTGGTTGTATCTGGTGCAGTGCACTCAAAGGTGGCATTTATGTCATAGTCATAGCTTTTGTTAGGACCTAGAACCAAATGGGATGGGCAATCCATATCTTGGACAGGAGGGTCAGTACGGACGACCATTGGAGTGACTGTTTCTGCAGCGGAAGAGGTATCATGCTATAGTGTGGGTGGGATCGATAGAAACCAGCTACAGTAGAACCTCGGTTATCCAAACACCTCTGGGCTCAATGAAATTTCCAGTGTTCGGATAACTTAATTTGTTCGAATGAGTGAATCTACGCGCCTGTTCGCATTTGCGTGGTTATAGCATAGATACTAAACGAGAACGTTTCTCGTTTAGTATCTATGGTTATAGCGTGTAGGATGGCAGTTTCAACCAGTGTGATACGAGGCCATCATGTTTACAAGGCTATATGGACTCCCTAAGCGGTGACAGACGGCATTAATTATTTCCAACAAAGCGTGCAGTTTGCCTACTGTGCGTGCGCCGGGCAAGCTGTAGTATGGTGTATTGCGTATAATTTGTTCTAATTAAGCGAATTTACTTGTCAGCGCCTGTTCAGATAATGGATAATCGCGGTTCGGATAAGCCTAGGTTCTACTGTACAGCATGCAGAGTGGAGCTAGAGGTTGGCCGACGGTACACGTCTTCTTAAACAGTCGTTCCATAAAGACAGGGAAGCAGGTGTTCACTAGGCAGTCCACGGCCCGCCCCAGGATCACGGCTAGAGTAAGCGACCAATTTTCGGACGAATCTTTACACACAAATGCCACGAACACAAAGACATCACGCCATCAATTTACGGACGGTTTGTTTTGATTATCTGTTACAGTATAAAACGAAATAATTGACAATGTTCGAAGATACTACTACCCACTCCAATTGTAATTGTACTGCTTGCTCACGATTGTCCGAGAAATGGGTTTAATATTATTTATTAATATTATTAAAATCCAAAATATGAAAATGTAGCAAATTTGGTGAAAACGTTAACAGTACAAATAGATAGCACAGGCCTAGTAAGATCCCTAGAATTTTTTAGACTGTAACTAGACATATGCTGTAGTTGTTACAGAAAATATCTTCATACTGCGTCCGAAAATTGATGGCGTGACACTTCTCAGTTCACGGCGTTTGCTACTTGGTCGAAAAGATCCTAGCTATTGCTTGGTGAATAGGCAAGATACAGTACTTTTTTTCAATTCTCTTTCGCCAACTATTCTGTGCCCAGGTCGAAAAGTCCGAATATTGGTTGTTTCGTCCGAAAACTGCGGTCTTCGGACGGTGAATTTAGCGCCTTCTCATTCCGGCCGTAGAACTCGGATAAAAGCGATTATTTTTCTAGAATAGTTGGTGGTATAGGTCTATCCATTGATGGTATCTACATACTCTCTAGCCCTTCAGTAACGCTGAAATAAGCGTCCGAAATTAGATCCGTCCGAAAATTGATCCCTTACTCTATGGACGTGCAAGTACGTGGCTACACTGCAGCTGTCACGACTAGTCCTACACTGTACAGAACACCAACATACCTTCACTTGAATATATGGCTGCCAACAGCAGTAGGAATACCGAAATGGCATGACGAGAAAACATGGCGGCACAGACAGACAGTACTGTTTCACCGAAAATTGAAGGACTCAGCAAATAGTCTCCGCGCGCCCCACCCAAAATTAAAAATTTACGCGCTTATCTCCTGCTTATTTAGTAGTATGAACCATGTCCAATTGGTGTATATTGGTGCAGATATATATACACCTGCTATGTTCAGAAGTTTATTTGTGATATATCCTCAGCCGTTGCATGTCCCTCGGGAAATATCACAAATAAATTCCTCACAGCAGGTGCATAAAATTATACACCTCTTGGCCATGGTTTATACCAGAGGCAGAGAACCTGGGGGGACAGGGAGGCTTGAGCCCCCCACTCTTTGATAATGGGGGCGCCTGAGCCCCCCACCCCCCCAAATTGGAGGTTGTCATGAAGAACATTAACTAGTAGCCTATGCAGGATGCATTCAGAATGACAATAAATAACCCCCCACTTCATGAACGCCGAGCCCCCCCCCCCCAATTTTGACATGCTGTCTCTCTCTCTGTATACATTACACAGTGGCGTAGGAACCACGGGGGCTCCGGGGGCTGGCGCCCCCCTTTATTTTCTGCTAGATAGCTAGCGACCCCTTCATCTTCTGTTCGATTACATGCTTAGCTAGGTGTAAACGCAAGACTCTGGGTCGGCCAGGAGCGTTGGTACGTATTCGCGCGATCGCGTGCGTAAATTTATGTGCGCGAGCGCATGCGCGCGCATTCAAAATTCAGGTTGGCGCCCCCCTATAGTAAATCATCTTCCTACGCCACTGTTACATATATAGTCTGGGAACCAGACTAGGATGATGGGCGCCATGCCATGTACACGAGGCATTGGGACATGTAATAGATGCTGTGCTCTATAGGTGTTCAGCTACTTGTCTTTGTGCTGCCTGCTCAAAGTGCTGGGTTGCCATCTGGCCATCCTGTAGCTCACCACACACCATTCCCAGGTAGTACTGTGTCAACCAGTCTTCAGGCACAAGCTGCAGAGCTGAAGGCCATTGAAAAATGTTTGCCACCATAAAGATATTGCTAGTATATATAGTAGTAATGTTTCAATTTCCACATAGAAAAACA
The DNA here is from genome assembly GCA_963970385.1 of Theonella swinhoei. Taxonomy (NCBI): domain Eukaryota; kingdom Metazoa; phylum Porifera; class Demospongiae; order Tetractinellida; family Theonellidae; genus Theonella; species Theonella swinhoei. Next base: position 13,354,363 of record OZ019947.1, on the reverse strand, counting down.
CACACTCACCTCTGTTGTAGTCCTCCTGGGCTTCCTCCAACCTGCCACATGACCTGTTGAGGTGACCTCTATTGAAGAAGGCATGAGCAGTGTAGGGGTTAATGTGGGTAGCTACAGTGATGTCGTCCAAGGCTCTCTCTCTCTCCCCCAGCAACATGTAGGCCAGGCCACGATTCACTAACACAGCATCGTCATGACTACCACCCAATGCACTAGAGTAACTCCTGCAGCAAAAGAAGACAGTGGGTGTGGCTATGACCTGTAAGGTTTCCTGGAGTCAAGGGAACCTGCTACTGACCAATCAGACGACAGAATATACCTGATGGCATCTTTAAAGTGACGTTGAGAAAGGAGAACGTTGCCGATGTTGAAGTGAGCTAGGGAATAGGTGGGGTCAAAGGTCAGGGCTCGTTGGTAGTCAGACATTGCACCAGGCACATCACCAAGGAAACAGTGGACCACGCCTCTGTTTGTGAGAGTGTCAGCACAGGGGACATTCCCTATGGAGCAGGACAAGTCCTGCATTGCCCCGTCCAGGTACCCCATTTGAAGGCTAATGACTCCACGAGCTGCCAGTACACCAGCACTCAACTCCGTCTTCTCTGTCGTGAGTGTGGTCCAGGCCTCCATGAAGTGACCCTCAGCTTGCAGTAAGTAGGCCAGACTGATACGAGCTGGCTCAAAGGACCCACAAATCCCCAGAGCCTACAGCATATGTAGGAGGAGGAGAACAACATGTAAAGTAATAGCCTGAGTGATGGCAACACTATTAACCAACATCAATGCCATGTAAGTGAAGGTGACGTATGATGATACAAGTGTGGTTGCATGTGATCACACCTTGGAGTAGTCGTCCCTGGCTCTCTGTCTGTCACTGTCGTTGCACTTGTCCATGTAGACATCACCTCGGCCTACCAGAGCCTCCAGGAAGGCAGGGTCCAGGGACAGGGCCTCAGTGTATGCCTCAATGGCAGAGTTTAGGTCACGGTTGAGGTGGTGACAGTGGGCAATGGCCTGGAGGATGGCTGGGTCATCGGAGGTCAACTGTGGGGAACATTTACAACTTATGAGGAAAGGAAATAATTAGTGAGGAGTGTGGGTTGGTGAGGTGGGTTGGTGAGGTGGTTGGTGAGGTGGGTTAGTGAGGAGTGTGGGTTGGTGAGGTGGGTTGGTGAGGTGGGTTGGTGAGGTGGGTTAGTGAGGAGTGTGGGTTGGTGAGGTGGGTTGGTGAGGAGTGTGGGTTGGTGAGGTGGGTTGGTGAGGTGGGTTGGTGAGGTGGGTTAGTGAGGAGTGTGGGTTGGTGAGGTGGGTTGGTGAGGAGTGTGGGTTGGTGAGGTGGGTTGGTGAGGTGGGTTGGTGAGGTGGGTTAGTGAGGAGTGTGGGTTGGTGAGGTGGGTTGGTGAGGTGGGTTAGTGAGGAGTGTGGGTTGGTGAGGTGGGTTTCCCTTCTTATAGTGTGCTATAGTACATGTTTTCCATATGTCCTCTACTGTGACCTTTTGTGCTGTAAGGAAGTCGTGGAGGGCCTGAGCTGTGTTTCCAGTGTCAATACACAGTAGCCCTCTGTTTACCAGCAGAGGGAGGGCTAGGGGGGAGGAGGGAGAGAAGGAGACAGTGGCTGCAGCCTTATTGTAGTCAGCCAGAGCCTGGGGAGGCAGAAGGAGACAGGGGCAGAACCCAATCAACTGGTGTCTCTGGTGGCTCAGTGTAGAGCAACTTGCCTTGTCTCTCTCCAGAATGGCGTGGTAGGCTAGAGCTCTGTTGAAGAGAGGGAGGTGAGCATTGGATGGAGCTAACTGCACAGAACAGGTCAAATCATGTACTGCTGAGTGGTAGCTGCCACTCAGATACTTCAATACACCTCTGGAGAGAGAGGGAGAGAGAGAGAGAGAGAGAGAGAGAGAGAGAGAGAGAGAGAGAGAGAGAGAGAGAGAGAGAGAGAGAGAGAGAGAGAGAGAGAGAGAGAGAGAGAGAGAGAGAGAGAGAGAGAGAGAAGAGAGAGAGAGAGAGAGAGAGAGAGAGAGAGAGAGAGAGAGAGAGAGAGAGAGAGAGAGAGAGAGAGAGAGAGGAGAGAGAGGGAGAGAGAGAGAGAGAGAGAGAGAGAGAGAGAGAGAGAGAGAGAGAGAGAAGAGAGAGAGAGAAAGAGGATGACTGGCTTGAGATGAGATGGCTGCAGTCTACATGTATATACTCTCCAACAGTCCAACACACAACTAGAGGTACCTGTACAGGTAGGCTCGTGAGCTCTGAGGCTTGATAGCAATGGCCTCATTGCAGTTGAGAATGGCTTTGGCCAGTCTCCCTTCTCTGCCAAACTGAGCGGCTCTAGTGAGGTATGCCTGTATGAGACATGCATTACATCATGGAAATGGTTGAGATCCCCCTCCACTGTGTGTGTACCTTGTAGCAGTCTGGGTTAGTGACTAGTGCTCTGTTCACATCAGCTAGTCCTGACTGACTCTGGCCCAGTCTCAGGTGGGCCACACCCCTCGTACGAAACACTATTTCCTTAAAAATACGAGGAATCCTCTCCTCCTCCCTCTCCCCCTCTCCCAGCACTCTCACCACATCGCCATAGTTACCAGCATAGAGGTGAGCCACACCCAGCACCACCCTACATTCCGCCCTGTCTCCCTTGCTCATGACTGACTCCCCATCCATCAGAGGGGTCAAGAGGTCAACAGCCTCTCTATATCGACCAGCTTTAGTGAGCAGCTTGCCTCTCAATATTACATTGTGTACGGAGAGAGGGAGGGAGGAGCTGATGGCAACAGCCTATGGGAGATTAGAGTGCTCAGTTCATACCATACACACATACTGAATCCAGGCAGCCCTGCCATCAGCCTCATTCCCAGACCGCGGCTTTGAATCGGCCTGGGAACAGGACTACCCTCCCATTCACTACATACATGTACATGTGTGTGTGTTTGTCAGTAATGTAGCAGGGCAGGGTGCCTTTCTTACTCTCTTCTATTAGGCTAGTATGATAAGGACATGTATTTTCATGTATTGTCTAATGTAGTCGATACTCTCTCATAATGGCCTCCATACGTACATACCTCTTCATTGTCATGAAGGAAAGCAGCCACTAGGGACTTTACTGCTGTAGGCTCCTCAGATCTGGTCAGCTCCTTCACAATTCTGGCATGCTCTCTGGCTCTGACGACATCTCTGGCCTCCTTGAACAGATTGCCTCTGAGGATGTAGGCAGTTGGCAGGTCGGGATGAGTGTGGATGAGGCGACTGTAGTCCCGGATGGCCTCCGACAGCTGAGGTAGGGTAGACAGTGGATATATGGCTACATTGAGAACTGTAATATTCGATGGCTCAGGCGTAAAGGATGAAGAGAGAGCAGGAAAGACCGATTTCTACCGGGAATCGAACTCAGGATTAGTGACTGGAAATCCAGTGCACTAACCACTGAGCCACGACTCGGTCTTTCCTGCTCTCTCTTCATCCCCTACGCCTGAGCCATCGAATATTACAGTTCTCTACACATCACTAGGCGAACTAAGAATTTATATTTCATTTATAGCTACATTGTACATGTATGTGTAGTAGAGAAACTCATTTGTGTGGTTTAGAGGTTGAACTGTATTTAGACATGGTATTGGGCACACACACACCTTCCCCTGGGACTTGAGAGCCTCTGCCCTCCCCAGCAGAGCAGCCTGGCACGTGGGGTCCACCCGGAGTGCTGCAGTGAAACACCTGACAGCTCTGAGGGGGTTGTGGAGGTGATGGTAATATAGCACTCCTGACACTAGGTGAGCAGAGAGGAGACCGGGATGGAGGGAGATGGATGATGACAGGTCACACTGAGCCTCAGGGAAACTGTGGTAGAGATCATTACCAGTGAGACCAGCATACTACCCACTGTAATACCGACATCATTGGGACAGAATGAGGTGTCCACATGTCATGGTTTACAGTCATACTATGCAAAGGGACTGTTGGCAAAAGTTCCATTACATAATTCTAACCCGATGAGGCTGAATAATCTATTTTTCTAAGCTGTTGAGGATGGTATGGATCTTTCTAAGCCATCGAGGCCGTTGTGTGTTTGTGGTTAGTGCTCCTTTCTTTGTTATACATCTTCCTTTCTTCCCTCTTACTTTTCCTTGCATGTAATGTGCTATACACATGGTTGTCATGTACCATTCCAGTGTGGTGTAGACCAGAGCTCTGTAGAGGTGTGTCCTGGCAGTCTCGTGAGGGTCCCCTCCAGGCAGCAGTAAGGCCACACTGAGGTCTGTGAGGGACTGACGAGGGGAGATGTGACGGAGGAGACACCCCCTCCAGAACCTGGCCTGGTGGTCCGAGGGGTCCATGTGGATGGCAGTACAGAGGTCACGTAGAGCTGAGGTGGACTGGCCCTGGGGGTCATATGGACACAGACCACAGATTAGTAATACATGAACTGCCTACATGGCCTGTAGGTCTCAAACCTACTGACAGATAATGTACTATTATTTTTCTAAGCTGTTGAAGGTGGTGTGTGTGCATATATGTACATGTATGTGTGTGTGTGTGTCTGTGTATGTGTGTATATATGTACGTAGAATTCCTTTCTGTACTCTGTTTCTTTACTACTTCTTTCTTTTATCTAAGTAGTGTTCTATCCACGTAATTGTACATGTATCACACTCAATACTGAAGATGGTGATAGCTCTATAGAGCCAACAATATTCATGGCAGGAGTGAGGACTGACCATGTGTGTTAGTGACTGGGCTCGTTGTACTCTGACCCTCACCAGGGAGGGGTTGACTCTCAATAGTCTGGAGTAGTGGTTCTCAGCCTCCTGCCACCTCCTGCACACACACACACACACACACACACACACACACACACACACACACACACACACACACACACACACACACACACACACACACACACACACACACACACACACACACACACACACACACACACACACACACACACACACACACACACACACACACACACACACACACACACACACACACACACACACACACACATCCCACCACTCAATCCTCCACTCATCACTCTATCAACTCACCTCTCCTTCAGGTAGTAGTCACCCATCTTCTCCAGAGCTGTAGAATTGAGTGGCTGTAGTCTCAGCACTGCCTGTATTAGAGCAGGGTTAAGTGGAAGTTGGGGGGGAATGAATGAAGAAAATACATGTATTTGTACATGTAAAGCATTAACTCTGAATATTGGGGGACAAGTGGCTAAAGGCCCCCCTGAACCCCATTAACTGCAACCCTGTAGAGGCACACAGTAGGCCACCTCAGTTGTGACCCTCCCTCTACAGGTGATGGAGTCACCTACCATATAGTCACCCACAGCACTGATGTCCGCTCCAGTGGCCTCATACAGTCTGGCCCTCTCCAGCAGACACTCAACACTACCTGGACACAGCTCAATGGACTGAAACAGGAGGGAGTGAGGCATGGCTATAATTAGGACACCACTAGGAACATGTTCCAAAATAAATAGGAAACAGTTGTTTCTATTGGAAATCTTAAATCACAGCCCACTTTGATGAAAATCAATCCTTCACTTTAAAAGTGTAGGATACATGGTTCCTACACTTTGTTGTAATTTTGAAGAAAAGTGCAAGAAATTTCCTACACATCCAAATGCAGCCATAAAAGTGAAGGTGAAATTTAAGGAATTGATAGGAACTTTAGCCAAAGTACAGAGCATATTTAGTATAAGTTAACTCAAAATGTTGCTTTAATTGTATATTTGGTGGTCACACCATTTGCCTATTTAAAATGGAACACGTTTAGGATAAGGGAAGATGTCCTGATTAGTGAGGTGTCCTAAAGGTATTTGGCCCCTCCCATTTCATGTTGACTGTACACAGCACCTGGTGAGGGAGCGGAGGTCTCACTTACTCTGGTCATCAGAGGAATGGCTGTAGTCATTTGACCAGCCACCTTCAGGTGGTGGGTCAGTGCAAGGAGAGCCTGGAACACAATCCCAGTATCACAGTCCAGGGTATCGAGGGGGGAGGGAGGAGAGGGGAGCGGGAGGGAGATGATGGTTCTGAGGTCTTCCAGGGCAGCCGTCTGTCTGCCACAGATGAGGGAGAGGATGTGGCGGGTCCAGAGTGCAGAGGGGAGGGTGGGATCAAGAGAGAGACTCTGCTCCACATCACATGAACTGTCTGTCAACCTGCGGTAGGAGATAGTGGGCAGGACGGCAGGTGATGGCTCCTCTGTCACCTCCACCTGACTGACTGGTCAAACACTAGGCACTCCATACCTGCCTATCTTCCTGTGGAGAACAGCTCTCCTGCTGATCAGCTCTGCCTGTCTCCTCTGACTGATCTCACCATCCTCCAGCTCCTGCTCCAAACACTCAGCCTGTACATACATACAGAGCACAGGACTGATAGCTAGACCACTGGATAAGAACTCCAGGCCCTAGCCCTAGCCCTCATCCCTCCTCTACCATCAGAGGTCCAGTGGTAATCACAGTACTACTGGACCCACTAAGTCTCCAGTGGAGACTGCCCTACAGCTAACCTCCTCCTCCCAGGACCCAATGTCCCCGTCACAGGGGAAGGCTGTCTCCAGTGCTATGACCTCCTCCTTGTCTGTTGTCTCCCTCACACCCCCAAACTGGTCCGACCTCCGTACTGCAGCCCCCACTGACTGCATCACTGCATAATGTTGATATGTACTGTGAGGTGTCCTGATCACTGGATATAGTGTCCTTGTTAATGAGGTGTCCAGATCACTGGATATAGTGTCCTTGTTAATGAGGTGTCCTGGATCACTGGATATAGTGTCCTTGTTAATGAGGTGTCCTGATCATTGGATATAGTGTCCTTGTTAATGAGGTGTCCTGATCATTGGATATAGTGTCCTTGTTAATGAGGTGTCCTGATCATTGGATATAGTGTCCTTGTTAATGAGGTGTCCTGATCACTGGATATGGTGTCCTTGTTAATGAGGTGTCCTGATCACTGGATATAGTGTCCTTGTTAATGAGGTGTCCTGATCACTGGATATGGTGTCCTTGCTAATGAGGTGTCCTGATCACTGGATATAGTGTCCTTGTTAATGAGGTGTCCAGATCACTGGATATAGTGTCCTTGTTAATGAGGTGTCCTCATTTCAGGGGTCACACACACAAATACAGTATTTAGAGCTGAAATCAGGACACCTCATTAACATGGACACCATATCCATTCCCATGTGTGATATGTTTGCTGTACACCACACCTTCCTTCTCTGTAGTCACTTTATCTAGGGCGGAGGATCCAATGAGAGCTTCCAGCTGTTGTCCCTCATAGTAGCGGCTGAGCCCTCTCCGACACTCCTGCAGGACCTCCGGAAACCACACCTCCCACCATAACTGCTGGGTCCACTCCCAGGGGTCAGAGGTCACAGGGGCACCCCGTGCTCTCATTAGAGCTGGGAAACTTGGGCTAGAAGGGAGGCTGCTCCTGTAGTGAGGCAGTGTGGGATGACCTCCTCAGTGCACTGTACCCCCCCCCCCCCCCCCACCCCACACACACACACACACCTAGACTTCAGCATATTATGGCAGCATAATATCAGGCATTATAGGATGGTATAATTTTGAGCATAAATGGATGTTTTTTTTACACATTACATGTATGTAATTACCAGTCACATTTCGCGATATCGTCTTCAAGCAACTTGCAGGTTTGTGTGCCCCAACCACTTGTAGCTCAAGTGAGGTCCAAGTAAGAAGTGGAAAGATTTTGCATCAATTTCTGTGCTCCAAAGCAGACTGAACTGACGTCAAAGAGGCTACACCATACAGGAAAAACCCTTGTGTTGTACTGACCCGAAATCAGATTTTAGATTTCAGATTCCATTTTGAGCATTATTTGAGAATAATGAGGAGAATAAAATTGGAGCATGCCAGGAATAGCATGTACTTCTAAACTGTGAGCATATTATTCTGAAGCCTACCCACATCACTGGTGGGTACACCACCAATTGTGTGGTACGTGGGACTGAGGATCCCGACATGACAAGTAGTACGTGTACAGTGTATAGGGTAGTGGTGGACAGTCCAGTATATGTACAGTGTATAGGGTAGTGGTGGACAGTCCAGTATATGTACAGTGTATAGGGTAGTGATGGACAGTCCAGTATATGTACAGTGTATAGGGTAGTGGTGGACAGTCCAGTATATGTACAGTGTATAGGGTAGTGGTGGACAGTCCAGTATATGTACAGTGTATAGGGTAGTGGTGGACAGTCCAGTATATGTACAGTGTATAGGGTAGTGGTGGACAGTCCAGTATATGTACAGTGTATAGGGTAGTGGTGGACAGTCCAGTATATGTACAGTGTATAGGGTAGTGGTGGACAGTCCAGTATATGTACAGTGTATAGGGTAGTGGTGGACAGTCCAGTATATGTACAGTGTATAGGGTAGTGGTGGACAGTCCAGTATATGTACAGTGTATAGGGTAGTGGTGGACAGTCCAGTATATGTACAGTGTATAGGGTAGTGGTGGACAGTCCAGTATATGTACAGTGTATATGGTGTACAGTATACAGGGTAGATTACCTGTGGCTGTGGCGATAGTCAATCTTCTGATTATCCTCCCCACAAATTGGGTGAGGGAGAGGGTATGAGGCTCTTCTTGTCCTGCGGTGTCCATTGCTGGCCTCCAGAGTCTCCCTCACGTACTTTATCATGAGTTTAGTGCTGGATGTGAGTACAGCTGATCTCCTCTTTCTCCCTCCACCTCCTCTGCTCTGTGGGGGCATGTGGAGGGAGAGGGGAGAGAGGGGGAGGGAGGGGAGAGGAAGGGGGGAGAGTGGGAGGGAGGAGGGAGGGAGGGAGGGGGGAATTGGAAGGTTGGTGTAATATACTGTGCACTGGAGGTGTCCTGATCAGTGAGGTGCCAATGTCACTACAGTTCCACTTCACCTGTATGGCTCTCCTCCTCAGTTTCATCCAGGAGGTCTGTGTTCCACTCTGGTTGAGGCCTCCCTCCCCATTGTCCTGTTGAGAGGGACCTCCCCTGGTGTGACTTAGGGACAGTCCATCTGACCTCTCCAACACACTGTCTTGTCGAGAGGGACCTCGACTTTGGAACAGTTCCCTAACTCCACCTGATCTCTCCAACACACTGTCTTGTTGAGAGAGACCTCGCTGAGGGGGGTGGTGGGACATCTCCCGACGACTGCCTGACCTATCCAAATGTACAGCACTTCCATGTCTGGTCAGCAGTCCATGTCGAGAGGACTGCTGTCGTCTGAGGTTAGGTTTGGACGGCTGCCGCCTCATAGCAGTCCCCTTGGCTGTAGAGGAGGTGGGCATCATCTTAACATGTAGTTCTACATGTAACTACAGTTGTAGTGGTGTCAATGGCAGTAGTCAGTACACAGCAAGGGACCATTCAGTCACAGTGAATGGAGACAACTTGTACACATGTAACTACTAGGTCTCATTGTATGGGTAATTGGTAGGGGCTAACCCATTCTCTTCTTTCTTTCTCTGAGGATGTCTCGTCTCTGTTTTGACACCTCCTCCATCACCACCTTGTACTCCCTCATGGCCACACACCCCAGAGGACTGAGCTGAACTGGGTGGGGTCTGGGGCAAAGGAGAAGTGGGGACACCCTTTAATTAGGACACCTCACATCCAATAAACAGGAGACAATGAATGTTGACTAACTTGTCTTCATTGTCCAGTCTGTGGGTGTCAGGTGGAGGGGGTGAGGAGGAGGGGTGTGGAGGGGATGAGGTGGAGGGGTGTGGAGGGGATGAGGTGGAGGGGTGTGGAGGGGGTGATGAGGAGGGGTGTGGAGGTGATGAGGTAGAGGGGTGTGGAGGGGATGAGGAGGAGAGGTGCGGAGGGGAGGAGGAGGGGTGTGGAGGGGAGGAAGAGGGGTGTGTAGGGGAGGCAGGGGCACTTGGTGGGGGAGAGGGGGAGGAAGGAGGGGAGGGGGTGACAGTTGAGGATGATGGGATGGAGAAAATGGGTTTAGCCTGAGATGGGCTTGAAGAGAGTGTGAGAGAGTTCCTTTCAGAAGGAGGTAGAGAGGAGGAGGCAGGGAAGGTGGTGTGCTGGTCAGGTAGAGGTGTGCCTTCTCCCCTGTGCCCTGTGATGTAGTCAGTGAGCTGTTGTACATGTCTGTCAGTGGCTGGCTCTAGATCTCTGTACAGTAGGAGACAGGGATGACTGTGCCACACAATGACTCCTTGTGAGTGTACATACCTCTTTAGGTGTGGTGAGGGTGAGGGTGTGTGATGAGGGAGGAGGTGAGTGGTGACGGTGTGAGGATGGAGACTCAGCTTGGGAGGGACAGGAGTCCACAGCAGGCTACACACACACACACACACACACACACACACACACACACACACACACACACACACACACACACACACACACACACACACACACACACACACACACACACACACACACACACACACACACACACACACACACACACACACACACACACACACACACACACACACACACACAATGACGGAGCACCTCAGACTACACTAGCTCTAACTCACTTGGATGGGTCTTGGACTATCTCCAACCTTCTCCCCACTATTCTAGCCTGCCAGTCTTCCCTCCATCCACCACTACCTGAGTTAGGAACAGATTGTCCATCTCCTCCACCCAACACACCTCCTTCAACATCAGTTCCCTTCCCAGCTCCTGCCTTAGCCCTACCCCTAGGATGGTGAGATGACTTCTTAAAGACATCTTGAACAGCTCCCTTCCTAGGTGGCGTGGTGAAATGGGGAGCCATCTTCTTCATCACTTTGTTAGCTACTGGAGTGGTACCAGCTGCCCTGAGAGTCCCTTCACTGTGAGATGGGCCTGCCTGGCAGCTAGCGGCAGCTGGGGACTCCTCAGGTGGTGAAGGCTTCTTCTTCGAGTGTGAGGAGGTAAGTTGAGAGGCCTGCACAGCTGCTGGTAACTGTGGTACCAGTAGTTCTATTGTATGGAAGCAATGTACTGTAGTAAATGGCAGGGTAGTAGCAGAAACAGTAGAGGCTCATCCTCCTCACCAGTACAGAAGTGGTGTATGGATGTGTGGGGTGGGAGGTGGCTAGTGGCCAAGTACACCACACCCTCTCTGTTGAAGGGTTGGGGAGTGGGCGGTCCTCGGTCAGTGGGGAGGGGGATAGCTGTGCCTCGGTCAGTGGGGAGGGGGAGAGCTGTACCTCGGTCAGTGGGGAGGGGGAGAGCTGTGCCTCGGTCAGTGGGGAGGGGGAGAGCTGTGCCCCTCAGAGATAGTACATCCTCCAGAGACACAGGACCAGGTTTGAATGCCAGCACCTCCTGAACATGAGGAGTGGGATATGATTAGAGGGGGGGGAGGGGGGGGAGTCCAGGTTGTACATGAGGAGTGGGATATGATTAGAGGGAGGGGAGGGGGGGAGTCCAGGTTGTACATGAGGAGTGGGATATGACTAGAGGGAGGGAGTCCACGCTGTGTACCACCTCCATCCCCAGCTATGTATTAGGGTCACATTGCCAACTGGCTGAGGGGGTACTGATGATAACAAACTTACAGCTACTTCTGGTGTGGCTGTGTCGGAGGATGGTACACAGTATGGGACCTCCTCCATCATCTCAAAGGAGGTCCTAGCTAGATCACATATAGAGTCTGCAATGTCACTGGCAGGTAGTGGATGGTCCATATCTTCACTGGTAGGTAGTGGATGGTCCATATCTTCACTGGTAGGTAGTGGATGGTCCATATCTTCACTGGCAGATAGTGGATGGTCCATATCTTCACTGGTAGGTAGTGGATGGTCCATATCTTCACTGGCAGGTAGTGGATGGTCCATATCTTCACTGGCAAGTAGTGGATGGTCCATATCTTCACTGGCAGGTAGTGGATGGTCCATATCTTCACTGGCAGGTAGTGGATGGTCCATATCTTCACTGGTAGGTAGTGGATGGTCCATATCTTCACTGGTAGGTAGTGGATGGTCCATATCTTCACTGGCAGGTAGTGGATGGTCCATATCTTCACTGGTACATGTAGGTAGTGGATGGTCCATATCTTCACTGGTAGGTAGTGGATGGTCCATATCTTCACTGGTAGGTAGTGGATGGTCCATATCTTCACTGGCAGGTAGTGGATGGTCCATATCTTCACTGGCAGGTAGTGGATGGTCCATGGCAGGCAGTGGATGGTCCATATCTTCACTGGTAGGTAGTGGATGGTCCATGGCAGGTAGTGGATGGTCCATGGCAGGCAGTGGATGGTCCATGGCAGGTAGTGGATAGTCTGGGTCAGGGGATGAGGTGCCACTGCGGTGTGGAGATGGTGACATGCCGCTGTGTTCGGTGGCAGTGGTTGGGTGTGAGGAGGTGGAGGAGTGAGAGGGAGGTGTAGGGAGGGAGGGGGAGGAGGAGGGAGGGGGAGAGGGAGAGTGAAGGGAGGAGCTGGAAGTGGGATGTTTATAGCTGTGGATGGAGAACTGAGAGGATGGACTGTCCAATGTTAAGTCAATGTCAAATTGGATTCTGGTGGAGAGGGAGGGGTGGTGATGGTGAGGAGGGAGTCTGGTGGAGAGGGAGGGGTGATGGTGGTGAGAAGGGAGGTCTGAAGGTGAAGCTATCTGATCCTCACTGCCGCTCTCCCTCCCTCCATCCATCCTCTCTTCATCAGGTGGCAAGGAGCCCTCCCTCTCTCCTGTATCTACACTCTCACTTGTACCACTACACCTCTCACTCCCTCCGCCATCACTAGTCTCCTCCTTCAGCTGGACAATATCCACTATTCTCGGTGGTACATATTTCTTGTGTTTCATATCTGGTTTAGCTAGTCGGGATGGCTCCGGAGGGAGGGGGCGTGGTCTCTGGGCATGTGGTGCGGGACCTGATGTGGAGTGATGTGAGGAGATCGCAAGAGTCTTTAGCTTGGCCCTGGAGGGAGGATGGTAGGACGACCTCCTGTGGAGTGGCTGTGGGGTCCTCTCCTTCATTGGCTACATATAATATATATGTACATGTAATGATGGGGGCAGGACACAGCACACAGTGTGAAATTACATGTTTGGGACAGTAAGTGTAGTGTATAGCATATGTTATGTACATATACAGGGCTGAGAACCAGAGTGGTTTAACCCACTAAACAGCAATTTACCCCCCTTAAACTCGAATGTACTTTAAAGTGTGTTTCAGAACAAGGGGAAAATTCACTAAATCAAAAATATCTCATCAATGCTAATAGCTATACCCAACGTTTTAGTTAATATTTGTGCTATTTGGACGATTTCCCATTCTTAATTTTGAGATAGACCACTCTGGTTCTCAGCCCTTCATATGTGTGACACACAGTCAGTCACATTGCATGGATTACCTGAGGTATCCTGGTAGGGGGAGCTGGCAGGGGAGTAGAGGCAGCAGGCATTGAGGGGAGTGGTGTAGAAGCAGTTGGCAGGGAGGGGAGGGGTGTGTGGGGAGGAGGTAGGGAGGGGAGGGGTGTGTGGGGAGGAGGTAGGGAGGGGAGGGGTGTTTGGGGAGGAGGCAACTGTCTGACATAGTGCTCCAGAGTGGCCTGTACATTGAGATATAGCCACTGTCACTCAGTATATGGTCAAAAGTTGTCTCTAGTGCTACAGGACTAACCCTGTCTTGAATGTCTCTCAACTCTTTCTTCATCTGCAGAGCTTGTCTCCTGCTACTGACATACTTACTGAGGGGATCCAGGGAGGAGGGTGGGGTGGGGTGGGGTGTGAAATGAACATAGAGAAGATAGCTATAACACAAACAGTGTCAGGAGACTGACGCCTTTACCTTGGATTAGCCATAGACTTAGTCACAAACACTGTTTACTAGCCTGGTCCTGTTGCCGGGGAAACGAGAGGCGCTAATTAGAACCAACCCACGTGAAGACGACAGTAGAAATGGCTGGAGGTCTGTGATGATGGAGGTACTCTCTCTGTTGTAC
>OZ019947.1:13160429-13335429 GCA_963970385.1 Theonella swinhoei | reverse complement strand
GTACCTTTAACCTGTAGGTCACTGCATTGAATTACCTGCATCTTAATATATCTTGTCTGTAATGGTACCTTACAGTACCATCTAGGCTATGAAGGTACGAAAGTGGCTATTCAGAAAATGCGAAAGTTGTTGCTAAGGTTAGTGAGCTAGCTCCAAGTCCCTAAGCCACCAAGTCTATGCTATAGCTCCATTTCTGAATGGCCACTTCCGTACCCTCATACCAGGCAACGTTCTACCATTGAATCACTTTTAAATGTGCTAATATTCCCCCTGTGGAACTCCCCCCCCCCCTGTGTAACTCCCCCCCCCCCCCCCCTGTGTAACTCCCCCCCCCCCCCCTGTGTAACTCCCCCCCCCCCCCCCCCCCCGTGTAACATAATTCGAAGTGTGAAACCACAGAAAAAGAAATGCTACTATATAGCTAAAACTGTTTTAGACACTGACTACTACCAAATATGTTGCATGTCACAGTCAACATATTCTCATAATAAATAAGAAAACTTTGTTTTCAAGTTGAGGCATAAATTTAGAAAGTTGGCACCACCTCATACAAAAGTTTCCTACACATTTGGAGATGTGCCTGAACTATGCTTCCTGCATGTGTAGGAAGAATTCCTGCTCTTCTTAATACAACTTCTTTTTTTCCTACATGTGCAGGAATATTCTACCATGTGTTCCATTTCTTCCAGCACATTTGCATTTTGCAGGAATATTTAAATTGTTCCAGGAATATTTCCTACACATTTTCTACACGTGCAGGAAGCCTGTCTCCGGCACACTTGAAAAGTGTGGGCCATTTTTCTATTTAGGGGCAGCACAACTTGAAAAATTGTTTTCTTATTTAAATGAGAACATGTTAGGCATATTTGTTTGTCTGGTCTGTACCATGTGTGAGATAACGAATCTAACTAGTCAGAGCCTATAGACAGATAATCTATGAAGAAAAATAGTCTCTCCAAAAAAAAAATATATATATAATTATTATATATATACTATGTTGCTATGGTAACGGCAGGTTTATATATTGCATATACACCTCATCAATATTCAACATAGCATATATCATATAAACCATGTCCAATCAGTGTATATTTTCAGATATACACCTGCTATGTTCAGAAGTTTATTTGTGATATATCCCTCGGGCCGTTGGCCCTTGGGAAATATCACAAATAAATTCCTCACAGCAGGTGTATATCTGACATATACACCTCTTGGCCATGGTTTATACATTACATACGACGTTTCTGTCCCACACTTGTATATTTGTCCATTAGTTGGCGAGCGTAGTTAGTCATGTCAATGGTCGATTTTTCTGTATATATATATATATATATATATTATATGTGACGGGTGATGTACATACCGTAATATTATACGTGCTTCTAATTTTGCGTCCGCACTCTCCCGCTCGCCAAAAATGCGTAGCATTCAACTATATATAAGCCATCCTTCTCTTTGGTCTGCATTCACTCTCTATACCTGAGGAAGGAAATCAGCCAAAACGTCGTATATATTTTTTGGAGAGATTATTGTCAAGCCGCTATTCTGCTTGGTAGATTATCCCATTGTGAGGTGCTACTTTATATCTGTCCACTCAATTCTGTCTCTACAGGCTGGATGTCACTGAGGGGCAGTTTGTGTGTATAGCACTTCTGATTATCAGAGCTAGTTTTGGAATAGAAATGTGGAATTATGAGGTATGGGAATGGGACACAGTTTGTCTACATTCTACAGTATCAATTAATGACTGACTCCTCCTCCCCTCCCCCTCTCCCTCTCCCTATCTCCCCATTCTCCCTTCCCCCATCTCCCCCCTCTCCCTCCCCCTCTCCCTCCCCCCTCTCCCTCCCCCTCTCCCCCCATCTCCCCCCCTCCCTCCAGCTACCTGTATGTGCCATATCCCTGAAGGCACTCCTAGTCATCATTCTGTTGTCTGTCTCTGCCATAAACATGATGTTGGCAGTCCACATCATAGTGACCAGTGGAGTGGGGAAGAATGGCACTAGTGTGGCTGTGAGTCCATTACATCATGGGGAACCCCTCTAATTAAGACAGCCTGGAGTGAGGACACCTGTTACATTTGAGCCCCTGGAATCAGGTTACCTTGCATATCAGATGATCAGGACACCTCACTAATCAGGACACCTCACTAATTGGGACCCCTCACTAATCAGGACACCTCACTAATTGGGACACCTCACTAATCAGGACACCTCACTAATTGGGACACCTCACTAATCAGGACACCTCACTAATCAGGATACCTCTATTGCAGGTGTAATACTGCCTCTCCCTCCCCCTCCCCAGAACACCAGTGTGGTGTCTCCAGTGGTGACCAATGTGGTCCTTGTCCCAGTGGCCTTCCTCTACACCTCCCTCTCCCCCTCTCCTCTGGACCAACATTCTCTCCTCTTTGTCTCTGCCATGTGTGTCCCTACTGTCAAGGCTACTATGTCCATGATAGTGAGTGGAGGGAGGGAGGGAGGGAGAGAGGGAGAGAGGGAGAGAGGGGAGAGGGTAAGAAGGGAGGGAGGGAGGGAGGGGAGAGGGAAGGAAGAGAGGGAGGGAGGGAGAGAGGGAGAGAGGGGAGAGGGAAGGAAGAGAGGGAGGGAGGGAGAGGGAAGGGAGAGATGTAACTAATATCCCTCCTATGCAGCTGTCCAGTATGACCAAGACGCCATATCCCCTAGTAGACTACATCATGTTACTGCCATGGCTGGCCATACTCAATGTCTATGTTGGCACTCCATTACCAGAGACACTGGTACTGGGAGTTGTGTTGGTGAGTCAGGAGACTGCTGCAGTTAGTGCTGTGTGTGTGTGTGTGTGTGTGTGTGTGTGTGTGTGTGTGTGTGTGTGTGTGTGTGTGTGTGTGTGTGTGTGTGTGTCAACTATACTTCCTGTCTTCATCCCTCCTCATCCTTGCCCCCCCACCCTCCCCCCTCCCTCCTTCCCTCCCTCCCTCCCCCTCCTTACCTCCCTCCCTCTCCCTCTTTACAGCTACTGGAGGTGGTAGACCTATTATCATTCTCTGCCAGTGTCTGTGTACAGGTAGCTCACTTCCTACAAGTCGCAGTATTTTCTCTACCCAAATTGTCATGACAATTATAAATTGGTTACTATAAGTGTGCAGTACTACAGTCAATGTCAGTAGTGCTAACACTGACAAATATCAATGGTCTTGATGAACTCCTTGTTTTCGTCCCATCCACCAATAACCATCATTTTCTCAGTCTCTGGTAGAACAACACATGTACAGGCACGACGTGGTGTGGGTAGCTGTGCCACTGGCAGCCACTGTTCATTGTGTGGGAGGTACATGGATATGGTGGAAGAGGGAGTGCCAAGTGCTCCCACTGTGAGGAGACAGCCATGGAATGATGTGATGGCTGGATGGAGGGTGGGTGTGTCTAGTGACTGCCACTTGGTAGGCCTGGGTTCATTAGTAGAGTCACTGGCTTGACTTTGGGACATGGCATCTGATATGAGCATTGGAATGGATACACTGACAGCAGACTTCACCCATACTACATAAAGAGTGTCTTGTATCACTGTGAGGAAGGGTCGGGATGCATCACTAGGTAATGGTGATGCAGTGTACCACTGTTTAGACTTTGTGTCTAGTACCACCACAAATTTCTCACCAGTTCCCCCCACCACCAGTACCCACTTCTGGTAGCCCACCGCTGAGGACCACACCCTAGCTGTAGGCATTGCAGGGAATGGCTGTGTCCATGTGTTAGTGAGACTATCCAGTACCCACACCTGGTTAGTGAGACTACCTCCTCTATCCTGTCCTCCTGTAATAATCACCTGGTCATTGACTACTGCCATACCAAACCCTTCGACTGCAGTTTCTATCTCCCTCCACTGACCCCCTTCAATTGTGTACTCTAATATGTTGTAGCCACTACCCTCAGCCACACCCCCTCCAATGTACACCTTCCCCCCTACCACCACTGCCTCAGCACCAAACACTCCTGACGCCATTTTGATTGTCTTCTTCCATTTCAGAGGGAGGCTATATGTCAACACACCAGGCAGCTTTGACACCTACAACAGTGAAATGTATGTACATGTTTGAATGTGTATGTGGGGGGGGGGGGGGGCGGGACACTATTTACATGTATATATCCTAGGTATGATGGCTGTAATAAGGTGGTGTACATACCCTGGTCTTAGCTTGCAGCATCCTGTCCTTCCCCCTCAGTTCAGTGCAGAGGGCAGCAATGTGGGCATCCTTTACAGCCAATATATCTCTACTGACTGACTCCTGTGCTGAGAGCTGTCTGTCCTTCTCAGCTATCTCCTGGTCCTTTCCAGCAATTATTTGATCCTTTACTGCAATCTCCTGTTCTTTCACAGCCACCATCTCATCCTTCCCTTGACATACCTCCTCCATACCACTCTTCTCTGTCTGTAGTGCATGTGTGTGTGTGTGTGTGTGTGTGTGTGTGTGTGTGTGTGTGTGTGTGTGTGTGTGTGTGTGTGTGTGTGTGTGTGTGTGTGTGTGAATAGGAGAGTGAATAGGAGAGTCATTTTAGTCAATCCTACGTACCTCAGTTTGCTGTAGCTGTGTCTGGAGATGTCTCATCCTCTCCTCAGAGGCAGTGATCTCTGAGGCCTGGAGCTCAACTTGTGCCTCCTTCTCTGTGAGGACCTTCTCCAACTGGAGCCTGGAGAGAGAAACATATTCCATGGAATGAAATTCATAATAATCCATAATTATATTCATAGTGGGACATTAACAATATGATTAACTCTAAGGAATGTGAACACAGGTCCCAACATACCAATACCTATTCATGTGATGGTAGGGATCTTGCTCTGCAGCCCTCATCACTCCAAGCCTCTCCAGTGCCTGCCTAGCAGTCGGTCGCCTCACTGGTGCATTGGCAAGACACTCTTTGATGAAGACAACCAGAGAATGATCCCTTCCAAATTTACTATCTAGTGTTGTAATGTACACCTCTCTTCGCTGGAGTTCAGTGCGAGCTTTGACTTCATGAGTTTTAGGATCAGTAAATGTTGGAGTGCGCAGATCTTTAGGGAAGACCTGGATAGCAGTAAAGAGGGAGAGGTGGCCGAATGAGAACATGTCCAGAGGGGGACCATATCGCTGTGTGGAGCCAAGTGCCTCAGGTGGCATGTAGACAAGGGTTCCTGGTATGCCCTGGGTCATGGTCTGGGCCAGTTGACCTGGACGAATGGTGGCTATTCGGGAGTTGCCCAGGTCGGCAATCTTTGCAGTCAAGCCTGCATCCAGGAGGACATTGCGGGCAGTCAGGTCCCTGTGGATCACGGCTGGACTGCGGTTGTGCAAGAACACCAGACCCCTGGCGACGTCTTGGAGGACTGACAGCTTTGTGGGGAGAGGGATGTCGGGTGTGGTCTCCAGAAGCTCGTCCAGGCTTCCTTGCAGGCGCTCCATCACCAGCACGGGGAGCTGGGTGTCGGGTAGGAAGCAGATACCCAGAAACTGGACAATGTGCGGGTGGCGCAGCTCAGAGAGGAGGCTACACTCGCTGTAGTACCTGTCCACCATGAGCTGGGCGCCCTGGTTCTCGGGGTCGATGAGAGCGTCGTAGATCTTCTTTCCCGCACACACCAGACCATCCATTTCCAGCTCTTCCACGACTCCGTAGGACCCGCCGCCCAACTGCCTGCCTGTCGTGGTGACGTTGGACAGGAGGAAGGGGCGAAGTCGATCCGCTCCTTGCAGCGCTCGACGGATATGCTCACGAGAAACTTGTTGACGAATCGCCATTAGACCTAAGCTAAGGGCGGGGCTCGTAGACTACTATATAGCGCGCCGCCGCCGCTAGGAGCGTAGATCTATAATTACACATTTGGAAATTTCAGGAGACTGATTAGTTGTTCGCAGCATGTATAACTTAGGTCCCACCACCTGAAGAGCATTGTTGGGATGAGAACTCAGCCCTTAGCATATATAACATCAATTACTGCACTCCTCTGCTCAAGTAGCTCAGTGGTAAGAGTGCCTGACTGGTATCCAGAAGGTCCTGGGTTCAAATCCCAGCTTGATCTGATTTTTCAGTTGATCCCTATGACTTGGCTCTACCCCTCCAATAACTATACTTCCTGTCTTCATCCCTCCCCACCCTCCCTCCCTCCCTCCCTCCCTCCTCCTCTACAGCTATTGGAGGTGGTAGACCTATTATCATTCTCTGCCAGTGTCTGTGTACAGGTAGCTCACTTCCTACAAGTCGCAGTATTTTCTCTACCAAAGTTGTCATGACGATTATGGAGATTTCCTTCCTACCACCACTGCCCCAACATGTTGTTACTATAAGAGTGTAGTACTACAGTCAATGTCAGTAGTACTAATACTGACAAATATCAATGGTCTTGATGAACTCCCCATTCTCATACTGTCCACCAATAACCATCATTTCCTCAGTCTCTGGTAGAACAACACATGAACAGCCACGACGTGGTGTGGGTAGCTGTGCCACTGGCAGCCACTGTTCAGTGTGTGGGAGGTACATGGATATGGTGGAAGAGGGAGAGCCAAATTCTCCCACTGTGAGGAGACAGCCATGGAATGATGTGATGGATGGATGGGAGGTGGGTGTGTCTGGCAGTGACTGCCACTCGGTAGGCCTGGGTTCATTAGTAGAGTCACTGGCTTGACTTTGGGACATGGCATCTGATATGAGCATTGGAATGGATACACTGACAGCAGACTCCGCCCATACTACATAAAGAGTGTCTTGTATCACTGTGAGGGAGGGTCGGAATGCATCACTAGGTAATGGTGATGCAGTGTACCACTGTTTGGACTTTGTGTCTAGTACCTCCACACATTTCTCATCGCCTCCCCCCACCACCAGTACCCACCTCTTGTAGCCCACTGCTGAGGACCACCACCTAGCTGTGGGCATTGCAGGGAATGGCTGTGTCCATGTGTTAGTGAGACTATCCAGTACCCACACCTGGTTAGTGGGACTATCTCCTCTACCCTTCCCTCCTGTAATAATCACCTGGTCATTGACTACTGCCATACCAAACCACGAGACTGGAGTTTCTATCTCCCTCCACTGACCCCCTTCAATTGTGTACTCTAATATCTTGTAACTACCCTCAGCCACACCCCCTCCAATGTACACCTTCCCTCCTACCACCACTGCCTGAGCAGCCCACACTCCTGATGTCATTTTGATTGTCTTTTTCCATTTCAGAGGGAGGCTATATGTCAACACACCAGGCAGCTCTGACACCTACAACAGTGAAATGTATGTATGTACATGTTTGAATATGTGTGGGTGTGGGTGTGGGGGGAGGGAAGGAATGTGCATGGAGACACACTATATATCCTAGGTATGATGGCTGTAATAAGGTGGTGTACATACCCTGGTCTTAGCTTGCAGCATCCTGTCCTTCCCCCTCAGTTCAGTGCAGAGGGCAGCAATGTGGGCATCCTTTACAGCCAACATATCTCTACTGACTGACTCCTGTCCTGAGAGCTGTCTGTCCTTCTCAGCTATCTCCTGGTTCTTAGCCTCTGTCACTTGCTTGATCTCCAGATCTTTTGCAGCAATTATTTGATCCTTTACTGCAATCTCCTGTTCTTTCACAGCCACCATCTCATCCTTCCCTTGACATACCTCCTCCATAACACTCTTCTCTGTCTGTAATGAATGTGTGTGTGTGTGTATGTGTGTGTGTGTGTGTGTGTGTGTGTGTGTGTGTGTGCGTGTGCGTGTGTGTGTGTGTGTGTGTGTGTGTGTGTGTGTGTGTGTGTGTGTGTGTGTGTGTGTGTGTGTGTGTGTGTGAACAGGAGAGTGAATTAACATCCATTTTAGCCAATCCTACGTACCTCAGTTTGCTGTAGCTGTGTCTGGAGGTGTCTCATCCTCTCCTCAGAGGCAGTGATCTCTGAGGCCTGGACCTCAACTTGTGCCTCCTTCTCTGTGAGGACCTTCTCCAACTGAAGCCTGGAGAGAGAAACGTATTTCATGGAATGAATTTTCCTATAATTCCATAATTATTCAGTGGGCTATGGTTATTAACTCCAAGGAATGTGAACTACTCATAAATAGTGTGTGAACACAGGTCCCATGCACCTATTCATGTGATGGTAGGGATCTTGCTCTGCAGCCCTCATCACTCCAAGCCTCTCCAGTGCCTGCCTAGCAGTCGGTCGCTTCACTGGTGCATTGGCAAGACACTCTTTGATGAAGACAACCAGAGAATGATCCTTTCTAAATTTACTATCTAGTGTTGTAATGTACACCTCTCTTCGCTGGAGTTCAGTGCGAGCCTTTATTTCATGAGTTTTAGGATCAGTAAATGTTGGAGTGCGCAGATCTTTAGGGAAGACCTGGATAGCAGTAAAGAGGGAGAGGTGGCCGAATGAGAACATGTCTAGAGGGGGACCATATCGCTGAGTGGAGCCAAGTGCCTCTGGTGACATGTAGACAAGGGTTCCTGGTATGCCCTGGCCCAGTTGACCTGGACGAATGGTGGCTATTCGGGAGTTGCCTAGGTCAGCAATCTTTGCAGTCATGCCTGCATCCAGGAGGACATTGCGGGCAGTCAGATCCCTGTGGATCACGGCTGAACTGCGGTTGTGCAGGAACACCAGACCCCTGGCGACTTGTTGGAGGACGGACAGCTTTGTGGCGAGAGGGATGTCGGGTGTGGTCTCCAGAAGCTCGTCCAGGCTTCCCTGCAGTCGCTCCATCACCAACACGGGGAGCTGGGTATCGGGTAGGAAGCAGATGCCCAGAAACTGGACAATGTGGGGGTGGCGCAGCTCGGAGAGGAGGCTACACTCGCTGTAGTACCTGTCCACCATGCGCTGGGCGCCCTGGTTCTCGGGGTCGATAAGATCGTCGTAGATCTTCTTTCCCGCACACACCAGACCGTCCATTTCCAGCTCTTCCACGACTCCGTAGGACCCGCCGCCCAACTGCCTGCCCGTCGTGGTGACGTTGGACAGGAGGAAGGGGCGAAGTCGATCCGCTCTTTGCAGCGCTCGACGGATATGCTCACGAGAAACTTGTTGACGAATCGCCATTAGACCTAAGCTAAGGGCGGGGCTCGTACTAGCGCGGCGCTGCCGCTAGGAGCGTATAATTACGCAATTGGAAATTTCATGATAATGAAGAGACTGATTAGTTGTGTATAACTTAGGTGAATTGTTGGGATGAGAACTCAGCCCTTAGGATATATAACATCAATTACTGCACTCCTCTGCCACAGAGATCAAGTAGCTCAGTGGTAAGAGTGCCTGGCTGGAGGTCCTGGGTTCAAATCCCAGCTTGATATGATTTTTTCAGTTGATCCCAATGACTTGGCTCTACCCCTCCAATAACTATACTTCCTGTCTTCATCCCTCCCTCCCTCCCTCCCTCCCTCTCTACAGCTATTGGAGGTGGTAGACCTATTATCATTCTCTGCCAGTGTCTGTGTACAGGTAGCTCACTTCCTACAAGTCACAGTATTTCTCTACCGACGTTGTCATGACGATAGAGATTTTAAATTCATATTTACAACACTATAAGAATGTGTACAGTATGGTCTTGATGAACTCCCCATTCACATACTGTCCACCAATAACCATCCTCAGTCTCTGGTAGAACAACACATGTACAGCCATCACGTGGTGTGGGTAGCTCTGCCACTGGCAGCCACTGTTCAGTGTGTGGGAGGTACATGGATATGATGGAAGAGGGAGAGAACCATGCTCCCACTGTGAGGAGATAGCCATGGAATGATGTGATGGATGGATGGGAGGTGAATGTGTCTGGCAGTGACTGCCACTCGGTAGGCCTGGGTTCATTAGTAGAGTCACTGGCTTGACTTCGGGACATGGCATCTGATATGAGCATTGGAATGGATACACTGACAGCAGACTTCCCCCATACCACATAAAGTGTGTTTTGTATCACTGCGAGGGAGGGTCGGAATGCATCGCTAGGTAATGGTGATGCAGTGTACCACTGTTTAGACTTTGTGTCTAGTACCACCACACATTTCTTACAATGTCCCCCCACCACCAGTACCCACCTCTTGTAGCCCACTGCTGAGGACCACACCCTAGCTGTAGGCATTGCAGGAAATGGCTGCATCCATATGTTAGTGAGACTATCCAGTACCCACACCTGGTTAGTGGGGCTACCTCCTCTACCCTTCCCTCCTGTAATAATCACCTGGTCATTGACTACTGCCATACCAAACTCTCTGACTGGAGTTTCTATCTCCCTCCACTGACCCCCTTCAATTGTGTACTCTAATATCTTGTAACTACCCTCAGCCACACCCCCTCCAATGTACACCTTCCCCCCTACCACCACTGCCTGAGCAAGCACTACTCCAGATCTCATTTTGATTGTCTTCTTCCATTTCAGAGGGAGGCTATATGTCAACACATCAGGCAGCTCTGACACCTACAACAGTGAAATGTATGTACATGTTTGAATACGTGCATTGGGGAATGTGCATGGAGACACACTATATATCCTAGGTATGATGGCTGTAATAAGGTGGTGTACATACCATGGTCTTAGCTTGCAGCATCCTGTCCTTCCCCCTCAGTTCAGTGCAGAGGGCAGCAATGTGGGCATCCTTTACAGCCAACATATCTCTACTGACTGACTCCTGTCCTGAGAGCTGTCTGTCCTTCTCAGCTATCTCCTGGTCCTTTCCAGCAATTATTTTATCCTTTACTGCAATCTCCTGTTCTTTCACAGCCACCATCTCATCCTTCCCTTGACATACCTCCTCCATACCAGTCTTCTCTGTCTGTAATGAATGTGTGTGTGTGTGTGTGTGTGTGTGTGTGTGTGTGTGTGTGTGTGTGTGTGTGTGTGTGTGTGTGTGTGTGTGTGTGTGTGTGTGTGTGTGTGTGTGTGTGTGTGTGTGTGTGTGTGTGTGTGTGTGTGTGTGTGTGTGTGTGTGTGTGTGTGTGTGTGTGTGTGTGTGTGTGTGTGTGTGTGTGTGTGTGTGTGTGATGTTTGTGTGTGTATGTGTGTGCGTGCGTGCGTGCGTGCGTGCGTGTGTGCGTGCGTGTGTGTGTGTGTGTGTGTGTGTGTGTGTGTGTGTGTGTGTGTGTGTGTGTGTGTGTGTGTGTGAGTCATTTTAGTCAATCCTACGTACCTCAGTTTGCTGTAGCTGTGTCTGGAGGTGTCTCATCCTCTCCTCGGAGACAGTGATCTCAGAGGCCTGGAGCTCAACTTGTGCCTCCTTCTCTGTGAGGACCTTCTCCAACTGGAGCCTGTAGAGAGAAACGTATTTTCATGGAATGAATATTCATAATTATTCATAGTGAGCTATCACACAGTGCAGTAGTACTGTGTATATAGGGATGGCCATGGTTTCCCATTGGTTGTGTATAATAAGGAAATCTGAAATAATACTTTCAGTTTGTGGTTTTCTGAGTTCTAACTTGGTCAATGTGAACATGTGGCCATAAGGTAGCTCTGGTTTAAATTGGAGTACCACACAGTATGTGATATGGCTGGGAGAAGTGATAAACTGAAATGAGCAGATTTCCAAATTCTTCTTCTTCTTCTTCCCGTTCAAGAGGCATATCTGACTAACCACAGCACTAAAAGACATGAAACTTGGCAGACAGATAGAGTCCTGTGACCCCACAAACCTCGAGAAGTATGTCAACAATATACTTCATGAAAAACAACAACAAACAATCTCGGCCAATGTATTATTAATGGACATGCATATGGTTGTGGAGTACAGTAACTCAACAACTGAAGTACTGACAAATATGAAATTTTGTAGAGAAATGAACTCCTCTGCCCTCACAAACAATGTCAAGTTTAAAGTGTGTAAACAATAATGAAACAACAACAAACATTCAGCCAATGTATTATTAGTGGCATATAAAGCCCAATAAAAACAGTTGTAGAAAGTGTGGATAATGTTTTATACCCAGATACGTACCCATTACACTGTTAAACAATGTATATTGTAAACAACAACAAATGGATAAAGTGCCGTAGGTGAATGGAACATGGCCGAGAGGAAACAAACATTGCAGTGTACTTCTGTGCCTCAATGTGAACACATTTATTGCATCACTGTAAAATCAGTTTTGTCATAATAGCAAAATTGTTTGTTGCATGAGTTTCATCCCATACATACTTCAGTTCATCATGTGATACTACTATACTACTAAAGAGTATGTAATCCCTGGGCCAACAATCACATGTGTAGAGGCATTGTGGAATAGTGGACCTATCAACACTTAAGGAATAGTCATTGTCTAGGGAATATTGTGGTATCACATGATGAACTGATGTATGTATGGGATAAAACTCACGCAACAAACAATATTGTTATTATGACAAAATTGATTTTACAGTGTACACATGGCATGTAGCCACATGCAAACATCTTGCATTTGGAAACAACAACAAACAGCCTCACGTATGTAACATACATAGACGTAGGAAGGGGGCATAGGGGGCTAACCCCCTCCCCCCCTCCCCCCAATAATTTGTGAAGTGGGCAGAGCCCCCCTCCAATAACTTTCACAAAGTATGGTATACCAGTGTCAATTACTACCATGCTGAAAGTGAACATTGTATTTTGTAAACAACAACGAATGGCAGAATGCCTATATATGGCATATACTGTAATTACTACATAGCTATGTTATTGCTGGTGCAGTCACCTTGATTTCTAAAGTTCAAATTTATTAGCTATATATATGACTTTTGGTATTCACATATATAGTGTGAATATGATCATGTTCACTGAGTATATGTTAACCACTTAATTTTACATTGTGGGAAAAGGAAGCAGCACATTCAGTGCTGAAGCAAGCACTAATATCAGTACTGAACACAAAAAGAGTGGGGACAAGTAAATCAAAAATTGATAAATTTTGAAAATGGAATATAGGGCTGGCTCAAAAAGTACAGGAGACAAGATCAGACAGTGTCTACATAATTCCCTGCCCAAGAAAATCAATGACACCAGCCCTATTAACAATATGATTAACTCTAAGGAGTGTGTGAACACAGGTCCCATGCAGCATACCAATACCTATTCATGTGATGGTAGGGATCTTGCTCTGCAGCCCTCATCACTCCAAGCCTCTCCAGTGCCTGCCTAGCAGTCGGTCGCCTCACTGGTGCATTGGCAAGACACTCTTTGATGAAGACAACCAGAGAATGATCCTTTCCAAATTTACTATCTAGTGTTGTAATGTACACCTTTCTTCGCTGGAGTTCAGTGCGAGCCTTTATTTCATGAGTTTTAGGATCAGTAAAGGTTGGAGTGCGCAGATCTTTAGGGAAGACCTGGATAGCAGTAAAGAGGGAGAGGTGGCCGAATGAGAACATGTCCAGAGGGGGACCATATCGCTGTGTGGAGCCAAGTGCCTCAGGTGGCATGTAGACAAGGGTTCCTGGTATGCCCTGGGTCATGGTCTGGGCCAGTTGACCTGGACGAATGGTGGCTATTCGAGAGTTGCCCAGGTCGGCAATCTTTGCAGTCATGCCTGCATCCAGGAGGACATTGCGGGCAGTCAGGTCCCTGTGGATCACAGCTGGACTGCGGTTGTGCAGGAACACCAGACCCCTGGCGACGTCTTGGAGGACGGACAGCTTTGTGTGGAGAGGGATGTCGGGTGTGGTCTCCAGAAGCTCGTCCAGGCTTCCCTGCAGTCGCTCCATCACCAGCACGGGGAGCTGGGTGTCGGGTAGGAAGCAGATGCCCAGAAACTGGACAATGTGGGGGTGGCGCAGCTCGGAGAGGAGGCTACACTCGCTGTAGTACCTGTCCACCGTGCGCTGGGCGCCCTGGTTCTCGGGGTCGATGAGAGCGTCGTAGATCTTCTTTCCCGCACACACCAGACCGTCCATTTCAAGCTCTTCCACGACTCCGTAGGACCCGCCGCCCAACTGCCTGCCTGTCGTGGTGACGTTGGACAGGAGGAAGGGGCGAAGTCGATCCGCTCCTTGCAGCGCTCGACGGATTTGCTCACGAGAAACTTGTTGACGAATCGCCATTAGACCCAAGCAAGCTAAGAGCGCGAGCGGGGCTCGTACTAGCGCGGCGCCGTCGCTAGGAGCGTATAAATTTCATGATAATGAAGAGACTGATTAGCCTCGGTTCCAGGCCTTCCGTGCGGCGCCGTCGCTAGGAGCGTATAAATTTCATGATAATGAAGAGACTGATTAGCCTCGGTTCCAGGCCTTCCGTGCAAGCGTTTACAGTACGCGCTGATTGTGCGTGGGAGAAAACATTGAAAAGTCGGGGAAGGCCTGAGCGCAAACGTCACGTGAGGTAGACGTTAGGTAGACGCCCGGCGGTGTGGCACTTTTCGTCTGTGTGTACTAACGAGCAAGTGACGGTCTTCAACGGATGATCCAGGTATTCCCGAGACTTGAGCAAACACTACACACCAGAGTTGCTACACTAGGTCGTCTGTAGTACCCGCACAAGCAAAGTGCCACACCGCCAGGAGTCTACCTCACGTGATGTTTGCGCCCAGGCCTTCCCCGACTTTTCAATGTTCTCCTCCCACGCTCAATCAACGCGTAATGTAAACGCTCGCGGGGAAGGCCTGGAACCTAGGCTAGAGACTGATGATAGCTAGCCTCGGTTCCCAGGCCTTCCCCGCAAGCGTTTCATTACGCGCTGATAAAACATTGAAAAGTCGGGGCCCAGGCCTGTCACGGAAATTTTGGTCCGCCGAATATTTTGGTCCCAGGACCAAAATTTTCGGTAAAATTGGTCCGGGCGGACAATATTTTTCTGAAAAAATTGGTCCCTATCCAAAAATCTTGGTCCGCCATACCTCCACGGGGTCCGCCGTCCTCGCGGTACCCTCACGCTGTATACACCGTGTATATCTACCTGTAGGTCGCCAGTGCTCCGCTGTCCGTGGCCCTGCAGTGTTCCTTTACGTGTAGCTGGTCAGATAGCACTGAAAAAACCTACCCCGAAGGATGTACCGGCAACGTAATAAGGAAGAAGTCCTTGAAGTTTCAAGTTTCTGAGAATGGGGAACTATTTTATCGCCACAGGCTTGTTGGAAAGGTAAGTCGGAATTGTAAATGTTCATATAGGGTCGGATATTGCAGTGGCAGCTTAAATAGAGCCAATACAGAGGCGCTATATTCGCGCCTGCGAATTCTAAATAATGCACATCTCGTAGGTATGAGGTGGACCAAGATTTTTATTGAAAATCTTGGTCCCCCTTTTCTGAAACTCCCCTCCTGTTTGCTCCCGAAGAATCTAGGATCCTGTAAACCTTTCACTTGCTTAGCTATTTCATTACAGCATTTTATGATTTATCTTTACTAGGGAGATGTGCTACTTCGGTACATTCAATCGAAGAAGGAGAGGCAGAGTATTTTGCATGCCTGTCATGTGGATCCCATGTCTGGGCATATGGGGAAAACTCAAACTCTTTACAGGATGAAGGAGAGATTTATATGGCATGGGATGGTGAAAGATGTAATGGAGCTGGTATGTATTATAGGTCTTTTTGATACAAGTTGATGTATGTACCATTCAATTTTCAGATTGCTGCATGTGATGTGTGCCAGAGAATGAACAGGAAATTGACAACTGGTGTGCCAGCACTCAACCCTGTCCCTGTTAGAGCCCCATGGTACATGATTGGCATTGACTTCGTTGGACCACTCAGCCCTGAAGCAGACGATGGAAACTCGTATATCCTGACTATAAGTGACTACTTCACTAAGTGGGTCGACGCTCTTCCTACATCTAACAAGTGTGCTTCCACTGTTGCTGCTGCATTGTTCAAGGTATTGTTAATTGACTTATAGCACTGCCTCTAACATTCATTCCGTACTGCATGGATTAAACCCTTACTTCGTGATTATACTGAGGGATGTATGCGTTTTTCCCCAGTGCCAGTAAAAGTATACCTTAAGGCTTGTATTATTGGCAGTGACTAATTTTAGCGATTTCAGGAACAGGGATTTGAACAGCACTAAATTTAGCTATTTATAATTCAAGGACTATTAGTTAAACTGAAAAACTCTTTTGTGGTTACTTGTATTAGTGAAAGATGCTGATAGCTAAATTAGCTAATTTTAACTGTCGCAAATAATACCACGTGGTAGATATATCTATGGCATATGTACACATTAAACTAATTGTTACCTAGATCTTCATGCGAATGGGAATACCTCAAGTGGTGGTTTCAGACCAAGGGAAGGAGTTCAACAATGAATTGGATTCAGAGTTGGCCAGGATTCTCGGTATATCACGCAGACTTACAACCCCGTATCATCCCCAGGTGGGTTTTTATTTGTTCATTGGTAGGCTTTCAAACAAGATGTAAGTAGGAAAATCTGCTGATGAGAATCTGCATTTACACAAAATGTATTATCTGCATATTAACTTTATAATCGTACAAATCTTAGGCCAATGGACTTGATGAACGCTACAACCAAACTTTGCAGAACCAGGTGGGTTTTTATTTGTTCATTGGTAGGCTTTCAAACAAGATGTAAGTAGGAAAATCTGCTGATGAGAATCTGCATTTACACATGTATTATCTGCATATTAACTTTATAATCGTACAAATCTTAGGCCAATGGACTTGATGAACGCTACAACCAAACTTTGCAGAACATGCTGGTGAAGTACATTTTTGATAAGCAGGAGCAGTGGAGCTCTTACTTGGACACCTGCGTCTTTGCGTACAATACTTTAAGGCATGAGTCGAGCAAGTACACTCCCTTCTTTTGATGTTTGGTCGTCGCGCCACTCTGCCCGTTGACATCAACTTTTGTGAGCGTTTACCTGCTGAGAAATACCAGCAATACTGTGCTCTTGATGATCCTGACCTCTCAGCTGTATTCGAAAACCAACAGCAGATTTTGGAGGAAGCGAAAAAAATATTAGGCCAAGCAAAAGGAACAGTTTGACAGAAAGCATGCCAAGCCACAATACTTTCAGAAAGATCAACAGGTTCTGAAGAAGGACTTTACCCGTAAAAAGACAAGAGGTGGCAAATTGAAGGAGCGCTACCTCGGACCATACACCATCACAAAAGTCCTGCCCCACGGACTTACTGACGACACTGGAGTGACAACACGAGCAACAGGCGCACATTTGAAAGTGTACAGAAAGCCAATGGTTGAAGGTAAAGAAGACTTTAAGAACAAATGGTTTTGGTTCGAATTCCACCTAGGGCATCCAGGCACTACTCAGGTCAGGCACTACTCAAAGCACACTACCCACACATCAATGGGCTGCAGTCAGTTATCCTCGCAGAGAAGTATGCGCTAATTCCACAACCGGAGGAGTTTCTCCAGATTTTGAATGTCAGAGGGAACCACTGGATCCTACTCTCCACCATTGGTTGCCCACCAGCTACTGTCAACGTCTACGACAGCTTGCATGGACATTTACTACCACCTGCACAGCAGGCCCGTTGGCTGGGGGGGTTCGGGGGGTTCGGACGAACCGCCCGCACGCAGGCGAGGGTCCGCCGGTCCGCGCAGTGAGTGGGCGTGGTAACGTCGATGGGCCATGGGACGCGGAGAGCAGAAAGAGAGAGAGAGGAAACGAGCAGCCCAGTGGAGCCTGAAACGATGCCTGCCGCCAAAAAAGAAAGGCAATGATAGCGCTGCAGCTGGTTTGGCTGGCTCGGAGTCGCTTCCCCGGCTTCAACCCTCGTACACAGTTGCCCAGTCTGCATGAGCGTCAGCGAATCCGATTGCACGGCAACTGTTGATTCTTTGCAACTGTTGACTTTTTTACAACTGCAATTACACTTGCCTTACCATGATAGAAAAGAGTCCCAAAAAGCAACAGAATCGATCTCAGAACGTCTAAAATTCAAAAACTTTTTCCTGGGGGGGCATGCCCCCAGACCCCCCTAGCCACTGCACTTTTTGCACACATTGCTCTGGGTCCACCTACTGAGAATAAAGGACCCCCCCCACTCCAGGATCAGCCTACGGGCTTGCACAGCGTGTGGTTGCAGATTTACTTCAGTGCAAAGAAGCAAATATTACCATCAGATACATGGATGTTCAGTGGCAGAGTAACGGATATGATTGTGGATTGTTTGCTCTCGCTAATGCCACTGCACTATGCACTGGAATTGACCCAACCTCTGTCACATTCGAGCAATCAAAAATGCGACAGCATTTCCTAGCATGTTTGGGAGAGTAATCGCCTGGTGCCTTTTCCCATCAGAGGACAGAGAAGACGTGTTTCCCCTGCGTGCATCGATAGAGTTAATATCTACTGTGTGTGCCGCCTGACAGACAACGGATCACAGATGATTCAATGCAACCAATGCCAAGAATGGTTCCACACTGACTGTGTAAAAGTGGCAAGGAAGTACCTGAAAAACATTGGCTTAACCTGGCTTTGTGCTTCATGCAAGAACTAGCTTATAATATACACTTGGACATACACTCCATGCACTATTACTTACACACACACCGCACCACTTTGCTCGCATTATAACTACTCTGATGTAAATATTGTGAGTTCTTGTTTATAAAAAGTCTGACTGCTACGGATGTCTGGATAGCTATCCGCCGGCATTCGCGGAATAGCCACTCTCGGACAGTATAGTTGGCTCAATATATCTCGAACGGGCCGGCTGCCGTGCTCTGCGTGCGTATCCCGCTACTGCGTGCGCCCCGGACCAAAATTTTCATTGTGGACCCTTTTCGAGAAAGGTCCGGGGGGACCATGAAAATTTTGGTCCTAGGACCATTTTTGCCGGGACCAATAATCCGGTGACAGGCCTTCCCCGACTTTTCAATGTCAGCGCGTATAATGAAACGCTCGCGGGGAAGGCCTGGAACCGAGGCTAGCCGTATGCCGTGTAGTTGTTCGCATCATTATAACTTAGGAAGAGTAAAATCATTGTTGGGATGAGAACTCAGCCCTTAGGATATATAACATTAATTGCGCATGCTGTACTCCTCTGCCACAGAGATCAAGTAGCTCAGTGGTAAGAGTGCCTGGCTGGTACCCAGAAGGTCCTGGGTTCAAATCCCAGCTTCATATGATTTTTCAGTTGATTCCAATGACTTGGCTCTACCCCTCAAATAACTATACTTCCCGTCTTCATCCCTGCCCCACCCTCCCTCCCTCCCTCCCTCTCTACAGCTACTGGAGGTGGTAGACCTATTATCATTCTCTGCCAGTGTCTGTGTACAGATAGCTCACTTCCTACAAGTCGCAGTATTTTCTCGACCAAAGTTGTCATGACACGATATAGAGATTTTAAATTCATATTTACAACATGTATAAGAATGTACTATTAATTGAACTTCTTGTTCTCATCCCGTCCACCAATAACCATCATTTCCTCAGTCTCTGGTAGAACACATGTACAGCCACGACGTGGTGTGGGTAGCTGTGCCACTGGCAGCCACTGTTCAGTGTGTGGGAGGTACATGGATATGGTGGAAGAGGGTCGAGAGCCCCCTGCTCCCACTGTGAGGAGACAGCCATGGAATAATGTGATGGCTGGACGGGAGGTGGGTGTGTCTGGCAGTGACTGCCACTCGGTAGGCCTGGGTTCATTAGTAGAGTCACTGGCTTGACTTTGGGACATGGCATCTGATATGAGCATTGGAATGGATACACTGACAGCAGACTCCTCCCATACTACATAAAGAGTGTCTCGTATCACTGTGAGGGAAGGTTGGGGTGCATCACTAGGTAATGGTGATGCAGTGTACCACTGTTTAGACTTTGTGTCTAGTACCTCCACACATTTCTTACCATCGCCCCCCACCACCAGTACCCACCTCTTGTAGCCCACTGCAGACGACATCCACCTAGCTGTAGGCATTGCAGGGAATGGCTGTGTCCATGTGTTAGTGAGACTATCCAGTACCAACACCTGGTTAGTGAAAATACCTCCTCTATCCACCCCTCCTGTAATAATCACCTGGTCATTGACTACTGCCATACCAAACAATGCGACTGGAGTTTCTATCTCCCTCCACTGACCCCCTTCAATTGTGTACTCTAATATCTTGTAGCCACTACCCTCAGCCCTACCCCCTCCAATGTACACCTTCCCCCCTACCACCACTGCCTGAGCACCAAACACTCCAGATGTCATTTTGATTATCTTCTTCCATTTCAGAGGGAGGCTATATGTCAACACACCAGGCAGCTCTGACACCTACAACAGTGAAATGTAAGTACATGTTTGAATATGTGATATGAATAGGCTGGGCCTAAGGGGTGAGCCTGCTCCGCAACCACAACATACTCGTTTTCATTGCCGAAAAAACAGCTCCCACTGTAGGATTCAAACCACGTTCAGCCTATGCTAGGGAGTACACACTATATATCCTAGGTATGATGGCTGTAATAAGGTGGTGTACATACCCTGGTCTTAGCTTGCAGCATCCTGTCCTTCCCCCTCAGTTCAGTGCAGAGGGCAGCAATGTGGGCATCCTTTACAGCCAACATATCTCTACTGCCACTCTCTCTTGCCTGCATGCATGAGGTTTCACTTTCAACACTAGTCATACTTGCCTATAAGAAGTGAAGCTCCTCCTACATTCCTGTGTCTCTTCACTCACTAACCTCCATACTCTCATTTCTCCTCTGAACAGTGTCCAGTTGTGTCTGTAGTAAGCCACATCTCTGCTGGAGTGAGGACAGTCCACGATCCTTCTCTGACGGAGCTGACTCCTGTGCTGAGAGCTGTCGGTCCTTCTCAGCTATCTCCTGGTTCTTAGCCTCTGTCACTTGCTTGATCTCCAGATCTTTTGCAGCAATTATTTGATCCTTTACTGCAATCTCCTGTTCCACCATCTCATCCTTCCCTTGACATACCTCCTCCATACCACTCTTCTCTGTCTGTAATGAATGTGTGTGTGTGTGTGTGTGTGTGTGTGTGTGTGTGTGTGTGTGTGTGTGTGTGTGTGTGTGTGTGTGTGTGTGTGTGTGTGTGTGTGTGTGTGTGTGTGTGTGTGTGTGTGTGTGTGTGAACAGGAGAGTGAATTTAATAGTCAATCCTACAATACCTCAGTTTATACAGCCTACCCACCTCAGTTTGCTGTAGCTGTGTCTGGAGGTGTCTCATCCTCTCCTCAGAGGCAGTGATCTCTGAGGCCTGGAGCTCAACTTGTGCCTCCTTCTCTGTGAGGACCTTCTCCAACTGGAGCCTGGAGCAAGAGAGAGAGAGAGAGAGAGGAGTATATTGTGGGCTAATTAACCCTCGGTGCATGCACCTGAGGGTTACAGTATTTGGTTGTGTGTGTGTGTGTGTGTGTGTGTGTGTGTGTGTGTCAGTTCGGCAAGTTCTGTCATTCCGCCCAATAAAAACCCCAAAAAGAGATATCATATGAATCAGCACCCTATGGTAAAGATTTTAAAAAAGCCATTTTTAAAATAAATGGTTAGTTCCAAAGTTACGGCTATTTCCCATTTATGCATATCTAAAGTCAGCCATTTTGTTTACGTCAGTGAGCATGTGCAAAGGGCTACGTGCATTTTGTGTTTGAGAAGCATAGCGGGGTACATTGTACTAAAAATGTGGGCTAATGCACATGCTTCTCAAGCCTCCTGGTCTGTGGCTGGGCCAGTTTTTCGCTTTCATGTTACATCAGTGAGCATGCGGAAAAGGGCTACGTATGCGTTTGAGAAAGGCGATTGTTGTTCAAAAGCCTGACAGGGTACTAAACGCTACCTGAAATATAAATACAGCTTCTCAAGTCTTCTCTGTGGCTGGGCCAGTTCTTGTGTATATAGTATATGCAGTGCCCATCACTAATTAGTAAATAAAGAAAATCTGCCCGTTGACATGACTATGTTGGCTCTCTCCTGCTCACCAATAAGGAATGTATAGACCACTCTACAGAACTCATGTCCAAGTATACCAATAAGTGCCACCGGAAGAGGTTGACACATGGGGAGGTCATTAAGTTAGGTATACTTGTATAGCAGTGGTGGATTTAGAAATTTAGAAAAGGGGGGTGGCATGCTATGTGTGCATCTGACAAGCCACGCCCACTGTTTGGCTAGCACCTACGTAGCTACCTCCGCGGCAACCTTTAGCGATCCGTTTAGCAACTTTTACTCCATCAAGGTGAGTGTGTAGAACACATGCCCTCTACTTTTACATGCCAGGGAGGTTTTGATGCTGTAGCTGCATAAGTTTAGTCAAACGTATATGCATGAAAATGCACTCCGCCTGCCAAAGCTCGGGGGTGAAAAGGGGAGGTCCACAGGCCCCCCTAAATCTGCCACGGATAAGTATGATGGAGATAACTAGGTGCATTTCTGGTGAGTGGACTTTCTTTTCAATTTGTCAGTGCACGTAAAATTAGAATCACATACAACATTACAGTATGTACAGCATATAAACAAATTACCGACTAGGCTGCTCGCCAGTACTGCGCAACGAACAGGATTCCAAAGCAACAGCAACAACACACACAGAGACCTTACAGTACATGCTGTTAATAATTAAGTCGTTATACATAGAATGACTAGTATTTACATGGCAGCAAAGACGCATGCAGTGGCTTGTTGCTACCCATTTAATTTTGATGGAACCCCGTGGCTCACGAATTGTGGGGCCGCCCCAGCCCCCCCACACACACACATTCGTGGGCCCCTGCCAATGCAGTCTGTACCTATTCATGTGATGGTAGGGATCTTGCTCTGCAGCCCTCATCACTCCAAGCCTCTCCAGTGCCTGCCTAGCAGTTGGTCGCCTCACTGGTGCATTGGCAAGACACTCTTTGATGAAGACAACCAGAGAATGATCCTTTCCAAATTTACTATCTAGTGTTGTAATGTACACCTCTCTTCGCTGGAGTTCAGTGCGAGCTTTGACTTCATAAGTTTTAGGATCAGTAAATGTTGGAGTGCACAGATCTTTAGGGAAGACCTGGATAGCAGTAAAGAGGGAGAGGTGGCCGAATGAGAACATGTCCAGAGGGGGACCGTATCGCTGTGTGGAGCCGAGTGCCTCTGGTGGCATGTAGACAAGGGTTCCTGGTATGCCCTGGGTCATGGTCTGGGCCAGTTGACCTGGACGAATGGTGGCTATTCTGGAGTTGCCCAGGTCAGCAATCTTTGCAGTCATGCCTGCATCCAGGAGGACATTGCGGGCAGTCAGGTCCCTGTGGATCACAGCCGGACTGCGATTGTGCAGGAACACCAGACCCCTGGCGACGTCTTGAGGACAGACAGCTTTGTGGGGAGAGGGATGTCGGGTGTGGTCTCCAGAAGCTCGTCCAGGCTTCCCTGCAGTCGCTCCATCACCAGCACGGGGAGCTGGGTGTCGGGTAGGAAGCAGATACCCAGAAACTGGACAATGTGGGGGTGTCGCAGCTCGGAGAGGAGGCTACACTCGCTGTAGTACCTGTCCACCATGCGCTGGGCGCCCTGGTTCTCGGGGTCGATGAGAGCGTCGTAGATCTTCTTTCCCGCACACACCAGACCGGCCATTTTCAGCTCTTCCACGACTCCATAGGACCCGCCACCCAACTGCCTGCCTGTCGTGGTGACGTTGGACAGGAGGAAGGGGCGAAGTCGATCCGCTCCTTGCAGCGCTTGACGGATATGCTCAAGAAACGTTGCCATCGAACTTTGACCTCTGTAACTGGGGCTGGACTGCAGATTTTTGTGTACGTGGAAGTACCATCACTGCTTTTACGTTTCAGGGATGGTGTTTGTAACACTAGGCCGTTTACAATCACTGGACTGGACTGGCGGACTCGTTGAAATCGCATGTTCCCCACGCATGAACTATGATAGTTAGATCTAAGAAGACAGTGACCCATGAGATAACTGTACTTGTCGTTGTAATACTCCGTAATGTTTATATGTACATGTGTACTAAGGCCTGTGTCTACACGCACTGTACCAGCACGAATCAACAGGCTACATGTAGCTCAGATACACCGATCCCTGCAAGATCATCACACAGACCTATGTAACGTCAGCACAATATATAACACTTAAAATTTGGAGTCACTGTCTTGCTTAGGTCTAATCCTGTGAGTACTCGAATTCATGCCTGGTAGCGACAATTTCAGCAAATCCACCAGTCCAGTCAAGTGATTGTAGACAGCCTTTATGATGCTTCCATGTTAACTAAAGGTTGTGTAATTACCAGTGTGTTTTAGAGCTGACCATCCAAGTCATCTATTCATAGACATTCATGTGACTTACTATTACTTCAATGTATTATGAAAACAGTCATTTTCTCATTGTGCATTTGCCTTCTATATACCTTCTGGAATACACAGCAATGGAGTTTGCAAGCAGTGTTCCTGCATTGTCTGTTCAATCAGAAGTTGTTTAGAGAGCTGCTACATTGAAACTGTCACACATGCTTGTGTATGGAGAATGCAATTCAAGCAAGCCTGAATTACAGTAGTAAATACATCCGGAGTCAGGCAAGTGCAGCCGGCAACACCAAAAAAGTTCCAAAAGTTCCAAAAGTTCATGTATCTTGCCCCCAGTATCAGGGAAACACAGAATATGGAATGACAATATAGTTAGGTTATCATACAGAATTTCATGCAATGAAAAGACATGGACACAGGTTCTGAGTCTTGTGAGCGGAGGTCAGCGAATGTCAGCAGTTGAGGGGGTGTGGATCTGGGTTAGATGAGTGAAATAGCTGATATCCCCTTCGATGATACTGATACACTTGTTACAAACTCTATCTCCGAATAGATATACCGATATACCGTACAGTACGCGCGCGCGGTTTTTTCGCCGATTGGTTAATTAAACGGTAATTAATTCACAAGTCTATTATTAAAAAAATTACAATGTCTTCTATCATGGCTACTGAAGCAATAAAAATGAAGGACTTTTGATTAATTCAAAAATTTTAATGAAAAAAAAAATGAAAAAACAACGGTTGGTTATCTGTCCTGGTCTCTTCAAGAGAGACACAACGTGCCTTCAGTCTCAAGCATACTGACCAGGAACCAACCTCTATGTAGCAATGGTGGGGTTAAGGGCCACTACCTGCAAACAGGCACCTTCTCATGCATCCCCTCCCTCTCCCCCACCCAGTTCAAGGCCAAAGACGGTCAATCCCCTACTATGGTAATGCAACCTATAGAAGCTTGTACTACTGTAATGACAAAATGATAAGTCATTTCATGAATTTCTATCTGGACCAAATGCGCATGCATAAACGTCAATAGCTTACGTTTAGACCAACTGCGCATGCATAAACATTACGTTTAGACCTACTGCGCATATTCAAACTTTCATGGCTTCCCTGAACACCAATTGCGCATATTTGCACTTCAAGGGCTTCCCATCTTCACCTGGTACCCAAACGTACACTTCGTTAGCTTCCAATTACCCATACGTGCCATACAATAGACCAAGTGCGTCAGGTTTATAAGCCAAATTTTGACCGTTACATCGTCGGCGACCAAGTGGCCTCGCGGTTAAGGGAGACTCACCGCGGCCCCTAGACCATAGATGCGATGAACCTTCAGCAGCTTTCGGAGTATCGAACCCCTTATGACCACTGTACCCACTGTGCCACTGGCAGGCCAAAGTAACCGCGAGACCACTGAGATTTGGGTGGGTCAGGCCCCACTGCTAAAGTATTGGGAGGGGCATAGTCTCCCCTTGCCCCCTCCCCACACCTTTGTAGTAGATTATCTTGTTGGTTTGCTACAGTGGTTAATGTGTCAAGATATTGTAGAGCCAATATGATGACTCTGTGGATGTAATAGGCTGCATACCAGCGACAATCCATAGATAGAAGTAGAAATACGTAAACTGCTTCTGTGATTTTGATTGGTAGCGTGATTTCTCAAACTGAATTAATGAGTCCCAAGAAATGTGGCGAAAGTGACCAGACCTTTCCCTTCGGGGTGTGGTCTGGGCACGAGACTACGTGCCGCTAGGAGCGTATAATTAGAAAATTGGAAATTTCACAATGATTTATGATAATGAGAGACTGATGGTAGCCATGGCAACAGCAGGGGATGAATAGTTATTTAGTGGATGTAGTTTTAGTCCGAGCCTTCATAACCTTCTGATAGACTATCTCAAATGCTTGTCCGATGGTCATGATGATCTCATCAGACACCTCCTGCAAGGAATATGAGAAGTCAGTATACTCCCCAATGAAGTCAGTATACCCCCAGTGAAATTTGTATACCCCCCAGTGAAGTCAGTATACTACCCAGTGAAGTTAGTATACACTCAGTGAAATCAGTATACTCCCCAGTGAAGTCAGTGTACCCCCAAGTGAAATCAGTATACTCCCCAGTGAAGTTAGTATACCCCCCAGTGAAGTTAGTATACCCTCAATGAAATCAGTATACTCCCCCACCGAAGTCAGTATACTCCACATACCGGTGAGGGTGCCATGAAGACATGACAGTAGTACATTCCAGTCTTGTCTCTAGTGATGTAGGCAAACACTCTCTTGTCCTCAATGTCCTGTGGCAAAGGATTTGGTGGTGTATTTTGTGCAAATGAATGCCTGGTCGCTGTCAAGTGAGATTGGTGGACTGGACAATAATGGCAGATGATGGAGCTATGAAGGAGTATACTGAGAGTTTACTGAATGCGTACTTCATCTTCACTGGCTTACACCAGTACAAGAGCCTCAACAATACATATACAGCCCACCATATAGCCCCCTCTACACAATACATGTAGTACTATACCTTGGAGCAGTATGAGATGTCCTGTATGGCATGAGTACTGACCACCATCTGTGGGGGAACAAGATCATCAGTGACACTACCTGGGGCTCCCCACACACCCTCCATACGCACCTTTGACTGGCCATCCACAAACTTGACTCCCTTCCAGCAGATGGAGAGAATTATGTCAGGTAACTTCTGCATGTTCTCTGTCGATGTCTGAGGAATGGAGAATGGAGATTTGGGAATGGAATATTGCAGATTAGATCTCCAACTCACCCTGAGTCTGAGACAGGCCTCCTCAGTGGACTGTGTACCCCTCACCCTCACCACAATCACACTACCCAGGTACTGCATGACAGAAATAGACCGTAAGACACCACTGGTATAGGCCATACACTGTCCTGTAGGACATGTATCAGGACAACATGCTCACCTTGGCCCGGTAGTTGACGGTCTCTGATAAGAGTGTGGAGGTACTGTGTTGCCATGATGATGAGAGGAGTGTGTGAGGTTGGGGTACTCCACTGAATCCCTGTGACTCCATGGGGGACCGGAGCTCAAGGGGAGCGACGACAGGTTGAGAGGTCTGAGGGAGGGAGGGAGAGAGAGGGGGAGAGAGGGTGGGAGGGAGAGAGGGTGGGAGGGAGAGAGGGAGGGAGGGAGGAAGAGAGGGAGGTAGGAGGGAAGGGAGGGAGGGAGAGAGAGAGAGAGGGGGGAGAGAGGGGAGGGGGAGGGGGGAGGTAGGAAGGGAGGGAGCAGAGAGGGAGTAAAGGCTAGGAAAGCATGCCGTTACAGGTGATATACCTCCTGTACTTGTTGCTGTGTCAATGAGGACTGCTTTAACATGGAGGGAGGGTCTGGTTGGTGAACTGAGGGCTGAGGGAGTGAAAGAGACCCTACTAACACCCTCCTCCCTCCCCCTCCCTCCCCAACTCACCTCCCTCTTCTTCACATGTGATGATGTCTGCAGTGACCACTCAGGGTTGGCCCTGCAGACCTCAGACACTCCATAGAGTAACCTCCTCCGGTGGCCCAGTAACTCCACCCCCACAACCTAATGTAGACGGAACAGGTGATGACTGCAGACCTGTCAACTATTTGGTAACCTTAGGCTAATCCAGCAATTATTCCCTGTAAGTTTTCTGTTAACCTCTGTACCCCTATTATAGCTGGAAGGCAATTAAGTTGGTGACAGAACCAATGCTGCCAAAGTATCACTCGATTTGTCGGCCAAATTTCCGCCTACTGAGAACTTTGTTCATTTGTTTTTCATTGTGTGTGGCTAATCCAGTAAATTTTGTTATTCCCTGTAAGTTTTCCAGCGGTAGAGAATTGTAGGTGAGCGTGAGAATGACCTTAAAATAGTGAGACTCACTATTGTAGTGAGTGGGACTCACTATTTTAAGGTCATTCTCACACTCACACAACCAAGTCTACAATTCTCTACCGCCAGAAACTCAGGGAATAACATAAAATTTACTGGATTAGCCACACACAACGAAAAACGAACAAACAAAGTTCTTAGTAGGTGGAAAACCTGGCCGACAAATCGAGTGATACTTTGGCAGTATTGGTTCCGTCACCAACTAAATTGCCTTCAAGCTATAATAGGGGTACAGAGGTTATCAGAAAACTACACCAAATTAAAGGCTATTAACACATTCTTAACAGATGTGGCCCCTCCCACTCTGTTCTCTCACTTATCTCACTATGGGCTACTGCTACAGGTTGAGAGGTCTGTGACTGGTAGGCGTACATGTGATATCATGTGATGTCATGTGATGTTGTATATGTACATGTGTTTGTGTTTGTCAGGAATGTGGCTGGGCGGGTCTCCTTTCTTCTTTCTTCCATTACGCTAGTATGCTAATCACATGTATCTTCATGTACTTACCGATGTCAGTTCAATATCCCACAGCCTTGAGATCTTCTGAAGAGTAAGTCCCTGAAATTTGTCAGCTAATTGACTGAGTTGTAGTGCCTCCAGCCATTGTGGAACAGACTCCACGTCAGTGAGAGAGGGGGGAGGAGGGAGGAGGCGAGAAGTGGCTAGCAGGGTACTGGTGGTGTGGGGGGAGGGGGGGGGAGGGGAGGGGGAGAGGGAGGGAGGGTGACTCATTACATTACGGGATGAGAGGGGCTACCCCCCAACTCACAGCTGGTCCTCCTGGTTGGTAATCCCAATGTCATCAAGATCTTCATTAATCAACATCCCTCCACCCTAATTAATGAATCTAATTAATCACACACCATACAACACATGTACCCTCTCACCATAAACAACAGGCAGTCAAAGCCATTGGCCTCCAGGGCATTTCTGTATTTCTCCATCCCATTAGCAGCCAGCCATGATTGGACGTCAGTCGGAGGGGTGTGGTTTGTACCAGGCGTATCCTCGTTCAGTGGTGAGAGGGTTAAAGAGGTATCAATGGCCCCAGTCATATCCTCCAACAGTGAGTCGATCTACAGGAGGTAGAGTCACATGATGTAATCCTGGACTCAGTACAAATCACATGACTGTCACCTGACTCCACTCACTCTCCACCCTCTCATCGTCCCATATGGTCTCAGTCCGTGGTCTTGCCACAGGCACCAGGTCACCCTCACTGAAATGACTGGAGGAAGACAACACAAGACCTGCAAATGGTAGTCCGTTGGACTCCAGTAGCTTTGTGGACAGTGCTTCCTGCTCCCTCTGCTGCTCTGAGTCACCTTCCTTCTCACTAGTGACCACCTCCGCCTTGTCTCCTTCCTCTTCAGAGACATCAGGTATGACATCACCAGGTGGTGGAGCACTGGGCTCAACTGTTGACTTGCCTTCGACCTTCTCATTGTCAATAGTTACTGGTCTCTCTGCACTCTCTCCCCTTCCCTCCTCTCTCCCTTCCTCCTCCTTCCCTCCTTCCTCCTTCCTTCCCTCCCCTCTCTTCTCCCTATCAACACTGCCACCATCCACCATACCATCAATCTCATCTTCCTTTGAAGCAGTTCCTTTTGCTGTGTCCGACTTCCTCTTCGGGAAAGACAGAGGTGTGGCCTCGTAGATCTGATCCCTCCTCCTCCTCTGTTGTGGATGAGACACCTGCTCACCGGTGGGATCTGGATCTGAAATCTCGGAATGAGACCGATTTTTCCTGCTACCCTCGGCCAAGACAGCGGCAGCACACAGTCTCCCTCTGGCAATCTCCCCAGTCTGAGACGGCAGACTATTAGACATTCTCCGTACCACTGTATCTTCGTGGTCCCCCACCCCCGCCCCCTTGGCTACCACAGTGGTAGGCTGTGGTATACCAAGAGGTGATGACCGTCCCTTCTCACGACGTACACTAATATTCTCATATTTGTTGGGGGGAGTGGCAGCGACGTTCTCATAGGTTGTACCTCCTCTGGCACATGGGACTGGACTGGTAGTAGTGGTATTGTCACATGGGACTGGACTGGTAGTAGTGGTATTGTCATAGCTAGTGGCACTGGATGTACTGGTGTGATGACTGGGGGACTTCCCCTTCCCCTTCCCCTTCCCCTCTTCTGTATCAAAGTGTTCCATGTTCAACATGTAGTAGGCTGCAGGTACGCCCTCATCATATTGAGTGGAGGGACGATCCTTGGTAGGTCTGTCTGGAGCTGTGTTTTTAGTGGCCACTGGTTCCTCTTCAAAATTTCCCACTTCAAGTACATAATACGACCCTTTGAAGCCTGGCTTGGAACTGGCTGGCTGTGCCGATGGTTCAGGACAGTTGTGAGCAGTGAGGGTCTCCCCTGGTCTGGTGAGGGACGGCCCTGGCACAAAGGAAGGTCCAACGGGATTCAGACGAAGGTTACCGCCAAACTCCTCTTGTGCTGCCAGAGGGTCTATGGTGGACAGCTCACAGTAAGCTCCATCGTCACGTGAGAGCTGGAAACGCTTCTCTTTCTTTGTCATCTTCTTAGACTTGGCTGCTGGCAGGTTGTCTGACTGTGAGCCACTTTGTGTGTCTTGGTCGGTGTCACGATGAGGATCATGTGACTTAGGAGGTGAGTCATGTGACTGGTGTAGTGGGTGAACGTGTGACCTAGGTGGCGAGTCATGTGACCTAGGTAGAGAGTCATGTGACCTAGATGGCGAGACATGCGACCTAGGTGGCGAGGCATGTGACCTAGGTGGAGAGTCATGTGACCTAGGTGGAGAGTCATGTGACCTAGATGGCGAGACATGTGACCTAGTTGGCGAGACATGTGACCTAGGTGGTGAGTCATGTGACCTAGGTGGCGAGACAAGTGACCTAGGTGGCGAGTCATGTGACCTAGGTGGCGAGTCATATGACCTAGTTGGCGAGTCATGTGACCTGGGAGATTGATCACGTGACTGAGGTGATGGCGA
The DNA here is from genome assembly GCA_963970385.1 of Theonella swinhoei. Lineage (NCBI taxonomy): Eukaryota > Metazoa > Porifera > Demospongiae > Tetractinellida > Theonellidae > Theonella > Theonella swinhoei. Next base: position 13,304,448 of record OZ019947.1, on the reverse strand, counting down.
TTTTCGTCCACTGCTTGGAGAAGTGGAAGGGGTGTGGTCTTGTGAAGGGGGAAGTTGGGGAGAGGGAGGGGGGAATACGTCCACTACAGATTTCACTGGCACAAGTCTACTACCACTTTCTGGGGAAGGATAGGAACACAGAGGAAAGTGAGGTGTCCTGATTAGTGAGGTGTCCTGATTGGTGAGGTGTCCTGATTAGTGAGGTGTCCTGATTGGTGAGGTGTCCTGATTAGTGTGGTGTTTTGATTGGTGAGGTGTCCTAATTAGTGTGGTGTCCTGTTCATTGAGCCAAGGAGTCCTAATTAGAGGGTTCTCCCCACTATTTACCTCTGTGAAATATGACATCATTGGCCATGAATGTGCCAGTCCTTCCGTTGACCGAACCTTCAAACACGTCATTGGACCTCCTCCCGATGACGGTGATGTGGTCGCCAGCGGAGAACTGGAGGGCCGAGGAGCGGTCTGAGACTGGCTTGCAGCTGGTCTTTGCCACGGCAACCACCAGGGACGACACACCTGATTGGTGCCGCTCCTTCTTGTGGTCTGCAGAGGGTTAAACAAGAATATGGAGGGGAACACTTTAGAGACTAGACTACACATGGACAATCATGAAAGAGGAAAGATGTAGACCACAGAAAGGAACACTAACCACAAACACATACAATGAAATGACAGCCTCGATGGCTTAGAATGACTCAACAGCTTAGAAAAAAGATTATCCAGCCTCATTGAAAATAGAATGATGATGTACATGACATGGAGAGACCAACTGACAATGCAAGTCACTGGCTGGTGAAGACCGTCAACAGGGTTTCATACTGGCTGGTCAAGACAGTCAACAGGGTTTCATACTGGCTGGTCAAGACAGTCAACAGGGTTTTATACATTGGTGGTTAGAAGTTTGTGGGGCACTGCCACAGCGTCATGCATGAGTTGGACTATAAAATTTTCTGGGGGGGATTGAGGGGGACAATTCCAGACCCCCCTCTGTATGAAACCCTGGTCAAAATTATACAAGTACACAAACATCAGTCTGGTGGTGAGGTGTCCTTATTATGGAGGTGTCCTCATTTCAGGAAGTCCTAATTAGATGGTTTCCACGGTATGTAGAGGGAGGGTACCTTCAATTATCTTCATGATTTCCTTGGCTTTCCCAGCGGGGAAATCCTTAAGTGCCTCCAGTACAGACTTGCTGGCTCTATCCTTGGCCTCAATACTAGCTCCCTTGTCCAGGAGCATCTTCACTGTCTCCTCTTTGCCAAACATGGCGGCCTCGTGGAGTGGAGTACCATGTTCCCCCTGGGGAGTGGAGTGAGATACCCCGGATAGTGAGTAAAGTCCCCCTTCCCTCCCTTCCCTCCCTCCCTCTCTACCCTCCCTTCCCTCATCCATACCATGACATTGACTGAAATCCCTCTCCCTCCCTCCCTCTCCCCCTCTCCCTCCCCCTCCCCCTCCCTCCTCCCTCTCCCTCATCCATACCATAACATTGACTGAAATCCCAGCATTGATCAGAGACAGTCCCACTAACGTGTGCCCATTCCTAGCAGCGAGATGGAGGGGAGAGAACTTGCCTCTGGAGAGAGCGAGCAGCTCAGGACAGTGGGATATCAGAAGGTGGACCTGAGTCAGTCAGAGAAATGGCCACACACAATTGACAGCAGTAGGTCATGTACCACATGTGTATTTGAGTCAATAGTAAGACCACTATTGACCACACCCACAACCATGGGTGGAGTCACACTAACATACACAGCAATATAGTCCTGTCCCTAGACCCCGCCCTCAGAGAGGAAAAGGGTGTGGTTACTGTGGGCTCAATGCTTGGTCGAGATGATGTCATGCGGAGGAATTTGCGCATGCCAATCAAATTAAGTATTGTTGTACATTTGAGCACACATAGGGGACAGGACACGTGTATTGTCACATGATAAATGACGTATTCCTTACTCAGCACAACCAAGAATTGGCTCAAAAGTCACCAGACCCTTTCCCTCTCTGAGGGTGGGGTCTGGGACGAGACTGATGGCAATACAGACGGACTAGTTACCCTCCCCTACCTACAGATGGTGGAATGTTGAGTATAATGTAGTTAATATGGTTAATGTGGTTAATGAAAGAGAAATGTTAGGTACGTGACTCACTGTGTCGAGGTGGCCATACTGAGCAGCAAGGTCCAGTGGAGTCTCTCCCTGGCAGTTGTGGAGGATTGGATCAGCGTGGCGCTGGAGGGGGGGGAGAAGGAGAGAGGGGGAGAGGGGTGGAGAGAGGGGGGAGGGGGGAGGGGAGGGGGAGAGGGAGGGGGAGAGAGAGGGGGAGAGAGAGGCAGGTGGTGTGCTAGTATCCCGATTCCTACACACTGACATCCTCTGACTGGAAACACTGGATGTAGGACACACCGTGTGGCCCTGGACTCATTACATGTACCATTCTTTGTTGATGAGACAGACAGTCCACTTCCATGTACATACCTGCAGGAGGTAGTCCACTACATCTGAGTAGCCATATTGAGAGGCAAGGTGGAGTGCTGTGTTGTCATCATCACTCTGTTGGTTGACATTGGCACGAGATGGCCCCTGACTAACGAGGATTTTAACGATCTCCAGGTCCCCCTTCCATGCTGCTAGGTGGAGTGGACCAGAGCCTGAGCAGTCTGGGATGGTGGTGGATGCCCCACACCTCAGCAGTAGCCCCACAGCCTCCCTGGAGTCGGTGGAATGTGACAATTACCAGTAGAGCTACAGCAACACCTCTCACATGACCCTTGGGACAGAAGACAGTGTCCTGACTATTGAGAGGTGTCGTGATTAGTGAGGTGTCCCAATTAGTGAGGTGTCCTGATTAGTGAGGTGTCCTGATTAGTGAGGTGTCCTGATTATTGAGGTGTCCTGACTATTGAGAGGTGTCCTGACTATTGAAGTGTCCTGATTAGTGAGGTGTCCTGACTATTGAGAGGTGTCCTGATTAGTGAGGTGTCCTGATTAGTGAGGTGTCCTGACTATTGAGGTGTCCTGATTAGTGAGATGTCCTGGTTTCAGGGGATGTGATAGATGTTTAGTGGTGTCCTCAGTTTAGAATAGAGGGAGAGTGGGGGGAGAGTGAGGGGAGAGTGGGGGGGAGAGTGAGGGGAGAGTGTGGGGAGGTGTGAGCTTACTTCTGTGCATTAAGAGTGGCATGATGGAGGAGAGTATACCCCTGGTCATCTTGCATGTTGGGATTAGCACTCTTTCTCAGACTGGAGGGAGAGGGGGAGGGGGGGGGGGGAGGGGGAGAGGGGAAAGGGGAAGGGGGGGAAGGAGGGAGTGGGAGAGAGGGAGAGGGGAGGGAGAGTGGGAGAGAGGGGACAGGGAGAGAGGGAAGGGAGGGAGAGTGGGAGAGAGGGGACAGGGAGAGAGGGAAGGGAGGGAGGGAGAGTGGGAGAGAGGGAAGGGAGGGAGGGAGAGTGGGAGAGAGGGGACAGGGAGAGAGGGGACAGGGAGAGAGGGATGGGGGAGAGGGAAGAAAGAGGAATGTGACAGATACAGGTATCCCCATGGTTACACTGTACACCCTCCTCCTATTCACAACCAGTTACTGAGGCCAAAACTGACTAATTAGGAAATAAAGAATTTCTCATGTTGCCAAGACAGCAACAGACAGTCATGATATCTATCTACTTCTCCCGTGGTTTCCTTTAACAAACAATAAACCGAATGTATTTTAGTTAAATACACTATTTTTGCCTGCTAAGTTGTTTATGTTAGTTTACGTTAGCCTTTGAAGGGGCTACTGTACCTCATATTAGCCTGCTTCTTGCCTTTCCCTTTCGTTGGGAGGCCATCTTTCTCTGCTGTGAGGTAGGCAGCGAACGCACGTTCCAGGAACTCAATGTTGCCATTCTGAGCAGCCTTGAATAGCTCTGACTCTCGTCCCATTACTGAGGGAGGAGGGAGGGGAAGGAGGGGGAGGGGAAGGAGGGAGGGAGGGAGGGAGGGAGGGAAAGAGGGGGAGAGGGGAAGGAGGGAGGGAAAGGAGGGAGGCTGTACCACTGGATTCCAGCTGTTTTAGAAGTGAAAGTCAACAGTGATATGGAATGCCAACAGGCACATTTCTGCCTGCTCTCATGTACAAACATTTCATAGCTACATGCAACCCTTGAGGGAGAGAATGGACTATTTGTGTACATGACATGCAGGCATGTACATACACACACAGGAGGTGTATACGACCTTCACTAATCATCTCACTTCATAGTACACAATGCACGTACATGTAGCTGGCGGTGTTTAGGACTAAACACAAAGGGATTAGCACAGCAACAGCATGATATAGTAACTGCTGTAGTCGCTCACGTACTTACCTAGCAGGAGCTCGAGTCATCTAGTACAAGACTTTAGAAACAAAATTTCACGTCGTCCACTTCTTGTAGACAGTACATGTTACGCACTACATGGAGCATGTGCCCAGCCCAAAATCTCTTATACGGAGATCCGGATACATGAATACAATTCGCTATGCGCATGCTCAGCGCGGGTAGTGACCACGCCCCTGATTGGCGAGTGAGCCAAGGAATCCTAAGCTAGCCTAGCGATTGGATAACCGCAGGAGCCGCTGTGTGTGTGTGTGTCGAGAGCAGCGCACGCAGCCAGAGAGCAGAGGAGACAACCTAAGACTGCTTTGCTGGATATCCCAACCAACCACGAAGGGAGACTCGAGGGGTTATCGCCTGCTGTAAACTGCTCTGTGCGAACTAACAACGTGAAAGGATTGAGTGCCATACGGAGTTGGTCTAATATTCTGCAGCAGTACTTTCTTTCCAGGAGATTAGTGACGTTTTCAGTACACAATGCCTGCAGGTTTGGTCGCACATAATTAGCACTTCGTCAAAACTACTGGTTACAACATTAAGGAGAGGGGGAGAGAGGAGAGAGAGGAGAGAGAGAGGTGCAATGGCCATGAAAAAGTTTGTTCGTCGGTTCAGCAGTGCCAGTCTCGACCTCCCTCAACCAGGAAAGAAGAGCTCTCGTGACAGAAGTGTTTCAGAGCTGGTGGAGTCTACGGAGAGTGTGAGGAGTGTGTCCCAGTCAGACCTAGAGTACCTGGGGTACACCTATGTCAAGGACCCTCGGTCCCTCAGGGAAATACAGACCGCCATTAGAACTGTAAAACAGACATCGTTGAATCGTAACCATTGGGTACAGCTGGTGGTCAAGTCAGGGATGTTGTCTGTGTATGAGACCAATGGGGAGGCCCTTATCATGAGCTCTGTGGCGTGCATCGCACATTGTGCCTGTGAACTAAACAGAGTCCTCAATGACTGTCTGGCCATCACCTTCGCCTCTGGACACAATGCTAAACAGTGCCACGTGTTCCAGGCCCGCTCTGCAAGAGAGGTGAGGAGAGAGGATAATAATCTAATTTGGTAGTAATCATTGTGTTTTGTGTGTGAGACAAGGGCTAAGGGCTGTTGTAGTGGATGTGTAGGAAGGCCTGCACAGGAATCACTGTGTAGGGAGGTCAACAGCCCCTCTGTGTGGGCAGGCCACTCCAGAGCTGACCCACATAGAATGTTGGTATATCATGACCTTTTTTGAGCAGCCCACATCCCTAAACCAGCTATCCACTCTGCAATATTGAGCTTCTCCCATCTTAAGATAACCTTGTACAAGGACTGTCCCAAATGGTGTCAGTGTTGGTTGACTACCACTGCACACTTATGGTGAGGACAAAGAGTAAACAAGGTTTTGAGAGGCATTGTATGGGCCCAAATATGGTCTTTATAGTGTACTTTTCAACCCCTGAAATAATATTTTTCAAGAACCTTTTGATAATTGTGAAGACAAAGGAAAGGTGAGGTCTTGGAGCTGCTTTCATGTGTTAGTGTGTAGACAGTACGAGGTAGTAAGTCAGGTTCAAAGGCCAATAGGGTGCCTGGCTGGCTTGCCTCAACTTGGAGTGGAACTAGCTGGTAGTGTCTAGCTGGTCTGTGTAGTGCTAATAGGCCAGCTGGTGATGTGTGGTGTAGGCAAAATGTAGGGTACACACACACACACACACACACACACACACACACACACACACACTCCCTCCCTCCCCCCCTCTCTCTCACCCTACACATGTAAGGTTCTCTCTGTAGACACCACTTCTCACCTCTCATTCACTCCGTTCTATTGTACTACAGACATTGATTGAGGGCCTTTCAAATGGAAGGCTTCATCCCATGGCTTCCTGTTCAGAGCTGTAGAACTAGCACCACACAAAGACACACACACACACACACACACACACACACACACACACACACACACACACACACACACACACACACACACACACACACACACACACACTTATTTCCATATTAAATTGTAGTTCCCATTAGCCTCTCTTGTAATTCACTGTCTTCAGTTGTCATATTGGGTGACAATCCAGCTGCCCTCCCTCTCACACCACTGCCTGGAGACCTGTTGCTATGGTTAGGACCTGTTGTTTGCAAGGTGTTTACCAATTGAGAAAATGGCCCTTGAAAAACAACTTTCACTGTGGAAATATGTACACCTTTCAGTGAAGTCCTGTGCCCAGTGGATTCCTTGGAATGAGGGGACAGAGAATGTTGGCCCTGATAACATGTTAGTGTTGTTTAATAGCAGGACAGCTCACTAATCAGGACACCTCACTAATCGGGGCACCTCACTAATCAGGACATCTCACTAATCAGGACACCTCACTAATCGTGCACCCCACTAATTGGGACACCTCACTAATCAGGACACCTCTCTAATCAGGACACCTCACTAATCAGGACACCTCACTAATCAGGACACTATCATGGATATCCTGTAAGCTAATACATGTACTTGTGAATGTAATATTCATGTATGTACATATAATGGCTCCTCATGGCCAGTCAACATCTGATAACCTACATGTTACAGGGAGTACATCATTTCATGTATTACTACATGTAACCAAGCACCAGGTGAAGTGACATCCTATTGACATAGAGAGTGTTTGTTGTGTTGAGAAATGAGTTGACATAGTAACTGTGTATACCCTACATGGATATGTAGGTATATTGATGTGTGTATGTACAGTAGTACATGTGTTTACTTGTATATGTCGTGTTGATGTAATGTGTAATACATGGAAATAAGTGTGTGTGTGTGTGTGTGTGTGTGTGTGTGTGTGTGTGTGTGTGTGTGTGTGTGTGTGTGTGTGTGTGTGTGTGTGTGTGTGTGTGTGTGTGTGTGTGTGTGTGTGTGTGTGTGTGTGTGTGTGTGTGTGTGTGTGTGTGTGTGTGTGTGTGTGCTTCAGCCCCATGTTGTACATTAACATTACCCGTAGCTACTTAGTGGGTGAGTGTTCCATAGAAAGTGAGTGGTGTTGGTTCAAATCCCACCTGAGGGGCAGCCATTGAAAAGTGACTGTTTTGGGCGAGTTGTGTTGTGTTGCCTTGCCTTTCTTTTCAGTACATATGTAATAGCTGTGTAATCCTCATGTACATGTACATGTACATGTAATAGTTGTTGTGTTGTGTATGTCCATGTGGACAGTCCTTCATATATAAGGTAGTGTGTACGTCTGTTGCCATGTGTTAGTGTGTGTGGAGGGGGGAGGCTGCCTCTCCCAGGTACATGGACATGTACAGTACATGACTACATTTCTGAAGCCAATTGAGTGAAGAGACATGGTATAGGCTGGACAGCAAAAGGTGTCCTGTTTATGGAGGTGTCCTCACTTTGGGATCAGCTGGGCTGGTATAGTTATGGTGGCTACATGTACCAATACTACGGTGTGTGTGTGTGTGTGTGTGTGTGTGTGTGTGTGTGTGTGTGTGTGTGTGTGTGTGTGTGTGTGTGTTGTGTGCGCGTACATGTGTAGTCAAAAGGAATTAGAGGCCAGTGGAGCTACGCCTGTGCCAAAGTTGATTGCGGTAGCCATGCCAGCTCCAAGCCTTTCATCCTGTGCGCAGTTGAGAGGGAAATGGAAGTACTTGCTTACCTCGGTCCATTAATGTTATTAGGTTTGTTTGACTACAACTGACAACTGCTAATGTCCCTCCTCCTCTTTAGGCTTCAGATCTAGCACAGCAGGTTCAAAAGGTCAGCAGGGGCACCAACAGGCCTCGCAGCAGAGGACAAAATGAGGTCACTGTTAATTTTCATAAATCTCAACAGGTATGGTACTGTAGCCTGTGTAGCCCAGTAGTCAGACATTACCTTGTCTCCCTGCTTTCCTCCCTCCTTTCTCTCCCTCCCTCCTCCTCTCCTTCCCTCCCTCCCTCTCCCCCCTCCCCCTCTCCACCCCTTCCTCCTCCCTCTCCTCTCCCTCCCTCCCTCCCTCCCTCCCTCCCTCCCTCCCTCTTTCCCTCCCTCCCTCCCTCCGCCCAAGCTGGTGGAGTCACCCAAACTAGGCCTCCATTTAATGGAGGATGAAGAAGGAGAAGTCATTGAACACAAGCCAATATCCCACAACCTCTCACGTAACGAGAGTAAGAAGGTCGTAGTTCGACCACCATCAACGGACTGTAACTCCACATCTTACCTCGGTTAGTGGATCAGGACACCTCACTAATCAGGACACCTCACTAATCAGGACATCTCACTAATCAGGACATCTCACTGATCAGGACACCTCACTAATCAGGACACAATCTACTGTCTTGTTACACACCACAATTCTTTTTTACAGACTCATTTTCTCCATATGGCAAACTTGGAGGTGGCTCCATGGGCTTCATGACCACACCCCCCAAAGGTAACACTGTGCCCCTATCATCAGTGTACTAATGACCACTGTGTCTCCATTCCAGGGAGACGGAGAGGGGGAGGGGGTAAGATGTCCAAGCTGAGGGAGGAGAGGGGATTCACCCAACAGGACAAGGTGGTCCAGTTGCTGAACGCTGCAGACAAAGTGACTGACAACAACTCTCTGTTGAAGAATGTGGCGAGGTAAGGATAGCATCTTATCAGGTTTATTTCAGAAAACTTAACAAGGGGAGGGGGGCAAATCACACATGATAGAAATCTTGGGGGGGGGGGGGGAGGGGAGGCAACATATGCATGAAAACACGTGTGGTTGTATATGAGAAAGCTTAAGGGGGGCAAATCTTTTTAAGGGGGGGGGGGGCAAATGCCCCCCTGAAATTAACCCTGGTCTCATGAGGGATCAGTGACCATGCAAGCATAAACCAACCTTATGCCACAAAATTATAATTTTCATCACAAACGAAAATAGTCTGCTCTCTCCCATTATACCCCATACAAATACACAACACAAAACTCTTCATAACTTTGGAATAGTCCAATCAAAACTCTCAAATGATCACTACAATCAGCTTCGTGTTTGTATTTGCTGATTGTTATCAATGCTCTGCTTATCTCAAAAATGATAAAATGTGGCAGAAGGTTGGTGTGTACACGGCATGGTCACATATTTGTACAATGCACTCCCAGTCTTCCCAGTAACTTGGTGTGGTTTTGACTCTGGGGTTCAAGGGCCTCGTCAATATTTCCATTCAAGGGTCCCTTTACCGAGGACCGTCCCCGGATGTCCCCAGTACTCCATATACATGTACATGTACATGTGTGTGTTCTTGTTAGTGTGTGTTGTGTGAGTTTGGACACTGGGTGTGTGGGGAGAGTTGGTGCCATGAAAGATCTTTAACCCACCGTCCCAGTTCTCAAGGCTGGCCATCTGGTGTCCTGCTCTTTTGTGTGTGTTGTGTTTGTGACTGATGTGTGCATTTGGGTGTTTGTTTGGGGTGGGGTGTTGGAAACTTCCTTTCTCCTCTTTCTGCATCTTTCCTTTGCTGGAGTGCTATGTACATGTGTCCCCATATGCCATCATTGGTACCTCCCTGAGGCCTTCCTGAGGCCTCCCTGGGACTCACAGAGTCCTAGTGGGAGTACATGTACCAAGGACCATCCCAAGACATCCCAAGTAGTTAAGATTCTTTGGGACATTTTGTGGCTGTGCTTTTGGGTATCCCTCGTGTTATGGGATCCACCTGGACTAGTGAGGCAGTGGGCTAGTGGGTACTGAGGATGATGTGTATGTACCCAGTCATATGGTATTTAGAGGCAGTTCTGAATGTCGTGAATGTCACTTGGTGTTGGCTGTTAGTAAATTCACACTGTGTAGCTTGTAGTTTGATGTGTGAACTGGCACTTGCATACATGGCCTCAGACAGTGTGATTATTGTTACTAGCTGTCAGGATGTAAACAAACACCATCTCCCCCTCTATCCCCCCTCTCTCTCATCCTCCCTCCCTCCCCTCTCTCTCCCTCCCCCCTCTCTCCTCTCTCCCCTCCCTCCCCTCTCTCCCCCTTCCCTCCCCCCCCAGTAAAAGGACTCCCTCCAGTCCATTTGAGGATGCCCTCTATTCCATGCATGTCTCTAACAATGACTTGTTACGTAACTACATCCAGAGCGGCCACATCCAGGTGGATGCCTGTGACAGTACAGGCAATACCCTCCTTCATTATGCAGCTGCCATTGGAAATGTAGATGCCGTCAAGATACTGTGTACATTGTGAGTGACGTGTGTGTGTGTGTGTGTGTGTGTGTGTGTGTGTGTGTGTGTGTGTGTGTGTGTGTGTGTGTGTGTGTGTGCATGTGTGCATGTGTGCATGTGTGCGTGTGCGTGTGCGTGTGTGTGTGTATGCATGCGTGCGTGCGTGTGTACTCTGTTTCCTCTCTCTTCTCCCTCCCTGTCTCCCTCCCTCTCTCACTTACTCACTTCTCTCTCCCTCTCTCTCCTCCCTCTCTCTCCCTCTCTCTCTCTCTACCACAGTCTCTCTCCATCAATGATAGATGCTCGTGGATGGAATGAATGTACTGCCACTCACAGGGCTGCTGCCGATGGCAACATATCCACACTCAGAGTCAGTCCAATACATACTGTACTTCTCAGCCCCTGAAATCAGGACACCTCACTAATCAGGACACTTCACTAATCAGGACACTTCACTAATCAGGACATCTCACTAATCAGGACACCTCACTAATCAGGACACTTCCAAGGGTTTTCACATTAGATATCCTCCCTCCCTCCCCCCCTCCCCTCTCTCCCTCCCCCCTCCCCCCTCCTCCCTCCCCCGCCCTCAGGTGTTACTAAACCAGAATGCCAACCCTAACCTTGCTGACCTCATGAGACGTACTCCTCTCCACCTCACCTCTCCCAGGAGGGAACTAATGGAGTGCTCCATTGCCTTATTGGAGGCTGGGGCCCAGATCATGGCAGTTGATATCCTGGGACTGAGGCCATTTGACCTTAGTCCAGTGAGTGGTGTCTTGTAGTACACGAAAACCATGTGCATAGCACACTAGCCAAACAGGAATTTTGAGAAAGAATATAGAAAGAAACCCACCCATTAACCCACTTCATACAAACATCACATATATAAGAGTAGGACACTGAATGCCCAGCCTTGAGAACTGGGAATGGTGGGTTAAAGATCTTTGATGGTACCAACTCTCCCCACACATTCAGTGCCCAAACCCTCACCAACAAACTAACACACCTGTGGCTCACTAACACACCTGTGGATGCTAACATGTACAGTGACTGCCTGTGGCCTGGCCAGCTGAGCTGTTTTCATAGTTCAATTGGTAGACCACTTGTTTGGGTTATGAAATTGAAATCAGGACACCTCACTAATCAGGACACCTCACTAATTAGGACACTGTCAGTGGTGTCCTGATCACTGTATTAAAAGGATTACATCACCTCTCATACAGGATCTGAAGGAGACCCAGAGCCGCCTGGTCATCTCGGCCTGTGAGCTGTTCTCCTCCTCAGCTCCTACCTCTCATCTCTCTTCCAAAGGCCCTGTGGACACGCCCACCACTGCCTCCCCCATCAGTACCAGACCTTCATCGATTATGTCAGACATCAACAGGTAGAGTATCCTGACTTATACTGACTAGATTACTGACTAGATTAGAGTATGCTAGATTACTGATTAGATTACTGACTAGATTACTGACATGCTGCAGGTCAATTGATGGTGCCACTACCAGGTCTGACTACGGGTCACATGACTTCCTCAGACCACACCCATCCAACCCATCGACCGTTGCCGAGGCCAGTGCACGTGTCTCTCACTGGATGGACACGGTGGGCCGCCGTTGCCGCCGTCGTCATAGTAATCAGTCCAGGGCCCTCTGGTCACGAAGTATGTCCAACTTGTCCGACCTGAAGGAAGAGGAAGAAGATGAGCTCAGAAAGAGGTGGGTGGAGTTTAGCCATGGCCACACCCCCTGAGGACCCTCACTAATTACCCAAAGAGTGTCCATCATAGAAAGTCCCGATGTTCCTCTCTCTTCTCTTGTTACAGGTCTCAATTGGAAGTCCTCAAGTTCCCTTCAGATTTTAACTTAAACTCCGCCTACTACGAGTTGGAGGAAACTGCCGATGGCGTGATGAAGAATATCAATGAGTTAATTAAACTGGGGGAGAGAGTCCAGTCCCCCATGGGACGATCTGAATGTGGGCGGGGCTGGAGGGGGATCAGGAGACAGAGGTCGCTGAGTGAGCCGAGCCTTGCACCGGAGGATGATGTTGCCATGGAGACACCACCGGGGTCACAGATCGGTCTACCACAATCACCACTCCTGGGGTCAAAGGTCATAAGAGGAAGACCCGACAGTATCATAAGTCAGAGTTCAGTAGGTACGTCAGCTGGGACCCCTCTAATTAGGAATCCCTGATGGGGGAACCCCTGTAATTAGTACTGATTTGGGAACCCTCTAATTAGGAATCCCTGATGGGGGAACCCCTCTAATTAGGAATCCCTGATGGGGGAACCCTCTAATTAGGAATCCCTGATGGGGGAACCCCTGTAATTAGGAATCCCTGATGGGGGAACCCTCTAATTAGGAATCCCTGATGGGGGAACCCCTCTAATTAGGAATTCCTGATGGGGGAACCCCTCTAATTAGGAATCCCTGATTTGGGAACCCTCCAATTAGGATTCCTGATGAGGAACCCCTCTGATTAGAGCTCTCTAAGGACACCTCACTAATTCTTCTGTCATGAGACATGTTCATTCCAGTCCTGTTACAGCTGTTGTCTCTTGTCCTGCAGGTACCGTGGTGAGGAGTGGGGAGGAGGACACCTTCAGTAAGATGAGTGAGGCCTTTGACCTCCTGGAGGAGGAGCTGTGGAGGAAGGAGAGGGAGGGAGGGAGGGGGAGGCGCAGGGAAATGGTGCGAATGTCATTACCAGCTGGCTTCATGGACAGGTGAAGTGACTGGAGCTGTTCACTGTAACAGTGGCCACCCCACTTTAACCCTCTTAGTAGAGCTCCCTCTGCTTTAACCCCTTTGTAACCCCCTATGTGAGGAACACGGCCACTCAATGTCCGCTCTCTCCTTCCTCAGACCCAAGGAACCCTACCACCTTCCGGACAGTCCCCTGCTGGAGAGGAGAACAGTTCCAGAGACGGAGGCCATCTTCGACGAGATCCTATCACAACTCCAAGATTTCTCCAGGTAGAGTCAACCCCTCTAATCAGCCCTCTGATTAGGACACCAATAACAGGACACCGCTGAGGTCCCAATACCTCACTAATCAGGACACCTCCTGTGTCCTAATTACATTGTGTAGATAAGATCTAATCTCTCCACTAATCTGACACGTTATCACTGACAGAGATCTGGAGAGGAGGGTTACAAGTCCAGACTATGACAGACTCTCCCCCAAATTCCCCCCCAAATCGTTTGAGGGGGGTCACAGACAATTATCTGAGGGGGGCATTCCAGAGGAGAGGCCCCCACGTGGTCCTCCCCACCAACTGGTTAACAGGAAGCAGCTGGTCAGTAATGAAATGGGGAATTCAGAAATTGATGGTCCGGGGAGCATCATTCGGAGGTTCTCGGGAAGGAGGAAGGAACCCCCATTTTTGGATGAAGTACTCGGTGGCCAGCGGTCCCCAGTGGGGGGTCCAGAAAAGTCCACAAGGAAGGTCCCCTACAGAAGAGTGATGACGTTCCCCGGTAGAAAATCCTCTCCAATTCCCCAGACTGATTCCAATGTGACTCTCGGTCAAGTAAATGTCGACCTCCTTCACCATCTCTCTGGTTTGCCTGACACCCCGCGGTCATCGGTTGCTAGTAGTGACGAGGTTGCCATTAGCAACCTGGAACCGGCAACAAAGGCACTGAAGCTGATGGTGTGTGTGTCACGCAATAAGGAATGTCTCGGTACACTGGTGTCCTACCTCTGTCTGCCCAAGTTCATGGACAAGTACGTATGTTAATGTCACACATGAACTATTCCACTCTCTAGGGATGTGCACACTATTCTCGAATAATATTGAGAATAATAGGCTTTTTAACTATGATGTAATTTAGAATACTGGTTGGCGCCTGGCGCTTGGAGAGCAGAGTGTGCGAGGGGCAATTTACATATATATGTATATACATACATCATACCAGTGGGCATGCATCCCATGCAATGTGCGGCCTTGTCCTCAGTGGTGGTGTTCAAGGATAATAAGTCCAATTTTGGGAATAATTGGGGAAATTATTGGGAAATTCAGAATAGAATAATCTGAGAAATCTGAGGAATAACATGCTCAGACCTGGCTCTCTGTTTCTCCCTCCCCCCTCCCCTCTTTCTCTCTCCCTTCCTCCCTCCCTCCCACCCTCCCCCCTCCCTCCCTCCCCTCCTTCTCTCTCCCTCCCGCCCTCTCTCTCTCCCTCCCACCCTCCCTCCCTCCCACTCTCCATCCCTCCACTGTCTCTAGGATTGCTGGACTTGCCAAGTCTCCAGCCACACCCCCCAAGGCCCTGGGCTATATTGCAGCCCTCATCACTAACATATTTGAGGCCGGAGGAGCTGACGGCAGAAAGACAGCCATGGGGTCAGGCTTCCTCGACCTCATCATCAAACTACTCCACAGTAGAGACCCCATACCAGTGAGCTGGGGGTGGGGTGGGGGGTGGGGCTAAGCCAATTTGTCTAAAGAAGTTACCCACTATTCTATTCCATATTTCCACATATTCCCTCCTATTATTCTACTACATCATTCCTACATATTTGACCCATTTTTCTCAAAGAACTCGGTAGCTATCATAACACGTGCAGAAGTGTGTGTGTATTATGAAAACAACTCAATGTCAATCACAAACACAGTTTGTGTTGTGAAAACAACTCACTGGTAATTTACAGTAAAAAAACTACCATATAGTCCTGGCTCCCACCGTAGCCTGGTTGAATACTTAACTACACATGACCAGTACACATTGTGTAGTATTGCTTATTCTTCTTCAAGGAGAGTTTCCCTATTCTAAGAATATTCCGGAATATTTGGCTCAGCACTAGTGGGGGGTGGGGGAGGAGGGAATAGTCATTTAGCAGCTGTCTTTCTTTCTTGTACCTCTCTCTTGTCACTCTCTCACCTCTCCCCCTCCCTCACCTCTCCCCCTTCCTCACCTCCTCCCCCTCCCTCACCTCTCCCCTTCCCTCCCCCCTCCCTCATCTCTCCCCCTCCCTCACCTCCCCTTCCCTCCCCCCCTCACCTCTCCCCCTCCCTCACCTCTCACCTTCCCTCCCCCATCCTTCACCTCTCCCATTCCCTCCCTCCTCCCTCACCTCTCCCCCTCCCTCACCTCTCCCCTTCCCTCTCCCTCTCTCACCCCTCCCCCTCCCTCACCTCTCCCTCCCTCCCTCCCTTCCCCCTCTCCCCCCTCCAGGGCACCTGTCTCTCTCTGTTGAATGGTATGTTAGTTAGTGAGGAAGATAACGATCACTTACAGAAGATCATTCGTGTCCCATCTGAGCCTCTTCTGATGTACCTCGAGCCTTTTGAGATGTCCGGTTCCGATGCTGATAGTGGAATTGGATCCAGACACCTCTCACGAACCACTGCTTATGGTTCCGATAATCAGGTACTGCCCTCCCTCCTCACTCCCTCCCTCCCTCCCTCCCTCCCTCCCTCCTCTCCTCCTTAAACCACACCCCCTATCCCACCCACAGGTAAACATCAGTGACTCCTCTCGTCCAAACAGTGATATTTTAATGGGGGCCAACCATGAAATTCCCCCACCCCCCAGTGGGTCTAATAAAAATCGCACTAACAGTTTTGCCAGTGAAATGAGTGACACTATCAGTATCCATAGCCTAGCAAGGTATATACATGTTGTACATGTACAGTCTAATCTGCCTCTTAATGATAGGGCAGTGCTAAAATATATACAGTATTGACTGATCCCTCTCCTCCCTCCCTCCCTCTCTCTCTCCCCCCCTCCCTCTCTCTTTCTCTCCCTCCCTCCCTCCTTCCCTCCCCCCTCCCTCCCTCCCTCCCTCCCTCCCTCCCTCCCTCCCCCCCCTCCCTCTCTCTTTCTCTCCCTCCCTCCCTCCTTCCCTCCCCCCCTCCCTCTCTCCCTCCCTTCCTCCCTCCCTCCCCTCCCTCCCTCCCTCTCCTCACAGCCCCACCATGAAAGGCCCAGCCATTTCTCTCCTGGAGGCTCGCCATATTGTCCTCAGAATGCTGTCTGTCTCCAGCTGCCATCGGAAGATGCAGAGAAGTTTGGCCAAACCTCACTCCATAGCACTGCTGTGTGGTAGTCTCCTGGATCCAAATCATGAGAATGTGACAAATGCAGTCGTTACTCTAGCAAACATGGCACAGAATGTGGACTGCCATGAAATGGTATGGAGTAGAGACAGAGTCAAGTATACAAGTAGTTATGGGATATTTCCATGTTGTCTGTGTAGTTGAGAGAAGCTGGACTTGTTGCCAAGTTACAAGATCTCCTTGGAAATGGGACTAGACAGCGTTTCCATGCCACCAGAGGCCTAGTGTACATGGGAGAGTTGGAACTAGCCACACACAATATGTTCAGTGAAAATGGTGAGGAGTGAGGAGTGAGGGGGGAGGGAGCGGGATGGAGGCCACAGAATTTGGAACTAACGATTCTCTCTCTTATTTTCTTCTCCCTCCCCCTCCCTCCCTCCCTCCCTCCCTCCCTCCCTCCCTCCCTCTCTCTCCCACCCTCTCTTCCTCCCTCCCTCCCTCCCTCCCTCCCTTCCTCCCTCCCTCCCTCCCTCCAGCCTCCCACTATGAAGTGGACTCTGTACTACTCAGTACTGATGAAGATGACGGTCACACCTATGCCAGGTATGATGATGTAAAGATTACATCACCCTCTAACCACCAAGCACCTCTCCCATTCTCCTGACCCCCACCCACAGAGGGGCCACTTTTGAGAAATGCGTGGAATTTCTCACGGAATCCATCTCTCACCTCTGGGGGGGCTTTTCACTAAGAATCGGCCCCCAGTCCCCCAGTAACGACCCCCTCTCAAAGAAGGCCACCAAACAGCAGATAGTGAAGTTCTTCCTCACCTGCTACCAGTCCTTCATGCATCCTCTGATCCTTGTCCGACTCTTGCTCCATCGCCTCGCTACGCCCTGTTCCCAAAACCCGTTTGACTGGTCGGTGACCCCAGACAGGCACACCATCACCTCGTACAGCCACACCGACTCCATCCCAGCCCACCAAATGACCACCCTGAAGGTGATTGGTCGCTGGCTAGAGGACCACCCAGATGACTTTGTACAGTACCCACAGATCAATGTGAGTATGACGTGTGTGTACATACTCTCTGTGTGAACTCTACCACACGAGATCCAGTGGCTCAGTGGTAAGAGTGTCTGACTAGTAATCAGAAGGTCCTGGGTTCCAATCCCAGCTTGATCCTGAGCTTTTTCAGGATATTTAATAATGACTTGGCATTGATGTTGGTTGATAGTGTTTCCATCATTTAGGCTATTTGATAGCTTTACATGTGTTGTGTGAGTTTGGACACTGGATGTGTGGGGAGGGTTGGTGCCATGAAAGATCTTTAACCCACCATTCCCAGTTCTCAAGGCTGGCCATCTGGTGTCCTGCTCTTTCGTGTGTGTGTGTGTTTGTTACTTTGATGTGTGTATTTGGGTGTTTGTTTGGGGTGCAGTGTCGGAAACTTCCTTTCTCCTCTTTCTGAATCTTTCCTTTGCTGGTGTGCTATGTACATGTGTCCCCATGTATAGCAGGACAATAACACTGTTACATCATGTGATGTCAATATGTACATACGTAGTAAATGTCACTGTGTGTGTGTGTGTGTGTGTGTGTGTGTGTGTGTGTGTGTGTGTGTGTGTGTGTGTGTGTGTGTGTGTGTGTGTGTGTGTGTGTACAGGATGACATCACACGGATTATCCAGAGACTCAAGCTGGCCAAAGGACCCTACACTGCTCACAGTCACAGGTCAGGGCAATCAGGACAGCCTCTAGATGTAATCAGGACAGCCTCTAGATGTAATTAGGACAGCCTCTAGCCGTAATCAGGACAACCTCTAGCCGTAATCAGGACAACCTCTAGCCGTAATCAGGACAACCTCTAGCCGTAATCAGGACAACCTCTAGCTGTAATCAGGACAAACTCTAGATGTAATCAGAGCAACCCCTCGATGTAATCAGAACACTTCCAGTGTAGTAGGTGTCCTGATTTTAAAGTACAGTGGAACGCTCTATAGCGGCCACCCTTGGGGGATGCTGTTACATGTATATGGAGGTGGCTGTTGTAGTGGGGTTTTATACAGGGGTTAGGACCAGGGCTATTGGCCGTTATATAGCAGATGGCTGTTGTTGAGGGGTGGCCGTTAAGAGAGGTTCCACTGTAGTGTCCTCGTGAAGGTACCTTCCCTTCAGACTAGAGAGGTACCATGTGTGTACATATGTCTTCATCTGGTGTTGGTTGGTCTGTGCAGGCTCCGTTCCCTGCAACAGGATGTGAACCGTCCCCATTCCAGTACCCTCCCCAGACACATCCGAGACCGACTCCCCCCACACCACAATAACCTTTATGTCATGGTGGGTTGGTCTGTAGACACACTCTCCCTCCCTCCCTCCCTCCCTCCCTCCCTCCCTCCCTCCCTCCTCATTTCTCCTTTGGTCCGTAGACACACTCTCCCTCTGTTTATCTCTCCTCTCCCTCTCCCCTTCAGATGAAGAGAGTCGTAACCAATGGTATGCTACCAGTGACCCTCGATGAAGCCATGTACCTCACTGCTCTACAGATGCACATTGAGGTCAGAGTTCAACATCATGCACATATACACATATATGTTGCAGTGTAGGGGAATGCTGTCCTGTCTGGATACTGCAACAGATATGTTGGATATCTCTAGTGTGTGAACCCACGATATGTTGGATATCCCTAGTGTGTGAACACAGCAAGCTACATGTATTTCCAGGATTGTTGTGTAGGGATATCCAACAGCTATAGTTACAGATACAGTACGCGTCAAAAAAACGTTTCCAATATCGTTCAATACAATACCGTTCCGTTCCACTAAAGAGCGCACGATATGGAACGGAAACGTTGCGCAACGACGTTTCATTCCGTTCCGTTCGGTTTCGTTTCGTTTCGTTTCGTTTCGTTTCGTTCTGTTCCATTGAAGCCAGCGTGGTGAGCTACTGCAAGAGCCAAGAGCAGAGAATAATCATAGCGAAGGGGCGAAGGCTATAACTAGCCTCGTCCTAGGCTACGCAACCTACGCGGCGACGCCCACAACTGCGCTACGCTAAGTTACTTGTCGAAAAGCGGCGCCCTACCTGCCCCAACGCCCATAGATGGCACTACGAGCTGCATTGAAGGACTATACACTGAGTTTGTTACAGTACATATACACTTACTGTTACTATAGAACGCTCCGCGACCCGTACATATACGCACTTGTGAGTAAAAAGTAGCGCAGCCCTGAAAAGCCAACGCACGACCCTTCAATATGGCATCTTTCTAAAGGCATATACTCCCTTGAAGACTACTCTGCAAACGAAACGAAACGAAACGAAACGGAACGGAACGGAACGAAACGAAACGAAACCAAATATGCCTTAAAACGGAACGAAACGAAACGGCACGACTGTCAAAAACGGCAAACGAACGGAACGTTAATTACCGTTTCACCGAACGAAACGGAACGATTTTGGAAACGTTTTTTTGACGCGTACTGTACATGTACAGTAGCCCTCAAAAAAAAGTTTCCATTTTCACAGATTAAAACGGAACGGAGTGTCCATTCCGTTCCGCTCCGTTCCGCTATATAACAGGCAAGCAGCTTCGCCTGCGAAACTACGCACTAAGTCCCACCCACTCGCTAGCTCTATGTGAGAGCGTCTGTGCAGTATTCGCTTTCCGCTGTCAGTGTTCCGTGAATTCGAAAAACCCTGCCGCGAGAGCGAATTGTCGCACCCTCTTTCTGTCTAACGGAACGGAACGGAACGGACGGGAACGTTGCAACGGAACACAACGGCCGTTCTGTTTTAACAATATTGAAACGGAACGGATGGAAACGTAAACATTTTTTGAGGGCTACTGTAGGTATAGTGTAGAGTGAAATAATTAACTTCAATGGCTGTAGAGAAAATGCTTTTTTTTCGAAAGTTAGAGTGTTTTATGAATTTGAAACATGACCAGTTTTACAGTTCTTCCTATATACTACATATTCTCTATCACTACCCACTTCACAGACTGTAGCAGAGCCGTCACCGTTCATTAGCTGGAGTCACGTTCGCAGCAGTGGTCTCCATCGGTCCCCCACCAAGATCAAGAGGAGTTTCACAGGCAGACTGAAGTCCACCCTCCCCAGTGGCTATACTAAGTCCAAGCCTCTCATGAAGAGGGTGAGAGCACTCATGCAAGAACTGGAGCCTATGTCGGAGAGAAATTCAAAGCATTTGTTTATCGAGCGTTGTCAGGCGTTGCCAGGATACGAATGTACTCTGTACTCTGTCCGAGTTCCTCAGGGTGCAAGGTTCAGGAAAGAAGCCAAGCAGATTTTGGGAGTCAACTCGAAGAAAGTTGTCTTCTTGGACGAGAAGACAAAGGTACTGGTTGACCCAGCAAGGAGTTAGGACAACCAGATCATGTTTGTGTTGTATTTGACCCCTAGAATCGGACACTTCACTAATCAGGACCCCTCACTAATCAGGACACCTCACTAATCAGGACACCTCACTAAACAGGACACCTCACTAATCAGGACACCCCTCTAATCAGGACACCTCACTAATCAGGACACCTCACTAATCAGGACACCTCACTAATCAGGACACTTCCTTGCCTGCCATATTTGAGGTGTTACTATGTCTACATGACTTTAATCATCCATGAGATGCTTAGAAAGACAAGGCAAGGCAACACAACACAACAGAAAGACAAAGCAACACAACACAACTCGCCCAAAACATGTACATGCCATTCACTAAACATACAAGTTGTGTTGTGTTGCTTTGTCTTTCTGTTATGTTGTGTTGCCTTGCCTTGTCTTTCTAAGCATCTCATGGATGATTAAAGTCATGTACAATCATGTGTATAGTACACTACATGCAAGGAAAAAGAAAGAGGGAAAAAAGGAAAAGAAAAGATGTAGACCAAAGAAAGGAGCACTAACTACAAACACATACAACACATAAAGAAACACAACAGCTGCAATGGCTTAGAAAAATATCTATACCAGCTTCAACAGCTTAGAAATATAGATTATTCAGCTTCATCAGCTCATGTACATGCTATTTACTGAACAGACTAATGTTGTGCCCTTTGCCCCCTCAGGAGCTGGTGAGCAGTCATCCACTGGGAGAAATTGGAAGTGTTTCAGTCGAGGAGGACTCCTGTTCGTTAGTACTGCTAATGGAGGAAGGTGGCCCGATGCGGTTCCATGTGGAGTCGTCTCGTACGGCCTGGGATATAAAGAATATTATCCAACGAGGAAAGGATGGAGGAGATCTCCAGGTATACTTTGTACCTCAATGGCTGATTCCAGTGTCTGATACAGGGGATAATAGGAGAGGGGAAGTGTCCTGATTAGGGAGGTGTCCTGATTAGGGAGGTGTCCTGATTAGGGAGGTGCCCTGATTAGGAAGTCACGTGTCCCGATTAGGAAGGTGTCCTGATTAGTGAGGTGTCTTGATTAGGGAAGTGTCCTGATTAGGGAGGTGTCCTGATTAGTGAGGTGTCCTGATTAGGAAGGTGTCCTGATTAGTGAGGTGTCCTGATTAGGGAAGTCACGTGTCTTGGGTCCTGATTTTCAATATGTAAACTTGGGACATAAATATGTCCTGTGTATCGAGGTGTCCTCGTACCTGAAGGTCCTCATCATGAGATGTGTCTACTGTAACCCTTGACTATGTTTGTACCCAGCCTCCAGAGGAGGTGGTGAGATGGAGTGACTCCTCCCAGTCAACGACCACACCCCTCCCCCCTCCCTCCCCCACCCCCTCCTCCTCCTCCCTCTCCTCCGATGAGAACATCACCAGCCGTGAGACCACACCCTCCCCCCCATCGGCCAACCCAGACTCAACTGCCAGTGGACCAGCCAGTGGGTCCATCCTCACACCTCACTCCTCACCACTCCATGTACAGAACGGTCACATCAGAGAGGACTCATTCTCCAATGACCTGATGGAGGGGGACAAGACCACTGACAATACACCACTCTGTGACTGTCCTCCTGACCCTGAGATCCCCAGACACATCGTACTGCACCAGTTGAGGTATGGCCTCTAATTGAGACTCCATGAAATGAGGATACTGTGTGTGTGTGTGTGTGTGTGTCCCCTCCTCCTCCGTCTCACAGTATCAGTGATGTGTTACAGTGTCCTCTGGAGACAGCCAGACAGATGACCCTCATTGCTCATGGTGAGCGAGGATCTTAGTGGCCACCATAGTCTTAGTGGTAATACACCATCACCCTCCCTCCCACTCCCTCCCTCCTCCCTCCCTCCCTCCCCCCTCCTCTCTCTAAAGAACACTTTGGGAGAGTATCGTCCATTGAGCTCCTCCAGAAGGTCCATCTCATCCCCAAGAACAAGACCCCCTCCCCCTCCTCCTCTCTTCCCCTCCCCTCCGGCCCCCAACCCTCTGGCAGGTCAAAGTCCTCCCACATCCAGGTCGACATTGACACTCGACCCCAGACAGCCGTGGAGAGACTGGCATACAGGTTTAACCAGGTATCTCATGTAGGTACAGTATGGGGGAGGAACCCTTTAATTAGGAGTGTAATTAGTACCCCCTGAAATGAGAACACCTCAATAAACAGGACACCCCTGAAATGAGGACACCTCAATGAACAGGACACCCCTGAAATGAGGACACCTCAATAAACAGGACACCCCTGAAATGAGGACACCTCAATAAACAGGACACCCCTGAAATGAGGACACCTCAATAAACAGGACACTGCAGTCTAAATACCATGTTGTGTACCTTTCATTTCCTGAAATCAGGACACCTCACTAACCAGGACACCTCACTAATCAGGACACCTCACTAACCAGGACGCCTCACTAACCAGGACGCCTCACTAATCAGGACACCTCACCAATCAGGACACCTCACTAACCAGGACACCTTACTAATCAGGACACTTCTGTCGAGTGTAGCAACATTATGGAGGCTGTGTATAAATATGACTAATAAAGCCTGTCCTCCTGTTGAAGGCTGGATGGCCAGGGTCCAGTCATTAGGGCTAGATAAATTATTCCGGCATAATTTTGAGAATAATAGGTGTACAAAAGAATTGAGAATAATTCCGAGAATAATAGGCAGTATCTTGCAATAAGTAGGCGTGGTCCTATCCACACATGCACAGTTGACACAGTACGTGGTGAAAAATGACGTATACTACAGTAGTAGCCCAGAGAAATCATACTTTCACTTTTGATGAAAGCATTTGGTCATCTTCAAGAAGCATTATTAGAAGATTATATATATCTACACTACAATATAACAAACGATGATTCATATTCAATCATCTTTTTGTGAAATTAATCGGTTTTTTTGAGAATAATTGAGATGTACTTAAAAGAATAATAGATATACTTAAAAGAATAATAGGTAGAAATACAAGCATAAAAGAATAGAATAATAGGCTGAAAAAAAAGAATTGTTTATTCACCCCTAGCAGTCATGTAGTGACCTAATGTGTGTGTGTGTATCCTACAGGTAGGGAACTGGGTAGCCAGTACCATCTTGACCACGGATGACTTGGACCAGAGGGTGGAGGCCCTACAGCAGTACATTCTCATTGCCAAGGTAGCCCCCTACACACTGCATGTGGACAAGACTGTTGTTGAGTGTGCAGGGTGGCATACAGAGGGGGGGGGGCACTGGGATTTTCCCCCTTCAGCTTGAGCCCCCCCACCCCACCAGAATTAGGTCAATACATGCACTAATGAATGCCAACATCAGGAGTGGAATAACTATTTCATCCCTCAGATTGCCATCTCATACAATGTAAAATATGAATATTTTCTGGGGAGCATGCCCCCCAGACCCCCCTAGAAGCCGCACTAATGTGTGGTATTCATTACATCTCCCTCCATAAAAAATCCTCAGGTTTCATAAAGGAATTTTTGGTGTGGGGATGAAGTTTGTAGGGCACTGCCACAGCGTTATGCATGAGTTTGCAGCCTAAGACTATACGTTTTTTTCTGGGGAGGGGGGAAATTGAGCCGGGGGGGGGGGGGGGGGATTCCAGGGCCCCCCTCTGTATCCAGCCCTGGTGTGTGGATCTTCCCAGCCACAAGTACAGTGAACTGTGACCACTGTTTCCATTAGTGATATCTTGTTTCTCCAGCACTGCCTTGATCTGCGTAACTACAGTACCATGATGGCCATAGTGATGGCTGGCCTGGGGTCTGCTCCCATCAGGAGGCTACACAAGACGTGGGATAGTGTCTCCAAACTGCACATGGAAATGTTCAAACTGATGGACACCATTCTGGAGTCAAAGGTTTGTCATGTGACTGTCAGTAGTGTGTCATGTGACTGTCAGTGATGTGTCATGTGACTGTCAGTAGTGTGTCATGTGACTGTCAGTAGTGTATCATGTGACGGTCAGTAGTGTGTCATGTGACTGTCAGTAGTGTGTCATGTGACTGTCAGTAGTGTGTCATGTGACTGTTAGTAGTGTGTCATGTGACCATCTATACCCCTCCATATATTCCTCAGAGCAACTATAAGAACTATCGTAATAAACTGAGCATCACACCAGTCCCAGCTGTTCCCTACATCGGTGTGTTCCTCAAGGACCTCACCTTCATCGCCGATGGCAACCCAGACTACATACGAGGTGGCCTTATCAACCTCCACAAGAGAAGACAGGTACAAACTGTGAGCTTCTCTAACACACAGTTCCTTACCTCCCACTCCCACTCCCTACCAGGTGTACCAGAAACTAGAAGAGATTAGCCACTTCCAGCAGGAGAACTATAACTACCATGTGGTGCCTGAGTTGCAGGCCTACCTGCTTGGGTTCCATCCCATTCCTGATGAAGAGCTCCATTCCAAGTCACACATTCTGGAACCACGTATCAGGAGGTGAGTGTTGGGAGGTAGTCTACAATAATTAGTGTACTGTTGGTGGCTAGTCACCAGGTCCCTGGCCTTCCTCCCTCTCTCCCTCTTCCCCTCCCTCCTCCCCTCCCTCCCTCCCTCCGTCCCTTCCTTCCTCCTCCCCTCCCTCCCTCCCTCCCTCCCTCCCTCCGTTCTCCCCTCCCTCCCTCCCTCCCTCCCTCCCTCCGTTCTCCCCTCCCTCCCTCCCTCCCTCCCTCCCTCCCTCCCTCCCTCCCTCCACAGATCTCACTCCCACAGTTCAAGTCGTGGGAAGTCGTCCTCTTCCACAACAAATTTCTTCAAAGCCCTCACTCGCAGCTCCTCCTCCAGTTCAACTAACCTCCTCAGGACCTCATAGAAACTGCACACAACTTTTCATAAACCAGTCCATTAAATCACGTGTGTCAATATTTATTTTTATCACCAGCCAGAGCACCTTCATTGTACATGTTGTGTGATGACATTCAATTGTGTAATGATGTAAGTGCACAGTTACATAATGGGAATCATTTCATGTGATCTAGCTTTGAATGGGAGCATTATAACATGTACTAGTCTTACAATACATGCTGTACGTGTATACCTATGGGTTCCAGCTATAGTGGCGTAGCAGTGATTTAGGTGTTGGCCAGGTGAACTTCAGGCTAGCATTCACATATACACCTAGACCTATGCACCAGAAGCTCAAATCAGCTCTGCCATTATATCAGCCTTGGCTGTGTAAAACACGTGCACTGCAGGTAAAGATGGTGCACAATAGCAATCAAAACAAACAACTGTAGGCTGGAACTAGATGACCCATTTTCCCATTAATTGTGGAATGTTTCCTGATAAACGAGGACTCCAGAGACAAACGTTCTTGTAAATCACAATCATGTGCAAGGATGCTGGGACAAAGATTGAAAATCCATCTTGTTCATACATCCTCGGTAACAGCTGATACCTCTGAATTTGCATGCTTGACAGCTGTCTTGTGTTCACCAATGCAAGTTCCAAGTAATCAACTGGTCTAACTGAAAATAATAACTGTACATGTACCTCTTCTCCCTTCCTTGTGTCCAATCCAACAAGTTGGCATTTTAAGCAATAACATATGCCAAGACCCTTTGGAAAACCTTTTTGGGACTCAACGGCAAAGGGTGGGACATGTGACAATCCCAATGTGAGTGAGTTCTTAAAGAACACAACCACACTGACAGTCATGAACTCTTTCTGTCGAGGACCAAAGACTGGATTGTTGTGGCTCTAAGCAATACTCCCCTTCCATGTCGGCAAAATAATGATCGCAGATAATTGCTCCCATCATTGTTGCAGATAATTGCTCCCATCATTGTTGCAGATAATTGCTCCCATCATTTCTGTATATTCTTTGTACAATTTACATACATTTTTACAAACATTGGTGAACTTACAGTAGTCATACAGTTCATAATGGTGACCTACACTAACACAGTACCAAACACTCACTCAGTTTGCAATCGCTAACTCTCCTTTTCAGAGGATGGCTGGATTAATCTTTCTTAGTAATGATTCCAAAACACAACCAGCAGTGAATCAAATAGCATTGTGTTCTTCATAATCAAGGGTGGCTGACCACTCTCCTGATATTCTAATGAAGCAGTACTGATGACGTATATGGAAATTCCAGTGAGTTGTGAATATTATCATTTAATGCATCATCATGCAGTTAGTTCAGCTCCTCCTTCACTTCATGAGTACACACACCTCCCTCAAAAGTGGCTATGTAACAGCAGAATTATTGATACTATCTGATAAGTGATGAGTTAGTAAGGTAGGCCAAATGGTGTTGCAGAGACTCATCCTCCAGCAAAATATCAAGCAGCTGCTGTGTAGCCACACCTTCCTCCGCTCTTAGCTATACCTTATTTCTGCAACATCATAATTATAACAAGTTACGTACCAGCTACATCATGCTAATTTCAGCATGTGTTTGAGTCTCAATGTCAAACATTTTATGTAATCAAGTGATTGGGAGTATTATGAATATGTACTAGTTTACAATATATGCTGTAAATGAATACAATGGCTTCTACAGCAAAACACATCATCATGTATGATCCCATAGACATCATGGCTTCTATTACACATGCAATCTCCAGGACTTGTTGGTTGTTGGGTGAATTATATCCCAACTAACTAACCTCTTATAAAGGGCGGAGATGCAGAAGTTAAAGAAGGAAAACAATATTTGTTTATACCCCAACACTTGTGTACAGTGAAATAATCTATCATGTGTCTGTGTACATGTGTAAATATGTTTTCAGAGCTAATTCTATATATAATTGAACCTCATTTACATAGAGATGCATCTGATTAGACTACAGCTATGCATGTTCATCATAGACAAAGTTAAAATATGTAAGGGCAGTGTTTAGGAGTTCTGGGATGTGACTAATGAAGGTTTTGGTGCCATTCCTACACTGCCGGGAGTATATCGACTCTCTCTGGTATGTAATCAAAGTTGGCGCGCGCATGAGCCATACAATTGGACCAATCGGATTGTATTGCGCGCGCCGCACAACGTTATTCAAAGTAGCATCAGAGTTCGGTTCAGTCACTTTGGAGTTCAGTTCAAGTTGTTAAGTTGATGTCAATGGCGTTCCAAGCTCTCCAGGCCTCGAATTTCAGGCAATTCGTAAGGAACTGCCAGACACGCTGCAGGAACCCAGCTGGCCTGGCCTGCAGCGTGTCTGGCTGCAGAACCCAGTTTTCCACCAAGGGTCGCCACATCAAGGCAGCACAAGATGTGTTAAAACACATGGAACAAAATCACCTCAACAGTGAGTTGAAATTGACTAGAGTGGGCGCATCTCGTCCAACACTGAATAGTGTAAAAAACAGCTAGTGTTATTGGCGAGCGGAGCGAGCCCACAAAGTCGTACAGCTGGCGCAGGATTTCCATATGTATATATATGTACGTATGTATCGGACAATGCCTCAAGACTGCTGCGCGCTACGCGCAGGCCTTGCCTCTTCCAATACGTAGCATGCAGTTGTGGTTTGTATGTTCCCACAGACCACTCTGGCGCTCATACTATAAATTATGTGTAAATTGAATTTACAGTGTCCGTGCTTTTGTTCATTTCTCTGTACACCCGAATTTATATATATACTCCTAGTCCGTGGCAGATGTGTAGTAATCTATAGCTAATGTTTTGTTTCTTCTTCCAGTATGTACGTATGCCGACTCCTTCCTGCCTCTGGTGATCACTGGTAAGAACCATATACATATATATATCTGTGACTAGGATTTTCTCTTTGTGAAAGCATGTTTCATGGAGCATTAGGTGGACAGCTGCAGCTATACTTCAGTGGTAGAGCATAACTTAGACTATTGTGGGTTAGCCTTCACCCGAGATAACTTTCTTTGAAAATAGCCACCCGCATGGCCGTAGCAACAGGGTGGGCAGGTGAGGCCAGCGCCTCACCATTTTTTTGGAACATGGCCTCACCCCAACTTTAAGTTTAACAATGGCTACAGTACAGATCCACTAGCGCTCTATGTAGGTACTGTACAGCAAGGTTCGCGCGCGGCTTACGCGAGCGATGTAAATCTAGCTTCTATATAACGCACACTATAATTATCTCGTCACTACGCGGCTATTTCGAGGCAGCTACTATGTAGTACCAATCACTGATTACTGCAACTGATAATTAAACACTTGTACACTAGCTGCATGATAACAGTTTTTGTGCCACCTATCACCACTATAAAAATGCTTCTTAAGGCGTGTCTCTGAGGTCTGAGTAGGGTCTGTATGTGTCTGTTGAGGTGTATGTGTCATGAGTGTAGGTATGCAGTCATCACATAGTTACACAAGGCCTGAGCACACTCACCCACCGGAAAATGGAGTGAGCATTATTGAAAAATGCACAAAGTTGCCCATATGCCAGTGTATATAATAAGTTGTGCAAACATACATGCTTGTTCCCAGTGCTCCATTAGAGCTGTATATAATTGATGACATTTAGCTAAATATTTCCAGTGTATTAATGTGTGGAGTACACCTGTCTACTGACTCTCTTTTGCTGCTTTCACTCCATCTCCATCCAGGCAACACTCCCCCAGGGAGAGTCATTGGCCTCAGGAGGGGAAGAGGCGGGGGCAGAGGTAAGTGTTCATGCTTCTTAATGTATAATACACTGATCTTAGACCGACTTAGTCACTGTGTATTTGTAGGCTCGTGTTGATCAAATTCAACCATTTACTAGCCCATACATGTATATACCTTACAGACTAAGATCTCTGTCTTTCCTTCCTCTCCCTCTATCCTTGTATACTACATGTTCAGGACGGAGTGCCAGAGGAGGTCAGGGTGGATGTCAGGGTGGTGGAGGAGGGGGAGCAGGTGGTGGAGGAAGAGGAGGAGCAGGTGGTGGTGGTGGAGGAGGAGCAGGTGGTGGAGGAAGAGGAGGAGCAGGTGGTGGAGCAGGTGGTGGAGGAAGAGGAGGAGCAGGTGGTGGAGCAGGTGATGGACCAGCCATGATTGCGTAAGCTTGTACTCTACAATAAACTTTCATGTCCAGCTGGATGCATGGCAATGTGAGGGATTTATTGCAAGCCACTCTTACATGTGCTATGTGACGATAGTCTGTCAACCTATTTTCAGATTGCTGACTGAGATAAGAGATGACATGAAGGCCGGCCAACAGTATGTTGACTAATGATTCTAATACTCATGCATGTGTTGGTACATGTATTTGAAGCAGCATGTTACTCATGTACACAAAATATTATATATGGACACAATTGCAGTTATGGGATGGAAACCAATGGACATGTACACATTAAAGGTTTTCAATATTTGATGCATGCAGCACTAAAGTGCAGAACCGTCTACGCCACGCGTGTGCCGTCGTTGAAAACGCACGCACACTAATAATGCGCATGCCAACTGCACGATAGCCATACAAATGACAGGAAGCGGCCGGCGTATCTCTGCAATGGAGCAATTTCAGACAAAATCCCACATTTTTTTTACCTCTGTTGCCCGCTGAATACATGGCAGTATTTTCAGGACGAACAGACGCTCCAGAGGTGAGATGTGACTTAATTAACAGATAGACACGCACGGTAACCCTCGTTGCGCATGCGCGCCGAGGGTTAATATCATGGAAGTGAGAGAGCTGGTGTGTACATATGTACAAATGTAGTATCTGGCAACTAGATCTGCCTACAATAAACATAATTTCACAAGGCATACCACTTCTCACATACAGGGAGATGATTGAACTACTCAGAGTTTTAGTGGCACAGGGCATATCACCGGCAAGGTCTGCAGTATTAACATGCACCCTGTAGAGAACATAATATTACGATTTCATTTATATACAATCTGAAACATATTACAATATCACGATGCAGCTCATTCCTTTCCATGTCTCTTCAGACAAGGCCAACCCCACCCAGTTCCTCCACCACCACCACCAGAGGAGGAGAGGTATGCATAAAGACACACCATCCCCACCTTTCTCTGCATAGATATAACATGTGGTAATGTATGTATAACTAATCACTTAAATTTCATGTTACAATTTCATTTACTATCTGCTCTTTCTTTTTTTAATTTCGTCTGACACCTCACACCCAGGATAATATTAACACTCATTTAATTTATTGTTGCACCCAATTCATGATTTTAATCTGCTTTTTCCTTTCACGGCTTTCAGCCCTGCAGATCACGAGGAGGGAGCAGAGGAGGGAGTAGAGGAGGGAGTAGAGGAGGGAGTAGACGAGGGAGTAGACGAGGGAGTAGACGAGGGAGTAGACGAGGGAGCAGAGGAGGGAGCAGAGGAGGGAGCAGAGGAGGGAGTAGAGGAGAGAGAGGGAGACAACCCTCCAGTAGAGGGACAAGACTCTCCAATGACAAGGTAATTATAGGCAAAATACACGTCAATAGAGATCCTTGCACACAACATTGCATTTTTATTTTAAATTTTTTTTAAATTTCATCTGACATCTCACACCCATTTGCTTGTTAAAATTGTAGGGTGTCTATATGTTTGCTTGTTAAAATTGTAGGGTGTCTATATGTTTTCATGTAAGTATTGAAATCATGCACTATTAAATGACCAATCAAATTACAGTATTTGGGATAGCTATGATCTAAGCCTCAATAGCTTTAAGTGCAAACCCTCAAGCCCATTAAATACCAGTATAAACTTACTAACACAAGCCAGTGAAACAAGTGTAAAGCAGTTTATGTCGAAAGATGACAGTCAGACTGTGCCAAAAAACAAAGGAACAAATGTAGTAACTGTAACTACATTATTTTATTGCAGGGTTACGTGTGTTTATATTGTTGCATGCCCTATCTTGCAGTATGTATACTGCACTTACTGTCATTATTGCATCCATTACAGTCCAGGTGTGTCATTACCTCCTGTGGCACCACCACCACCTCCACCTCCACCTCCACCACCACCTCCACCTCCACCTCCACCTCCACCACCATCAATGAGGTAAAATATTTCTGCACACACACACGCGCACACACACACACATACACACGCACACACACACATACACACACACACACACACACACACACACACACACACACACACACACACACACACACACACACACACACACACACACACACACACACACACACACACACACACACACACACACACACACACACACACACACACACACACATACACACACACACACACACACACACACACACACACACAGACATGCCTAAATCTATCCCTTACTAGACTCTAATTAAAGACCATGCACATTGTTCCCTCAGATCAATAAATCAACCATTTTTTCCCCCAATTGTCCCATCATCAAGACCACCTCCCCCAGCATCATTAAGGTAAAATATTTCTATTTTTGAGCAGAATACTGCGCTGTTAATCAGTGGCGTAGCCAGGGAATGCTTTATGGTAGGGCACGTCATAGCGGGCGCGTACGCAGTCCAAGGGGGGTCTGGGGGCATGCTCCCCCAGGAAAATTTGAATTTCAGGCCTTCTAAGGCTGTTTTTGGTGCATTCTAGGCAATAAACTTACTTTTTTTATAATACACAGTCAGAAAAGTTACAAAAATATCCGATGATACTCTTAGGTTCCTATTCCAGGCCTTCCCCGCGAGCGTTTACAGGTGATTGTGCGTGGGAGAACATTAAAGTCTCCCACGCACAATCAGCGCGCGCTCGTGGGGAAGGCCTGGAACCGAGGCTAGATCTTCTTCATCTGGCCCCCTCACACGCTTAGTAGTGCCAGTAGCCATCAGCATCATGACAGTCTGAGCTAATTGTCGACTACAGGCAGTATATATGGTACATGGCATATATATACCACGCGCGGCGCGGTGCAGCATCGCATTGCGAAATTCGACGCATCTCTGTACAGGTTTGCACCAGATGTTTGGTAGGGCACAGGCCCTACCTGGCCCTACCGTAACTACGCCACTGTGTTAATGTTAATGGACATACCATATACATGTTCTAGTATAAAAACATTTGGTGAAGGATGTAGGAATGGCAGTGCCAGTTATTAGGACTGTATACATGTATGCAGCAAGACAGGGGATGATGGCATACAACAATAATGCCATGTAAAGAGGGGTTACGCATGGCAATATTGAACACCTGTTTTAGGCCGTTTGAAAAAAGAAGATGAACAGATCATCGTTTTTATAATTTCTGAATGTCTCTGTATTTTATGTACTTTGAGAGTATTATAACATTCGCAGAGCATGCGGTAGAAAGAAAGAGCTGTGGAGTGGTATAATAAGCCTGGTGCAGCAAACAAGCTATGCAGCGAGACAAGGGATATGTACCCTACCCAACATCATTTATTGCAGGAGTATTGTTGCATGCCATCATCTCCTGTCTTGTGGTATAAGGATATTTGTTGCATTAGCCTGTTTTAAAGAAGAATATTAGAAGAAGTAGATGGATAAGTCAATATTAGTGTATGTGATTTTAGTGGCCTATTTGCCTACTTTGAGAGTCCTTTCACATATAGAAGCATTCATAGGACATGTTATGTGTCTAAAATGGCTTATAACTGTAGCATATAGGGATGTGGGCCATTTCATTTGTTAAGGTGTTTCAGTGCCATCCCCACATAGATACCAACTCTCTGATACCTGTACTCATCATCTAGCACATACAATGCCATTAATTTTTTTCCTTTTGCAGGTCAGCAGCGGGTCAATCTATCAGAACCCGCAGACTAACCCAGCTGGAGTTACCGTACCAACCACCACCAGAGGAGGAGAGGTATGCATAAAGACACACCATCCCCACCTTTCTCTGCATAGATATAACATGTGGTAATGTATGTATACCTAATCACTTAAATTTCATGTTACAATTTCATTTACTATCTGCTCTTTCTTTTTTTATTTTTTTAAATTTCATCTGACATCTCACACCCATGATAATATTAACACTCATTTAATTTATTGTTGCATCCAATTCATGATTTTAATCTGCTTTTTCCTTTCACGGCATTCAGTCCTGCAGATCACGAGGAGGAGGGAGCAGAGGAGGGAGCAGAGGAGGGAGTAGAGGAGGGAGTAGAGGAGGGAGCAGAGGAGGGAGCACAGGAGGGAGCAGAGGAGGGAGCACAGGAGAGAGTAGAGGAGAGAGAGGGAGACAACCCTCCAGTAGAGGGACAAGACTCTCCAATGACAAGGTAATTATAGGTAAAATACACGTCAATAGAGATCCTTGCACACAACACTGCATGTATATTCAGTGGATGTGTTCGCTCTTTTCTTTCTAAATCTAGTGATTTTGAATCAGCAACATCGGACCTTTCAGTGACCAGGTAATTACATACATGTACATGTAGATAGAAGGTAAAGTACACATGTCAATAGAGATCCTTGCACACAACACTGCATTTTCCATTGTAAAGTCAGTGGATGTGTTCTGCTTCTGGTGATCATATAGCATGAGAGACCCTCCTTTAATAGGACGATGAGTTAGCACTTGTACAGTTTATTAGTATCAGCCTATCCTTAAAATTGGCATAAAAGCTGAGAGTTGAGAGCCCTAGTGCAATATCAATGTGCCTTGTTTACCATTGTTGTTGTTCCATTTCTTTTCTTGACTTCTAGATGGCAGGAGGAGGGAGGTGGAGAGGAGGAAGAGGGAGGAATGGAGAGGTATGTATAAATTTTTTACCATTCTAACCTTAAAATTGGCATAAAAGCTGAGAGTTGAGAGCCCTAGTGCAATATCAATGTGCCTTGTTTACCATTGTTGTTGTTCCATTTCTTTTCTTGGCTTCTAGATGTGTGCCTCAGCAGCAGGGAGGTGTAGAGCAGGAGGAGAGAGGAATGGAGAGGTATGTACAAATGCCATTCTTTATAGTATGCCTTCTAAACTAGAAGTGAAGGGTATATGTAGATCGAAGCACATAACATTAACATCATCATGTCTCTCACTGGCAAAGAAGAGACTGTCAAAGTCAGTCTTTTCTGGTCTCTATTCATCCATTATGTCTAAGTCACCAATTAAAAATTTCTCTCTATAGAGTCAATGATAACTAACCATCCTTTGGCTCTTTTTAATCTGCACTGAATATCATAGAGTTTAGGTCCATGCTCTCGTAGGCACATGTGTATAGTATTAAAAAATGTTTTACACATATACATTCAGCCTCACATGACTGAAAGGGTTTTCATTGCAGAGTAGTCTGAAGTGTGTTAGATTTATGATCTTTTTTTCATGCGACTGATAGCTACACTGTATTGTTAATTGCAGGTCAAAAGGAAAAGGAAAGAGACGGAGAAGGCAGGCTACATACATGTACCTTTACAGTATACACAATGAGAACCACATGTATATTGTTTCCCACTGGCATTGCACGGTTTTGCATCCAAGTTTTGAGCTTTCAATTGTAATTCCAAATTATAAAGTTATATACAAAGTGAGCCTGAACGTGTGACGTAGTGTTTCATGTGCTAACAAATGCATGCACTATAGTATCTCATGTACCACACCAGTACATATTGCAAGTACTTATTACAAGTAACTGAATATACATGTACATACAACGTGTACTCGGGCTTATGCACCTCGGTGCTTAGTGTTAAGAGATTATAATATTACATGTATAACTTCCTCCATCCTCCAGTGAGTGCAGCAGCCAGGAGGAGGAAGAGGAGGCAATGTATCGGTATGTGGAAATTGCAAGTGTCTTGCTTACTGTGTGTACCTAAAGTGAAGTTTTGTTTCTTTTTTATTTACACAGAAAAAGAAAAGCAGCAAAAGCAGCAAGGAGGTACAGCCATACATTACGTACTCACATGATGGGGACAGTTCACTTGGTTTCTGTAATTATCTGGTCTGACATGCCCATTAGCCCAATGCTGTATTTATAAGCCTCATAGCATGGTCTGTGAGCACTTATAGACCCAGAAAGTAGGTAAATACACTGCTAGAATGATACACAAAACCTGCATGGCCAAACTGTTAGTTTCCTTTAATTGTTATGAAAGCAGTCTATACTTTAAAATTGACTCACTTCTGTTTCCACACAAAATGGCCAAAGGAAGAAGCAGTAACTACCAGCACATACTATGCATAAATATACCCCACAGCCATGATAGCATCAAAGCCTTGGAAAATAATCTGTAGCCTCAATGGTTTAGAAGAGCCTCAATAGCTTAAAGTGCAAACCCTCAAGCCCATTAAATATCACTAACACAAACCAGTGAAACAAGTGTAAAAGCAGTTTATGTCGAAAGATGACAGTCAGACTGTGCCAAAAAACAAAGGAACAAATGTAGTAACTGTAACTACATTATTTTATTGCAGGGTTACGTGTGTTTATATTGTTGCATGCCCTATCTTGCAGCATGTATACTGCACTTACTGTCATCACTGCATCCTTTAACAGAACTGACTGTAATTAGGAACCTTGCACATTCTTTTCCCACCCCTCAGATTAGGACATCAGTCATCAGTGATGAGTCCAGGTGTGGCATTACCTCCTGTGGCACCACCACAACCTCCACCACCACCTCCACCACCACCTCTACCACCACCTCCACCTCCACCACCATTAATGAGGTAAAATATTTCTGCACACACACACGCGCACACACACACACACACACACACACACACGCACACGCACACGCACACACACACACAGACACATACACACAGACACACACACACACACACACACACACACACACACACACACACACACACACACACACACACACACACACACGCACACAGACACACACATACACACACACACACACACATACACACACACACACACACACACACAGACACACACACAGACACACACACACACACACACACACACACACACACACACACACACACACACACACACACACACACACACACACACACGCCTAAATCTCCCTATCCCTTACTAGACTCTAATTAATGACCTTGCACATTGTTCCCTCAGATCAATAAATCAACCATTTTTTCCCCCGATTGTCCCATCATCAAGACCACCTCCCCCAGCATCATTAAGGTATTTCTGAGCTGAATGCTGTACTGTTAATGTTAATGGACATACCATATACATGTTCTAGTATAAAAACATTTGGTGAAGGATGTAGGAATGGCAGTGCCAGTTATTAGGACTGTATACATATATGCAGAAAGACAGGGGATGATGGCATACAACAATAATGCCGTGTGAAGAGGGGTTACGCATGGCAATATTGAACACCTGTTTAGGCCGTTTGAAAAAGATGAACAGATCATCGTTTTTATAATTTCTGAATGTCTCTGTATTTTATGTACTTTGAGAGTATTATAACACTCGCAGAGCATGCGATAGAAAGAAAGAGCTGTGGAGTGGTATAATAAGTCTGGTGCAGCAAACAAGCTATGCAGCGAGACAAGGGATATGTACCCTACCCAACATCATTTATTGCATGAGTATTGTTGCATGCCATCATCTCCTGTCTTGTGGTATAAGGATATTTGTTGCATTAGCCTGTTTTAAAGAATTATATTAGAAGAAGTAGATGGATAAGTCAATATTAGTGTATGTGATTTTAGTGGCCTATTTGCCTACTTTGAGAGTCCTTTCACATATAGAAGCATTCATAGGACATGTTATGTGTCTAAAATGGCTTATAACTGTAGCATATAGGGATGTGGGCCATTTCAGTGTTACGGTGTTTCAGTGCCATCCCCACATAGATACCAACTCTCTGATACCTGTACTCAGCATCTAGCAGATACAATGCCATTAATTTTTTTTCCTTTTGCAGGTCAGCAGGGGGTCAATCTATCAGGACACGCAGACTAACCCAGCTGGAGTTACCGTACCAACCGTATCGAAATACGTAAGTCAAATGTTTTAAATTCTTTGGAAAGTCAATTTACTTGATAAAGCATAAATAATCATTAGTGCATGGATCCAGGTAGGATGGAGATGATATATTATGTGTAGAATATTATGCTCTCTCAACCATTGGTATTGCCAAAGTATTAACGCTAGACTGCTGTGCACGCAGCACTGCTGGCTCCAACACCCCTCTCCTAGTCCAGCAAGTTTTCTCAGTTACATTTGCTACCATATCACCTTAAATTTTAGTGATGCTTTGGCTTATGTAGAAATGTGGCTTTTATATAGTTCACAGAGATGGGGAAGGTAGTGCCAGAAACAAACATGCTTTATATAGTCAAGGGATTGCAACAATAAGCCCTCCCCATATCTTCATTTCATGGAGTTATTCATGTTGTTACAGTTGGATGCCATTATCCCTTGTATGCATACATATTGTTTCTGTGATATAATTTGCCTGTATCCTTCAATGAAATGAGTCTACTTTTGTATACAGTAGTGCTACTTCCAGGTCCAGCCAAAGTACTAGTAGCAATACCAGCACCAGGTCCCAATGGAGGTACATAAATATACATACATGCATACCTACATGTACCAAACACACACACACACACACACACACACACACACACACACACACACACACACACACACACACACACACACACTTCTTTGTCCTTCCATCTTTTTTCCAGCCAAAGCACTAGTACCAGTACCAGCGCCAGGTCCCAATGGAGGTACATAAATATACATGTATACCTAACACACACACACACACACACACACACACACACACACACACACACACACACGTATATAATAGAGGGTATGATGTGGAGAAGAGGCTACATGTCCTCTCCCATAATATTGCCATGTACCTTCCATTATATCTCATCTTGTTCCTTCCCCTTTCAGACTACCCAGCAGTGACCAGCTGGTGAGGCGAAGGCTCTAGCAGGTATTTCCATAATATAATGTAATGTCAGAAATGGTAATATACAGTGTAGAAGACAGAATGAAGTTGAGTCAGAGAGAGAGAGAGAGAGAGAGAGAGAGAGAGAGAGAGCAGGAAAGGGGGGGCCCTAACTATGAAAAGTGGGAGTGCCCGAGCTCCCCCTGCCCCCCCCCCCCTGCCCGCCCTATATCTCCGCCCCTGAAAAAAAGAAAAAAGAAACTGAGTGTTGACCTGTATATAAACTGCAGTATTTGTTTACAACTTATTGGACAATCAAGACATTGATGGTTCCTCTCTCTTTGTCTTTCACCTCCCTCAGATTTTTGATTCAGCAGATTAATATGATTGTGATTACCAATACTCCATCAATACAAGGTAGGAATAGTTTTGCACTCTATAGTGCACCAAGGAACGCATATACATAACTATCAATGAAGTTCTAGCAGCAACACTTTTCTTCACAATGTCTGTTCTTGCTCTCCTCCTCACAGATTCCCTTCTAATTTACGAAGCACCTAAGTCACAAGCACTTCTTCCTTCTAATTTACGAAACACTTCTTCCTCCTAATTTATCAAGCACTTCTTCCTCCTAATTTATCAAGCACTTCTTCTCCTAATCTACAAAGCACTTCTTCCTCCTAATTTATCAAGCACTTCTTCCTCCTAATTTATCAAACACTTCTTCCTCCTAATCTACAAAGCACTTCTTCCTCTGCCCTACCATTTCAGACACACTGACCCACCCCACCAGTCAAGGTACATGTATATATGTATGTCATCAGATGAAAGGCATAATCATTTACTTATTGACAAATTTAATTTAAATGTAACACGCTTTATTTTAAACGTAACACGTTCTCCCTCTCCTCCCCCTCTCCTCTGTTACGCTTTCAAAGGTTCTCAAGAC
This sequence comes from Theonella swinhoei, assembly GCA_963970385.1. NCBI lineage: Eukaryota > Metazoa > Porifera > Demospongiae > Tetractinellida > Theonellidae > Theonella > Theonella swinhoei. Next base: position 13,264,863 of record OZ019947.1, on the reverse strand, counting down.
AACTAGAGACAAAGCAGTCCTGTTGGTGTGTCTCCAGCTCCCTGTGTCCCTGAGGTCCGTGTGAGTCGTAGCCCTCCTCTCTTCGTGGGGCAACAACAGTAACATCTCATTTGACCTCATGCCTCGTGAGTCCACACCTCAGGAACCATATCAGCCTCCCCTCTTCACCTCTGGATGACTGTACAGAACTTGATATGCCCAGGTAATAGAAGGACACTAGTCATATAGCTACACTGCCAAAAAGAATTCTCCATCATATCATTCAGGCTGCCAGAGCTGACCTCTCTCACAGTCCTGATAACAGAGCAGCTCATTGTGCAGGAGACATTGTTCCAGGACCAACCCCAGCAAGAGAGTGCTGTGTTGGAACAGATGCTCCCTGAGGTCCGTTTGAGTCGTAGTCCTCCTCCCTTCGTGAGGCAACGACAGTAACATACCATTTGACCTCATGCCTCGTGAGTCCACTACTGTCTACTGACTACTTACTCTTTCTGTTGTGTTGTGCTGCCTTGCCTTTCTAAGCATCTCTCCATCATATCATTCAGGCTGCCAGAGCTGACCTCTCTCACAGTCCTGATAACAGAGCAGCTCATTGTGCAGGAGACGTTGTTCCAGGACCAACCCCAGCAAGAGAGTGCTGTGTTGGAACAGATGCTCCCTGAGGTCCGTTTGAGTCGTAGTCCTCCTCCTCTTCCTTCTTCGTGGGGCAACGACAGTAACATTCCATTTGACCTCATGCCTCGTGAGTCCACTACTGTCTACTGACTACTTACTCTTTCTGTTGTGCTGTGCTGCCTTGCCTTTCTAAGCATCTCTCCATCATATCATTCAGGCAGCCAGAGCTGACCTCTCTCACAGTCCTGATAACAGAGCAGCTCATTGTGCAGGAGACGTTGTTCCAGGACCAACCCCAGCAAGAGAGTGCTGTGTTGGAACAGATGCTCCCTGAGGTCCATTTGAGTCGTAGTCCTCCTCCCATTCCTTCTTCGTGGGGCAACGACAGTAACATTCCATTTGACCTCATGCCTCGTGAGTCCACTACTGTCTACTGACTACTTACTCTTTCTGTTGTGTTGTGCTGCCTTGCCTTTCTAAGCATCTCTCCATCATATCATTCAGGCTGCCAGAGCTAACCTCTCTCACAGTCCTGATAACAGCATCTCTCCATCATATCATTCAGGCTGTCAGAGCTGACCTCTCTCACAGTCCTGATAACAGAGCAGCTCATTGTGCAGGAGACGTTGTTCCAGGACCAACCCCAGCAAGAGAGTGCTGTTTTTGGAACAGATGCTCCCTGAGGTCCGTTTGAGTCGTAGTCCTCCTCCTCTTCCTTCTTCATGGGGCAACGACAGTAACATTCCATTTGACCTCATGCCTCGTGAGTCCACTACTGTCTACTGACTACTTACTCTTTCTGTTGTGTTGTGCTGCCTTGCCTTTCTAAGCATCTCTCCATCATATCATTCAGGCTGCCAGAGCTGACCCCTCTCACAGTCCTGATAACAGAGCAGCTCATTGTGCAGAAGACATTGTTCCAGGACCAACCCCAGTAAGAGAGTGCTGTGTTTGGAACAGATGCTCCCTGAGGTCCGTTTGAGTCGTAGTCCTCCTCCCTTCGTGGGGCAACGACAGTAACATTCCATTTGACCTCATGCCTCGTGAGTCCACTACTGTCTACTGACTACTTACTCTTTCTGTTGTGCTGTGCTGCCTTGCCTTTCTAAGCATCTCTCCATCATATCATTCAGGCTGCCAAAGCTGACCTCTCTCACAGTCCTGATAACAGCATCTCTCCATCATATCATTCAGGCTGCCAGAGCTGACCTCTCTCACAGTCCTGATAACAGAGCAGTTCATTGTGCAGGAGACGTTGTTCCAGGACCAACCCCAGCAAGAGAGTGCTGTGTTTGGAACAGATCCTCCCTGAGGTCCGTTTGAGTCGTAGTCCTCCTCCTCTTCCTTCTTCGTGGGTCAACGACAGTAACATTCCATTTGACCTCATGCCTCGTGAGTCCACTACTGTCTACTGACTACTTACTCTTTCTGTTGTGTTGTGCTGCCTTGCCTTTCTAAGCATCTCTCCATCATATCATTCAGGCTGCCAGAGCTGACCTCTCCACAGTCCTGATAACAGAGCAGCTCATTGTGCAGAAGACATTGTTCCAGGACCAACCCCAGCAAGAGAGTGCTGTGTTTGAAACAGATGCTCCCTGTGGTCCGTTTGAGTCGTAGTCCTCCTCCTCTTCCTTCTTCGTGGGGCAACGACAGTAACATTCCATTTGACCTCATACCTCGTGAGTCCACTACTGTCTACTGACTACTTACTCTTTCTGTTGTGCTGTGCTGCCTTACCTTTCTAAGCATCTCTCATTAATATCATTCAGGCTGCCAGAGCTGACCTCTCTCACAGTCCTGATAACAGGGCAGCTCATTGTGCAGGAGACGTTGTTCCAGGACCAACCCCAGCAAGAGAGTGCTGTGTTGGAACAGATGCTCCCTGAGGTCCGTTTGAGTCGTAGTCCTCCTCCCATTCCTTCTTCGTGGGGCAACGACAGTAACATTCCATTTGACCTCATGCCTCGTGAGTCCACTACTGTCTACTGACTACTTACTCTTTCTGTTGTGTTGTGCTGCCTTGCCTTTCTAAGCATCTCTCCATCATCTCATTCAGGCTGCCAGAGCTGACCTCTCTCACAGTCCTGATAACAGAGCAGTTCATTGTGCAGGAGACGTTGTTCCAGGACCAACCCCAGCAAGAAAGTGCTGTGTTTGGAATAGATGCTCCTTGAGGTCCGTTTGAGTCGTAGTCCTCCTTCTCTTCCTTCTTCGTGGGGCAACGACAGTAACATTCCATTTGACCTCATGCCTCGTGAGTCCACTACTGTCTACTGACTACTTACTCTTTCTGTTGTGCTGTGCTGCCTTGCCTTTCTAAGCATCTCTCCATCATATCATTCAGGCTGCCAGAGCTGACCTCTCTCACAGTCCTGATAACAGCATTTCTCAATCATATCATTCAGGCTGCCAGAGCTGACATCTCTCACAGTCCTGATAACAGAGCAGCTCATTGTGCAGGAGACGTTGTTCCAGGACCAACCCCAGCAAGAGAGTGCTGTGTTTGGAACAGATGCTCCCTGAGGTCCGTTTGAGTCGTAGTCCTCCTCCCATTCCTTCTTCATGGGGCAATGACAGTAACATTCCATTTGACCTCATGCCTCGTGAGTCCACTACTGTCTACTGTTTTACACTTTCTGTTGTGTTGTGCTGCCTTGCCTTTCTAAGCATCTCTCCATCATATCATTCAGGCTGCCAGAGCTGACCTTTCACACAGTCCTGATAACAGAGCAGCTCATTGTGCAGGAGACGTTGTTCCAGGACCAACCCCAGCAAGAAAGTGCAGAACAGTAGCCTCAGGAGACGTTGTTCCAGGACCAACCACAGCAAGAAAGTGCTGTGTTGGAACAGATGATGGCATGTTATTTGGAGTTGGTCCTTGAAATTGTCCTACCACTCAGTAGGCCTCCCCTCTTCACCTCTGGATGACTGTACAGAACTTGATATGCCCAGGTAATAGAAGGACACTAGTCGTATAGCTCCACTGCCAAAAAGAATTCCCCATCATATTTGCTGACCTCTCTCACAGTCCTGATAACAGAGCAGCTCATTGTGCAGGAGACGTTGTTCCAGGACCAACCCCAGCAAGAAAGTGCTGTGTTTGGAACAGATGCTCCCTGAGGTCCGTTTGAGTCTTAGTCCTCCTCCTCTTCCTTCTTCGTGGGGCAACGACAGTAACATTCCATTTGACCTCATGCCTCGTGAGTCCACTACTGTCTACTGACTACTTACGCTTTCTGTTGTGCTGTGCTGCCTTTCCATCTCTCCATCATATCATTCAGGCTGCCAGAGCTGACCTCTCTCACAGTCCTGATAACAGAGCAGCTCATTGTGCAGGAGACGTTGTTCCAGGACCAACCCCAGCAAGAGAGTGCTGTGTTGGAACAGATGCTCCCTGAGGTTCGTTTGAGTCGTAGTCCTCCTCCTCTTCCTTCTTCGTGGGGCAACGACAGTAACATTCCATTTGACCTCATGCCTTGTGAGTCCACTACTGTCTACTGACTACTTACTCTTTCTGTTGTGTTGTGCTGCCTTGCCTTTCTAAGCATCTCTCCATCATATCATTCAGGCTGCCAGAGCTGACCTCTCTCACAGTCCTGATAACAGGGCAGCTCATTGTGCAGGAGACGTTGTTCCAGGACCAACCCCAGCAAGAGAGTGCTGTGTTGGAACAGATGCTCCCTGAGGTCCGTTGAGTCGTAGTCCTCCTCCCATTCCTTCTTCGTGGGGCAACGACAGTAACATTCCATTTGACCTCATGCCTCGTGAGTCCACTACTGTCTACTGGCTACTTACTCTTTCTGTTGTGTTGTGCTGCCTTGCCTTTCTAAGCATCTCTCCATCATCTCATTCAGGCTGCCAGAGCTGACCTCTCTCACAGTCCTGATAACAGAGCAGCTCATTGTGCAGGAGACGTTGTTCCAGGACCAACCCCAGCAAGAGAGTGCTGTGTTTGGAACAGATGCTCTCTGAGGTCCGTTTGAGTCGTAGTCCTCCTCCTCTTCCTTCTTCGTGGGGCAACGACAGTAACATTCCATTTGACCTCATGCCTCGTGAGTCCACTACTGTCTACTGACTACTTACTCTTTCTGTTGTGTTGTGCTGCCTTGCCTTTCTAAGCATCTCTCCATCATATCATTCAGGCTGCCAGAGCTGATCTCTCTCACAGTCCTGATAACAGAGCAGCTCATTGTGCAGGAGACGTTGTTCCAGGACCAACCCCAGCAAGAAAGTGCTGTGTTTGGAACAGATGCTCCTTGAGGTCCGTTTGAGTCGTAGTCCTCCTTCTGTTCCTTCTACGTGGGGCAACGACAGTAACATTCCATTTGACCTCATGCCTCGTGAGTCCACTACTGTCTACTGACTACTTACTCTTTCTGTTGTGCTGTGCTGCCTTGCCTTTCTAAGCATCTCTCCATCATATCATTCAGGCTGCCAGAGCTGACCTCTCTCACAGTCCTGATAACAGCATTTCTCAATCATATCATTCAGGCTGCCAGAGCTGACATCTCTCACAGTCCTGATAACAGAGCAGCTCATTGTGCAGGAGACGTTGTTCCAGGACCAACCCCAGCAAGAGAGTGCTGTGTTTGGAACAGATGCTCCCTGAGGTCCGTTTGAGTCGTAGTCCTCCTCCCATTCCTTCTTCATGGGGCAATGACAGTAACATTCCATTTGACCTCATGCCTCGTGAGTCCACTACTGTCTACTGTTTTACTCTTTCTGTTGTGTTGTGCTGCCTTGCCTTTCTAAGCATCTCTCCATCATATCATTCAGGCTGCCAGAGCTTACCTTTCACACAGTCCTGATAACAGAGCAGCTCATTGTGCAGGAGACGTTGTTCCAGGACCAACCCCAGCAAGAGAGTGCTGTGTTTGGAACAGATGCTCTCTGAGGTCCGTTTGAGTCGTAGTCCTCCTCCTCTTCCTTCTTCGTGGGGCAACGACAGTAACATTCCATTTGACCTCATGCCTCGTGAGTCCACTACTGTCTACTGACTACTTACTCTTTCTGTTGTGTTGTGCTGCCTTGCCTTTCTAAGCATCTCTCCATCATATCATTCAGGCTGCCAGAGCTGACCTCTCTCACAGTCCTGATAACAGAGCAGCTCATTGTGCAGGAGACGTTGTTCCAGGACCAACCCCAGCAAGAGAGTGCTGTGTTGGAACAGATGCTCCCTGATGTCCGTTTGAGTCGTAGTCCTCCTCTTCCTTCTTCGTGGGACGACAGTAACATTCCATTTGACCTCATGCCTCGTGAGTCCACTACTGTCTACTGACTACTTACTCTTTCTGTTGTGCTGTGCTGCCTTGCCTTTCTAAGCATCTCTCCATCATATCATTCAGGCTGCCAGAGCTGACCTCTCTCACAGTCCTGATAACAGAGCAGCTCATTGTGCAGGAGACGTTGTTCCAGGACCAACCCCAGCAAGAGAGTGCTGTGTTGGAACAGATGCTCCCTGATGTCCGTTTGAGTCGTAGTCCTCCTCTTCCTTCTTCGTGGGACGACAGTAACATTCCATTTGACCTCATGCCTCGTGAGTCCACTACTGTCTACTGACTACTTACTCTTTCTGTTGTGTTGTGCTGCCTTGCCTTTCTAAGCATCTCTCCATCATATCATTCAGGCTGCCAGAGCTGACCTCTCTCACAGTCCTGATAACAGATCAGCTCATTGTGCAGGAGACGTTGTTCCAGGACCAACCCCAGCAAGAGAGTGCTGTGTTGGAACAGATGCTCCCTGAGGTCCGTTTGAGTCGTAGTCCTCCTCCTCTTCCATCTTCGTGGGGCAACGACAGTAACATTCCATTTGACCTCATGCCTCGTGAGTCCACTACTGTCTACTGACTACTTACTGTTTCTGTTGTGCTGTGCTGCCTTGCCTTTCTAAGCATCTCTCCATCATATCATTCAGGCTGCCAGAGCTGACCTCTCTCACAGTCCTGATAACAGAGCAGCTCATTGTGCAGGAGACGTTGTTCCAGGACCAACCCCAGCAAGAGAGTGCTGTGTTGGAACAGATGCTCCCTGAGGTCCGTTTGAGTCATAGTCCTCCTCCCATTCCTTCTTCGTGGGGCAACGACAGTAACATTCCATTTGACCTCATGCCTAGTGAGTCCACTACCGTGGCTCACTAGCCATGTAGCTAGATAAACATGGAGGAGAGCCTCTCCCCCACCATCCTCTATCGCCTGAAGGAGCAGCTCAGCATCTTAGCAGAGAAACTGCAGAACAGTAGCCTCAGGAGACGTTGTTCCAGGACCAACCACAGCAAGAGAGTGCTGTCTTGGAACAGATGATGGCATGTCATTTGGAGTTGGTCCTGAAAATTGTCCTACCACTCAGTAGGCCTCCCCTCTACACCTCTGGATGACTGTACAGAACTTGATATGGCCAGGTAATAGAAGGACACAAGTCATATAGCTCCACTGCCAAAAAGAATTCTCCATCATATCATTCAGGCTGCCAGAGCTGACCTCTCTCACAGTCCTGATAACAGAGCAGCTCATTGTGCAGGAGACGTACGTTGTTCCAGGACCAACCCCAGCAAGAGAGTGCTGTGTTGGAACAGATGCTCCCTGATGTCCGTTTGAGTCGTAGTCCTCCTCCTCTTCCTTCTTCGTGGGACGACAGTAACATTCCATTTGACCTCATGCCTCGTGAGTCCACTACTGTCTACTGACTACTTACTCTTTCTGTTGTGTTGTGCTGCCTTGCCTTTCTAAGCATCTCTCCATCATATCATTCAGGCTGCCAGAGCTGACCTCTCTCACAGTCCTGATAACAGAGCAGCTCATTGTGCAGGAGACGTTGTTCCAGGACCAACCCCAGCAAGAGAGTGCTGTGTTTGGAACAGATGCTCCCTGAGGTCCGTTTGAGTCGTAGTCCTCCTCCTCTTCCTTCTTCGTGGGGCAACGACAGTAACATTCCATTTGACCTCATGCCTCGTGAGTCCACTACTGTCTACTGACTACTTACTCTCTCTGTTGTGTTGTGCTGCCTTGCCTTTCTAAGCATCTCTCCATCATATCATTCAGGCTGCCAGAGCTGACCTCTCTCACAGTCCTGATAACAGAGCAGCTCATTGTGCAGGAGACGTTGTTCCAGGACCAACCCCAGCAAGAGAGTTCTCATTGTGCAGAAGACGTTGTTCCACAACCAACCCCAGCAAGAGAGTGTTGTGTTGGAACAGATGCTCCCTGAAGTGCATTTGAGTCGTAGTCCTCCTCCTCTTCCTTCTTCGTGAGGCAACGACAGTAACATTTCATTTGACCTCATGCCTCGTGAGTCCACTACTGTCTACTGACTACTTACTCTTTCTGTTGTGTTGTGCTGCCTTGCCTTTCTAAGCATCTCTCCATCATATCATTCAGGCTGCCAGAGCTGACCTTTCTCACAGTCCTGATAACAGAGCAGCACATTGTGCAGGAGACGTTGTTCCAGGACCAACCCCAGCAAGAGAGTGCTGTGTTGGAACAGACGCTCCCTGAGGTCCGTTTGAGTCGTAGTCCTCCTCTTCCTTCTTCGTGGGGCAACGACAGTAACATTCCATTTGACCTCATGCCTCGTGAGTCCACTACTGTCTACTGACTACTTACTCTTTCTGTTGTGTTGTGCTGCCTTGCCTTTCTAAGCATCTCTCCATCATATCATTCAGGCTGCCAGAGCTGACCTCTCACAGTCCTGATAACAGAGCAGCTCATTGTGCAGGAGACGTTGTTCCAGGACCAACCCCAGCAAGAGAGTGCTGTGTTGGAACAGATGCTCCCTGAGGTCCGTTTGAGTCGTAGTCCTCCTCCTCTTCCTTCTTCGTGGGGCAACGACAGCCATTTGACCTCATGCCTCGTGAGTCCACTACTGTCTACTGACTACTTACTCTTTCTGTTGTGCTGTGCTGCCTTGCCTTTCTAAGCATCTCTCCATCATATCATTCAGGCTGCCAGAGCTGACCTCTCTCACAGTCCTGATAACAGAGCAGCTCATTGTGCAGGAGACGTTGTTCTAGGACCAACCCCAGCAAGAGAGTGCTGTGTTGGAACAGATGCTCCCTGAGGTCCGTTTGAGTCGTAGTCCTCCTCCTCTTCCTTCTTCGTGGGGCAACGACAGTAACATTCCATTTGACCTCATGCCTCGTGAGTCCACTACTGTCTACTGACTACTTACTCTTTCTGTTGTGTTGTGCTGCCTTGCCTTTCTAAGCATGTCTCCATCATATCATTCAGGCTGCCAGAGCTGACCTCTCTCACAGTTCTGATAACAGAGCAGCTCATTGTGCAGGAGACGTTGTTCCAGGACCAACCCCAGCAAGAGAGTGCTGTGTTGGAACAGATGCTCCCTGAGGTCCGTTTGAGTCGTAGTCCTCCTCCTCTTCCTTCTTCGTGGGGCAACGACAGTAACATTCCATTTGACCTCATGCCTCGTGAGTCCACTACCATGGCTCACTAGTCATATAGCTAGATAAACATGGAGGAGAGCCTCTCCCTCACCAGCCTCTATCGCCTGAAGGAGCAGCTCAGCATCTTAGCAGAGAAACTGCAGAACAGTAGCCTCAGGAACCATATCGGCCTCCCCTCTACACCTCTGGACGACTATACAGAACTTGATATGCCCAGGTAATAGAAGGACACTAGTCATATAGCTGTCGTGGCACCACTGCCATTGACCACACAACCACAATCATTGGTGGAGCCACACATACCTGTACATGTAATTCTTACCATGATTCTGTTCCTCCCTCACCTGAGGAACGTACTTGTACTGTAACTAACCAGAGGTTTGTGTTTCATGCAAATAATGCAATACAGCATAGGCAGCAAATAGACGAAGTCCTGCACTGGTTGTGTGTGTGTCTCTGCAGAGCGCTCTCCCAAGAGGCCGTGGTGTGGACCTCAGTGTCACGTTCAGCGAGATGGAGTTCCTTTAGACTAGAGGGGAGGAGAGAGGGGGAGAGAGAAAAGGAGAGAAGAAGGAGGTGCAGTGAAGTGTAGATGCAAAGCATGTTTATCAACACCACCACTTAAATTCAAGTTAAAACACTGCTACATATATCCCATTTCAGCTGAAGGAATTGACTATATGGGACTTCTAACTTGGCATTGCTGTTAGGGACTCACAAAGTTGCCTTTTTACCAAGATGATGTGCCAGAACCTGAGAACCTCTTTACCAACTTGGCCTATGTCAGTGTCATACATGTTGTATGTACAAGATGTGACTCAACTCCTCATTGATGATTCCTGAATATGGTGAGTTGAAATGTGGTATAGTCCATTCTGAGAGTGCTGTAATACATTTACTTCAATCAGCTGAGGTGTCTGTGAATGATACTCTAACTGGAGATCCTCTGATTACTTTTCCCTACTTGACAACCCTAATGTACACCCAGAAGACCCTGTTTCCTCTCTCTGTTACACCTGGCTCTACACGTAACTTGTGCTATGACAGTACACAGTCACAGGATGTCACCTCTATGTCACTACACGAGAGCTGTACTATCAATCCTGCCAGTTCCTTTCAGTTTCACTTAAGGAGGATGCCCACACTCCCTATAGCGGATACTGCTGCATAAAATGGCGGAGCAACTGCCAGGGAGGTCGTTCCTCTTCTCTGCAGTCTTTGTTGGTTCCCATCCAGGGCCAATCCCCACCAGAGCTGGACTCCCGGGGTGAACCGGTACTGTCCACACTCAGTGTGCTGTGTGCGGTAGGATTAATTCCGGTACTGCATGTTGGATCCCATGTATGCCAGGGTCAGGAATGGGTTGTGGCAGTACTTTGCTGTGTTGCTGGTAGAAATGTGACCACAATCTTTGTTGTGCGTTAAAACTCCTGCAAATCAGGACATTTAGACTGAGGACACCTCTAACTGGCCTAATAGGACAATTGCACATATTGGACACCTATATAAAGTACTGGATGTCTTGACTATAGTGGTTTTATTGCACTCCTCAAAACTGAACTTCAAAACCTTTAAATTTGCAGAGCTGTGCATAGAGATAGTAGTAATTACATGTATTAGGATGTTGCAAGTGTGATGTAAATGTGGTGTGGCCTTAGTTCGAGCATATGCCTTCCATGTCTGTTTATGTGCCAAAAGTAAGATACTGACAATTCCATGTGGAGCAGAAAACAACTTGTCTGCAGCAAATATTCTTCTGTAGCTGTGTTGAGCTAGGTGCTCTTTTGCTGTGAGGTTTCTTTATCTCCTTATATACTTCTGTTGTGTGTTCTACTCTGCCATGTTCTTGCCCATTCTGCCCTACTGGAGATTATTACCTTGACAGAGAGATTGTTATATACCTTGGCCTATCTTATGCTTGTTTATCTTGCTCTTATCTTACCTTGTCTTGGAGGGAGGAGAGGAAAGGAGAGGAGAGGAGATGAGAGGAGATGAAAAGAGATGAAAAGAGATGAGAGGAGATGAAAGGAGATGAAAGGAGATGAACGGAGATGAGAGGAGATGAAAGGAGATGAGAGGAGATGAGAGGAGACGAACGGAGATGAACGGAGATGAACGGAGATGAACGGAGATGAACGGAGATGAGAGGAGATGAAAGGAGATGAGAGGAGATGAGAGGAGATGAAAGGAGATGAGAGGAGATGAGAGGAGATGAAAGGAGAGGAGAGAAGATGAGAGGATTTTACCTTACTTCTTATTCTTATTACACTTGCTTACCTTACCCTTGAGGAGAGGAGAGATTACCTTACTTCTTATTCTTATTACACTTGCTTACCTTACCCTTGAGGAGAGGAGAGATTACCTTACTTCTTATTCTTATTACACTTGCTTATCTTCAGGAGAGGAGAGATTACCTTGCTGCAGATGAATTGTTTTCTTTATACAATTGTTAATTGCATAATTGTCAGTATCTTTCTTAATGGTTACACACAAGGTGCCTCGGTGCTACCCAAGCATTGCATGTCTAGCCTGCATACTCAATTGCATTGTGTCAAGCCAGCAATTGTCCCATGCTGTAGCAGTGCCCCACAAACTTCTCCCCCCCACACTAAAAATCCTGTACGAAACCCTGCATGTGGAGCCTCTAGATATTGAATGTGGAGCCTCAAGATATTGAATGTGGAGCCTCAAGATATTGCATGTGGAGCCTCTAGATATTGAATGTGGAGCCTCAAGATATTGCATGTGGAGCCTCGAAATATTGCATGTGGAGCCTCTAGATATTGCATGTGGAGCCTCTAGATATTGCATGTGGAGCCTCTAGATATTGCATGTGGAGCCTCAAAATATTGCATGTAGAGCCTCTAGATATTGAATGTCGAGCCTCTATATAATAGTTAGACGATGAGGCCAGGAAACTACATGATTTAGAAAGCCGAAGGCCCTGGGCTGTGGCATTCTGAGCATAGCGAGGAACGCTACTACAGGGCCTGAGGATTTCTAAATCATGTAGTTTCCTGGGCGAGGTGTCTAACTATTTTAGAGTACAGCGGCCCACTCAGTGTGCATAGCAACTGACTCAATGTTTTGAACGTGAATTTAACATGAACACACATGAAAACATGCCCAAAGGGGAGAAACTAAGAAGGTGAACACTATTAGATAGTTTCCTTACTGAGGAAACTAAGTAAAATATTGTTCACCACATCAACCAATCAAATCAATGGATTTTATACTACCGTACTCTAAATATTGCATGTGGAGCCTCTAGATATTGCATGTGGAGCATCTAGATATTGCATGTGGAGCCTCGAAATATTGCATGTGGAGCCTCTAGATATTGCATGTGGAGCCTCTATATATTGCATGTGGAGCCTCTAGATATTGAATGTGGAGCCTCAAGATATTGAATGTGGAGCCTCAAGATATTGCAGGTGGAGCCTCTAGATATTGAATGTGGAGCCTCGAAATATAGCCTCTAGATATTGAATGTGGAGCCTCGAAATATTGCCTCTAGATATTGAATGTGGAGCCTCAAAATATTGCATGTGGAGCCTCGAAATATTGCATGTGGAGCATCTAGATATTGCATGTGGAGCCTCTAGATATTGCATGTGGAGCGTCTAGATATTGCATGTGGAGCCTCTAGATATTGCATGTGGAGCCTCTAGATATTGCATGTCAGTGGTAAATTCCATTCTTTAGGCCTTGCCTGTTGAGCGAACGAATAGTACATTACAAAACTCACTTAAAGGAGTTCAGTTTTGCTGGAACACAAACATTAGGGTCACATAACTACCAGTCAACATACAGTAACTGCTGGTGCTACCCTACTCCTGATTTTGTACATGGACCACAAGCAGTGCTAGAATATTTCCTCTGCCTCCGCCTTGAGGTGGGCAGGTACTGTGGGATCCCCGGGGGACAGCCTGTGTGGGAGAATGGCGCTGTTTGGGGGCCGGCATTGGCTGTGGAGGGAGGGATGATCCTGACAGTTGTGATGATGCAAATGGCAGGCAGTGGTATCCGCTACCAAATGGAGTGAAAAGTATTAACCCTACAAGTGGTGCTACACATGACTACTACGGACCTGTAACTGTAACAGAGATGGGTGCTTCACGTCCCTCATCAAAGACTGGTTCCAGTATAGGATTTGCCACATCACATGACCAGAATAGAATGTCAGGTGACAAGAATGGTGCTAGATAGAGGGAGAGAGGGTCAAAATCGAATCCTGTCCCACATCCAGTATCCTAGATATTATCAGACAATGCTATGACGATGTCGGAATTTAAGCTTGTTTCATTACCGACGGCTGTGGCAGCAACCTGGCACATATGACACTGAACATTCACGGTGAGTGCCCACATAACTGTCACATGACTGCCACCTGACAGGTTCATGGCATACAAGTGTTCTGATACTGATATACATGCAGGTCCTCCAGCAAGCCTAGCTGCCAAGCCTACTTTCACCAAGAACCAGTGTGAAGTTTAAATGGTTGGCACAAGAAGATGATGGAGGCAGCCCAATCACAGTCTATCAGGTACATATACACAGCTGTAATCATCACACATTCAGAAACCTATTCACTCTAATAGTTATAGTGTATTCCTGCACATAGTGAGTGATTATGTCATTGTGATGTAATGCATACTGTGCCAGGGTAATTGACATAACCACACCCTCAACCACAAACCATACATAAAAGGCACAAAAATACCCTTACATGTTGTACGTAATGGCTGTGCTAGACTACATACATGTGTGTACCAGGGGTGAGGGTGGTGTGTATGTATTGATGTAGATGTACATTATATCTTCATGGTTCACCTATCACCTCATTGTACAGATGACATGATGTCAGAGGGAGGAGGGCCAAAGTGTGCACCACCATTTGGTGTAAGTTGGAATACATGTACAGTATTGCATACCCATTACAATATTCAAGCAAATCACACAACGTTATCATATGCGTCATAAATAAACTCTTCTACCAATTACCAGACCAACTAAGATGTTTACAACATCATATAACTGGTGCAACACATGCAGTTATACTCACATAAATATGTAATTACAGTATGTTTCTTATCTCCCATCTCCAGGACACATTCCACATCCATGCAGGCAACAAGGCAGGAGCCAAGCAGAGGATGGTGTTTCTCTTCCCTCACTGTCTACTCTTCACCAAGAAGGAGAGAGGAGGCACAAGGAAAACCTCATGGTGGGTAGTGGCCTGTTACCATAACAATAGTACTTAGTCAATAGTAACATGCCTGGTTGGGCCATGCAATAAACTGGTACACGTGCATACGTGTACACATATATTAGAAGTTACTTCTACACATACATGTTTACTAACCACTTCCAGTTATGGGAGATATCCATGGCACCTGATATGGATCCACAGAAGAAAAAACTCATCATTTATGACATGAACTCTGGTATAAAGTTCATCCTCACGGCAACCAAGTCCTGTGAGGGAACAATGGCTCAAAAGAACTCAGGTTTTGGGTCCATGAGGTGACCTGGGTCTTCAGCAACACTCTCCCCTCCCTCCTTCTACCACAGCCAGGATGAGGTGTGTCATGTGATTATCATGTAACCTATGGAGAGTCATGTAAGAATCATGTAGTGATAGTGGTATATATGTATTGTACACAACCATCACATAATGGTGGTAGTAGGTGCATGTGATACAATTTGTGACTCAAGTGACAGTGTAACAACATTCATCCATCACATGAGTGTTGTAATGAAGTCCTGTGATGACACCTTCTTTATACATTCAGCCTGTGCAGGGCTAGGAGTATGTTGTCATGGACTGCATTGTACGGGAGGAGGCAACGATATATTAATACGTGTACAGCTAGAAGCGGTAGATGTTGACTCTTGTGCAGGTGGAACCATGCAGAGCCTCACTGCATGTAAGGACGACTAATGCTCACCCAATTGAGCTAGGGTACTATCCCTACCACATTCCTATGCAATAAGGATAAATGTCTATGGAAGTTCTTTAGAATTTCATTTCAGGCTCTGAGTTCATTGTCACAGTGTGTGAAAAGTATGTCTCTTTCCCTCCTCTCCTCTCCCTCTCCCTCCCCCTCCTCCTCTCCCCCTCCCCTCTCCCCTCTCCCTCTCCCCTCTCCCCTCCCCCTCCCCCTCCCACAGACTTTGACCTCTTGTATGGTACCATGGCAACCATTGCCTGTGCATTCAATGGTTTTCCTACACCTTCTGTTGAATGGCGCTAGGATAAGACTTACCATCAGTGGCACAGAGGGAGAGAGGGTGAAAATCAAATCCTGTCCAACGTCCAGTATCCTAGATATTATCAGACAATGCTATGACGATGTCGAAGCTTGTTTCATTACCGACAGCCATGGTAGCAACTTGGCACAAATGTTCGCGGTAGGTGTCCACATGACTGTCACATGACAGGTTCATGACATACAATGATATACATGCAGGTCCTTCGGCAAAGCCTTGCTGCCTAGCCTACTCTCATCCTTCAGGACACTTTCCACATCCATGCAGGCAGCAAGGAAGGAGCCAAGCAGAGGCTGGTGTTTCTCTTCCCTCACTGTCTCCTCATCACCAAGAAGGAGAGAGGAGGCAGCTACTTCATAATCACCAAGGAAAAACTCATGGTGGGTGGTGGCCTGTTACCATAGCAATAGTACTTAGTCAATAGTAACATGCCCAGTTGGGCCATGCAATGAACTGGTACACGTACATGTCATACGTGCAATATATTAATACGTGTACAGCTAGAAGTGGTAGATGTTGTGACTCTTGTGCAGGTGGAACCATGCAGAGCCTCACTGCATGTAAGGACGACTAATGCTCACCAAATTGAGCTAGGGTACTATCCCTACCACATTCCTATGCAATAAGGATAAATGTGACCGGATATGCAAAAATCGAGCGCTTCGCACAAAATGACAATTTGAGATATACGCGTTCAAAGCCAAATAGGTCGTCCTGGGGCTAAATTTTTTCTTTTTACGGTTACTT
Source organism: Theonella swinhoei (assembly GCA_963970385.1). NCBI lineage: Eukaryota > Metazoa > Porifera > Demospongiae > Tetractinellida > Theonellidae > Theonella > Theonella swinhoei. The sequence goes on along the minus strand of OZ019947.1, from coordinate 13,248,834 downwards.
TCCTTGGTCTTTAAGCAACACTATGGCGAAGTTTTGCGCTCATACGTGCTTCGTTGTGAAAGGTAAGGGGTAGGTAAAACACAGAATCGTTTACAGCTGCACTAGAACTACAGTCAAAGTCTCAACTGATTATATTTGCCTCTGCTAAGATGGAATAGCGAGTTACTGCAAACCCTAGACTGCTTTGCAGATGAAGACTTCGACCTCTTCGAGGTCACTGATCGCCCCGCCCCCATGGACTTTAGGCATGATTACTTCTGTGGAGAAGCCCACGGCACGAGTATGCCACGCTGCTGTTATTACTTTACCTCTGTGACTTCTCAGCGCTCATTCACGACGCCAACTGGCGAGTTGAAAAGCAGCCGTAGGCCCAAAACATGTAAATATTGTAGATATACGCACTCACGTAGCAACGGCAATAACACTTGTTTTCTCGGAAACGCGTGAATCTGAAATAACGTTATGGGCTCGGTTCCAAGTCTCATATCTCAGAAACTATACAGGCGATCGCCTTCAAATTTTCGTGAGTTATAGACCACACCCATATTTACCTAAATATTACAAAAACGCAATTTTCATCTCGTGTGCTAAGTGCTCGGTTTTCGCATATCCGGTCACAAATGTCTATGGAAGTTCTTTAGAATTTCATTTCAGGCTCTGAGTTCATTGTCACAGTGTGTGAAAAGTATGTCTCTTTCCCTCCTCTCCTCCTCCTCCCCCTCCTCCTCTCCCCCTCCCCTCTCCCCGCTCCCCTCTCCCCTCTCCCCTCCCCCTCCCACAGACTTTGACCTCTTGTATGGTACCATGGCAACCATTGCCTGTGCATTCAATGGTTTTCCTACACCTTCTGTTGAATGGCACAAGGATAAGACTTACCATCAGTGGCACAGAGGGAGAGAGGGTGAAAATCGAATCCTGTCCCACGTCCAGTATCCTAGATATTATCAGACAGTGCTATGACGATGTTGAAGCTTGTTTCATTACCGACAGCCATGGCAGTAATTCGGCACAAATCTTCACTGTGAGTGCCCACATGACTGTCACATGACAGGTTCATGACATACAAGTGTTTTAATATACATACAGGTCCGCCCAAGCCTTGCTGCCTAGCCTACTCTCATTCTGCATACCCCCAAGACAATTTCCACATCCATGCAGGCAGCAAGGCAGGAGCCAAGCAGAGGACGGTGTTTCTCTTCCCTCACTGTCTCCTCATCACCAAGGAGAGAGGAGGCAGCTACTCTACCAAGTGTCCCAGTTACACAACTTCAATCTGTTGTTGGCCTGTTGTGAGCTTTATTTGGGTGGATTTTGTTTTCTTTGATCTTGCTGTTTGCTGATGTTGTGTTGGAAGCTTGAATTGTATTGCTACTGTTGTTTTGAGAACTTAAGGCTGTTTTGGTATTTAATCTGCTGTAGTTGTTATATGGTGATAGTTAGTGGCATCTGATTGACATGTAGTTATGGATACTCAAGCAGCTAAGACTGAGCTGCAGCTGTCATTTCTCAGTTTATGTTGATGAATTAAAGAGATATCCTCACATTTGGTTAATGGTATACTCTCTCAGAGATTTAAGCTTTAGCAAAAAGTGGAGACAGTTAAATGCCTGTGAGCCTGAGTTCCATAAGGCATGAATGATCATGAGTAGTATGTAAGGAGCTATGTAAATCTCAGTACATCTTCTGTTGTTGGCCTGTTGTGAGTTATTATTTGTTTGATTCTAGTGTAATTGGGTTTTGTTGCTCTGTTGTTGTGTTGAAAGGGTTGAATTGTCTTGCTGCTGTTATTTTGAGAACTTAAGGCTGTTTTGGTTATATTTTAGTTGTTTTATGGTGATTGTTAGTGGCATCTGATTGGGCTGCAGCCTTTCTGGTTGTTGATTGATGTAATCTTCCATTAAAAAAATAAAAAAAATAAATCCCCTGTGCACTTTGATCTTGTAGATAAGTTGGATGTCTTGTTGATGTAATCTCCTGTAAAAAAACAAACAAAAAATCCCCTGTGTGTTTTGATCTTATTGATGTAATCTCCTGTAAAAAATTAAAAAAAAAAACCCTGTACATTTTGATCTTGTTGATGTAATCTCCTGTAAAAATAAAAAACCAAAAGAATCCCCTGTGTGTTTTGATCTTGTTGATGTAATCTCCTGTAAAAAGCAAAAAACCCAAAAAATCCTCTGTGCGTTTTGATCTTGTTGATGTAAAAAAAACCAAAAAAATACCGTCTTGTTGATGTAATCTCTTGTAAAAAAAAAAACCCGCCTGTGTGTGTGTTTTGATCTTGTTGATGTAATCTCCTGTAAAAAATTTAAAAAAAAAAAAGTCGCCTGTGTGTTTGGATCTTGTTGATCTAATCTCCTGTAAAAAAAAAATCCCCTGTGGGTTTTGATAAGTTGGATGAAATCTCCTGTAAAAATCTACAAGGTAGTTAATTACCATCTCGATTTGTAAATGATCCTGATTTTTCAGTTAATCCCAATGACTACCCCCTCAATTACAAAACTAAATCTCCTGTGAGTTCTGGATCTTTAGCATTACTTGTGAGAATGGTTTTGTGTTGATAAGTTGGATGAAATCTCCGGTAAAAATAAAAATTATAAATTTCCTGTGCATTTTTGTAAATTCTCTCAGAGGTTGAAGCTTTAGGGGATAAGAAAGCAAAAAAGGAGTCAGTCATTGCTTCAGATGTGGTAAATCATTATATGTTATCCTGTACACAAGGTACTACTCATATGCAGGCAGATTTAATGTCCCAGGGATGGCTTTTCTTCTGAACATAGACAGGATGGTGCAGTGTCTCAAAAGAGTCTGGGTGACTTGTCGTTGCTTCAGTTGTCTTCACATTCTCCTGTTGCTAGGAGTGCTCAGTACATGTAATGTTGAACCCTATTGCATATTGATTGTCGGCATGTCAGCATTTTCTGATAAAAAGTTCCACGCAATCCCATGCAGAAGTACTTTTCATCTATACTTAAACTTTTCAACCTCTATGCCTGTCTAAATCTTCATTCAAACCGTGTGTTCCTGACTTAAACTTAACAATACTCTAGTTCCTGCATCAGCAACCCCATGCAAATACCTCCAAATTCTTCTTTCTTCCCAAACCTTACATATCCATCCTCACTCAAACTGCCTATACCCTCCCTTTTACTAATAGTCCCCTTTATACAAGCCAAAATGCCTCTTAATATCCTCCACCCATTGATGCAGCTGCTTATCCAAACCTAAAGACACAAAGAGGTCATCAACCACTCTACCCCATGCTTCCACCCCATGCTTTCCTCTGTCTACCTCTATGAGGCCATTCCTGACAAAATAATTGCCTTTCCTTATGCATTGATACTAGATATCGAAACATTTCGTTGTATATTTACTGTGTTTCATTCATGATATTCTCTCAAGATATTACGTTGTTCCGACATATCCAGGTCTTGTTTGTATTATGCCACTATTTCTCTACCCCTTCGACCCCTCGATGATTCTAAACCCGTACCACCTCAACTACTTCATTACAAGTTTTAGATAACAACTCAGAATCCTTTCAGCTCCCTCATGCAGCTACTTGCCCCTTATTACCCTCCCAAATCTTCCCTCCCAAATCTTCCCTCCATATGTACTCTATACTAGGTCTAATTACAGAAAGAAACAAAAGTCTCTGTGTACTTAAGTTAATATCTCCTTCAGTCTCCACCTGTTTACAGTATACAACATCAATAAGCTTCGGGAGTCTTTCCTTTGACTCACTACCACCTAAAAATCATCAGCAAACATCCCTCCAATCTGCTTACCACTGTAATCTCTATCCCAGGCCCAGCCTCTTCTACATCCTACCTCAACTTTCAATGCAAATTTCTGACAAGCGAAGTCAACTTTGGGTGATATATTAAGGGCTTTGGAGACCATAGACAATTTTGACTTGATTTCTGCTGAGGCAACTGTGTTGTTACCATCCCTTTTATAGTAGATTCTGTCACATGCAGGTAAATTCACTGGCTTTGGAATCTTTAATCTCTACAGTTTGTGCCCTTGAAGAGAAGCTTTCTTCCGTTTTGGCCTCTTCTATATACTTCTACCTCTACTATTCCTAAGAGTTATAGTAGTATAAGCAATCAACTGAGTAAAATTTATGCAGCAGTGGCTTCCTCAGTTCTTCCATCTCCTTCAGTGGCTGCTACTGACCCATCCTTTGAGCTCCTACATACAAATGTATCAGCTGGGAGGTCCAGCTATCTGATGATCATGAATTAAATTTGGATTGCCTGAAAATGGTTCGATTGTGGAATTTCCTCAAGTGGAACTTATCCTTGATAAGAGTAAGATTTCATCTCTACCACTTTACCATCTCACATCCCAGTATATTGAAGGAGGACATTCTTGATTAAGCTGTCTACTGCTTGTACCGACTCTCTGATAAATATGTCGCTCTAATACTTGCTCAATACGGGGAGTAAGGAGGTTGGTTGGTGGTTTGAAGGTCCAGGTTGGCTTGGACATTTAATTATAATGTGTGAGAGTTTCCAGGGCTGTACGTAAATTGATCTTACTCCGTAAAAGTAAACTGCGTGATTTTTATATTTCACAATCTTAGAGCACTTCAGGTAGCCGGCACACAGCCCTATGCCAGTGCTCTGTGATAACTATCATTATTAGCCACATGCAATCCCTTTGCATGGTAAAGAAGCATTAAATACACTTTCGCAAATTTTCACTACTAAAGCTTCATAACTATGTCCAATGTTGCCATGCATTGTCCTTGAATGTCAAAGTTAATGGATTTTATATAATTCGTAACATCCTGGTCCATCCACAGAAGGTCATACACTACCTACCTCCTTGTCAGAGTACATGTATCCCTGGATGACATAGTCACTATGACATCCCTCGTCCATCCACGGATGGCCATACACACACTACCTACCTCCTTGTCAGAGTATCCCTGGATGACATATATAGTTGCTGTGACATCCACAGATCTGATAGTCATGTTAACTATCAATAACATTATAAAGTCTCATATTATGAGATTTTATATGTCATTGATAGTTGTAATAATGAGAGCTTCTACAAATATGTATATTTACCAAATTACCATGTATATTAGTATTTATCATGTATATTTACCATGTGTGTATTTATCATGCGTATGAACACCATGTGCATGAACTACATATTTATCATGTGTATATTATACATATTCAGTCTTGGCTAGGCAGTGTGGTATCTCCACTGTTGGGAGGTAGGAGACCATCTAGGTGAGGGCAGTCTCTGCTGTTGACCTGACGAGAATGGATTCCCTAAAGAGTGAGGAATTGTAATTATAACAATAGAACGTGGCATTATATATATATATATATATATATATATATATATATATATATATATATATATATATATAAGTAACATGTCAATAATATGAATCTTGCACTCTATGTGTATAATTACATGATTCAAATCATCCATGCATGAAATTTGCGTTATCTGCTCTCCTTAGTCATACTTAGTGCTACACATGGACGTGGGAGAACCATTTTTGAGTCATGTGATCTAGTACCCACAGAGCAGTCATAAGGCCAACTGTAGGTATGTACAATACACATGCATAACTGAGTACCAGTGCACCTGTGATGGTTTAACTGGATACTGAGTGGGTGGATAGTGAGTTAGATACTATGACAAGGGGAAAGGCAGTGTGTGTATGGCCATCCGTGGATGGACATCCATGAATGGACCAGGGATATCAGTTCCACGGATACTCTGACAAGGGGTAGATCTATAGTCTATGTATGTATGACCACCTGTGGATATAGCCAGATTAACTATGGATAGCAAGGGTCAGTACAGAGTAACACTGGACATCCCTGCCCCTGCTCTCACCACCAGTGGTTTCAGAGCTTCACAAGCTGTATATACAGTCACAAATCACTGTTTTCCACTTTCCAGCAAGTCTGAGCTGCTTAAATATTAGCTGTGATGACATATATCATCGTGTAGTGCGTACATAATTAGCTGTGGCCAACCTCCTCTGGGGGGTGCCATATGTGGCATAATATTATCACCATTATTAGTAACACCATTGTTATTACCTTTTTATCCAAGGCTGTGTTATTTGCAATATCTACGGCTACAAGTCGCATTCCACTCCTCTTAGTCACCATTAAGTTCAATCCCAAGCCTAGCCTCTTCAGATAAAGCATATAGTGCATGTGTGAAACCTAAAAGAATCAATGCAACAAGAATAGATATTGGCTTTTAAATTTGTGCCAGCATGTCTAACGTCACAGGCACCACCACTACAACTGGCTCTACCAAATACCACCACCAGTCCCCTGACCCACTACATCACCACACTAATTGTCACATTGTCTAATCCTCTGCGCGAGTGTCTCCTTTACAGCTATACTGTGTCTCTGTCTTGGATGCACTGAAGTCCCTTGTCTGACTGCATATATACTCAATAAGGCCTATTGACACTCACGAAAGTTTGTCAGAATGATAAGGGCGACGAATATGCAGATTACTGACTTTTCCATTTCAGGATCTTCAAAACTTAGAATGTCCATCTCAAGTGGGGATATGTCCCAGAGTGTGAGAAACAAGCCTACAATGTTCAGTATGAATATCTACATTGACCACAGGTCCACTAGAAGTGTAAGATGTTGACTGGTCAGTGTCCTGTCGTAGATGCACTGAAGTTCCTTGTCTCAGAGTGTGAGAAATGTACTGGTCTATAATGTTCAGTATGAATCTACATTGACCATAGGTCCACTATAAGTGTAAGATGTTGACTGTATCCTGCTGTAGATGCTCTGAAGTTGTCCCAGAGTGTGTGAAGTGGCCATAATAAGTATGTATGCATGTTTACATTGAACATAGGTTGACTGGAAGTGGGAGGAGTTCTGTGCTGTGAGGAGTGTTCTGGTACCTCATGATCGCAATACGGATGTGAATTGGAGTCATTTTGCAGACAGTGGTCTGCTGAGTTGGGATATGGTTGTATTTTGTAATACCATTGTGTTTTATTGGGAAAGGACTGGGAACCAAGGCTAGTAGATGCATATATACTTGGCCTTGTTGGGTAATGGTGTGCACTAAATATTAGATGAATGTGTAGCATCATGGAGTGCCTGAAGTGAGTAAACCCCACCCATTGAACTCGGTCAATGTCAGTAATCTTGTCATTTTTTGTACTGTGGTTGTCATGAATACAGAGTGTTTAGCTGGTCCTAGAACTGTCAAAAATCCCATCTTCAGTATTTAATATTTGCTTTGCATACAGTTAACTGTCTTCCTGAAGGTACTTGTCTGCCTCTGTTAGAGTCAACAACAGCAGCATTGTTTGCTCACTTAGCTTAGAGCTCAAGATATCTGAGTTGCTCTCTTCTTGCTCTATATCTCAATTTGGCCGACAATGTTGGGAGGTAGAGCAATGAAAAGAGCAATGTGAAAAGAAAGAAGAATGGAATGTGTAACCCATTTCTCTTTTCTGCTGTTTAATTGCCTTTCTTGCTGTCTCTCCCTCTATTTTGCCGGCAGTAGAGGCTGATGGAACATCAAAGGCAGTAATAAAACAGCACAACATTGAAATAGACTACAACTTCCTCTCTTCTCCCATTCTGTTCTACTCTATCTCTTTATTGTCGGCCGAGAGATAGAGCAAGAACATGACAACAATATGAAAGGACTTGAACTTGAACAATATATTAGAAGACTTGAACTCTAAGCTCCATGCATATAAGCAGTGTGTTGTTGACTCTATAAAGGCAGACAAATACCCTCAGGTAGACAGTTAACTGTATTCATGCAAAGCAAACATTAATATTACTGAGGATGAACTGTTTCCTCTTGATAGTTCTAGGACTAGCTAAACACCCTGTATTCATGACAACTACAGTACAAAAATGACAAAATTAACCGATATTGACTGAGCTCAATAGGTGGGGGTTACTTACTTCAGGCACTCCATGATGCTACACATTCACCTAATACTACTAAACAAGGCCAAGTATCTCAATTTCCACACACACATGATTATCTTTGTCTCCCACTGCTTCATCTATTTTCAATTCTTCCTTCCTATCCTCCTTCCTTAGCAATCCTTCCTCTCACTCCTTCTCAGGTAGCTACATTTTTTCTTCTCTTGTTTGCGACTGTTGTGTTGTCCACTTACTATCAACAGGACCATTGCATTTTCTCTTCTTTGTCCTGTTTGAGTATATCTCGTCTTTTGCTACCATCGTCTATTCTGTAGCTGTCTGTTTGCTCTGTCCTCTTGCTCTTACTCTCCACATTGCCTCAATTCTTTACTCTCTCCTTTTACTGTTCCATAACTTCTCTTTGCTCGCTCATACTCTCCAAATTGCTTCAATTGTTTACTCTCTCCTTTTTGCTATTCCATAACTTCTGTTCGCTCGCTCTTACTCTCCACATTGCTTGAATTGTTTACCCTCTCTAGCTTCTGTTCGCTCGCTCTTACTCTCCACATTGCTTCAATTGTTTACTCTCTCTAGCTTCTGTTCGCTCGCTCTTACTCTCCACATTGCTTCAATTGTTTACTCTCTCTAGCTTCTGTTCGCTCCCTCTTACTCTCCACATTGCTTCAATTGTTTACTCTCTCCTCTTTGCTATTCCATAGCTTCTGTTTGCTCACTCTTAGTCTCCACATTGCTTCAATTGTTCACTCTCTTCAGCCCTCTCTTCTCTGTTATGCTGCACTTGTGTTGCTCCATAATTTACTCTAATTTTCTCATTTCCTTCGTTGCTTTTTGCTCTCAATTACCTTCTCATTCCCTTCAAACTACATGTATTCATTCTGTGCTCTCATACCATTCATTTGCTTGCCCTCTTCATTAATTTCTTGTTCTGTAGTTATATATTTTGCTCTGCCATTGAGTTGCACTATTTCTGTCTCCCTCTCTTTATAGTACAGGCTTATTTTCTTACTTTCCATCTCCCTCTGTTCTTCTGTTGCATTCCTGTCTTTCTTGCCCCATCTCTCTCTACTATTGAATAAGTACATAGAGTGAAGTCCAAAGGCAAGAGGTTCCCACCATTGTTTTGCTTGTTTTCTTGCTCTTGCTGCTCTCCATACTCATTTCTATTCTGTAGTTGTACTCTCTCTCTATATGTTAAGGTAAGCAAGTGTAATAACAAGATCTCTCTCTTCCTCCCTCCCTCCCTCCCTCCCATTATCTATGCCGATGAACAGGTGAGATAGACCAAGCTACAATGTACTATCTCTGTGTGTTAGTGTGTAATCTTTCTCCACTAGCTATAGGCTGCTCTTACTAGCTCTGCTGAAGTCCCCTTCACTGCTAGTGATTGAATAAGGTACAGTAGTTCTAGATGTACACACAGCAAACTATGTATTGGATGCATTGTTCATCTGACACACTTGTCACTCACTATTGGATCACTTTGTGTAGGTGAAGAGGATATGTGACAAGAGAGCAGTGTTCTGACTCTGTACGGACTGATGTATGGGGCACAGTTTGTTCCAGATGTGTCATTTTTACTATGGACTGCTATATATATCTGAAGTGTTTGTAAATGTACTTTGCATCATCCTGTACCGCACTGTATAGTCTGTACTGTGTATAGAAATATGAATTACTGTGGTCTATCCCCATACATTGACTTGAGGAGCACCACTGAGACATTGAATTGTGTATAGTTACCAGAGAGTGGGAAATGCCTGGGTACAAGGCTACATCATTCATACACTGATGATCTGATAATCACATTCTGTCAGTCACACCACATTCAGACACATGTACTCATAGCCAGACATGACACACTTTCTCTTCCTGCCCAGAAAGATCCTGGGTATGAGGCTGATGAATGACGTAGAATTAGGTGGGAATGGAGCTGACGCTAGTCTATAGCTAAACATCAGTCCAGCCACGTATACTCCTTTTACTACCCATCACATGACAATTATACTCAGTCCAGTTGACAGATGGCCTCAATTCTACATGTATACCTGATGTCAACTGAGCGATACATACAGGATTATCCAACTCATTGATCAAGCCTGTATATGTGTATATATATACAAGTAAATAAAAAATTTAGGAAATTTGAAGTGTAATATAGGAATTGCATAAAAATGAACAGAGACAAGATTGGGACACAGACATGCTATGTACATCAACATACCTTGTAGTACATTGATGTATATAGCATGTCTGTGTCCCAATCTTGTCTCTGTTCATTTTTATGCAATTCCTATATTACACTTCAAATTTCCTAAATTTTTTATTTACTTGTCTCTTGTCATTTTTTTACTATTGTAAGCAATAATTTTCCCTAGTATGTGCTCTCCATACCCATAAACATCTGACCAAGTATTGAGCTACTGTATAAATGCGTGATTAGTACTGAGGGCGTGGTTTGGTTGCGCAGCTGCGTACACTTTGGTCTATAAGCAAACCTGCTAGCAACGTACTATCAGTCACCAGCGCTTTGGCTTGGTGGTATATAGTATCGTGGTAGAATAGCGTGCCGTTTCTCCAGCAGACCGGCGGTATATAAGCATATATACCATACGGTATCTATGATATAAGCTTACCGAGGTACATACGTAGAGGCAGAGCCAACACACTGTACGCGTGTGCAGTGTTCTGACGGTAAGAGTAGCACAAGAATCGTCAACACATCTCTATTTTGCTTAGGCAGTACTAAGTGCTAGTTGCTATACAAATCGTCAACACGTTCTCTATCAGCCAGTTCACTCCATACCTAGTTGTTACGCGCTAGTTGCTACACAACCAAAAATCGAAACTCGAATCGGCGCTGAAATCGATACGGAATCGGGATGTAATTCGTGCTCGAAACAGCACATTGGAGCACGAGCACGATTCGTGGATGTCAGAAAAAACGAATCGTGCTCGCGCACAAATCGAGTCTTAATCGAATCAGCGTCGTTTCGGGAACGGTCGGTACTTCACGATTCGTGAATGGGTAGAGAGATCGAACCGTGGTCGAGCACAGCCGGAGTCGTGATCGAAAGTACAGTGGTCGCCAAGAGTCCCTGGCGCCTCAGGCATGGCTAATATGTGCCATTAGTACACTAGTGTTTGCAGCCACTGGTATATAAAAATGACTATTCAGATGATGTACAATCCATTCAGAAGACATACGAACTATTCACATGATACACAGACTGGTATACATGTTCAATTAGGACATTGCATACACACTCAAGCAGAATGTAGAATGTGTGTGAGTTGTGACACATTTAGATGTTCACGTTCTGTTGACACAGTTTGTGAAGTGGTGGTAAAAGTACATGATGGTCTGTGTATAGCTAATTGAAGCTGAACATGTGATAAACAGTGAGGTTGGGTACTTGTAAAGTTGTTGATGAAGTTAGTAGAGGGCAGTCCAATGAATTAGCAATACTCTCACCCAAAAGTTCCATTCATTCAAGTTTACGAATAATGCAGAATGATGACTCCTGACAGTCCAGCAGCTCACATTCACTACCCACCAACTCCCCATACTTGAAATCTACCTGTAGTTTGCATAGTGTGTAATGGAGTGTGTGTGGTGGGGGGGTATAAACAACGTACTCTGTTCTTGTCCACTCTCACATAGTCTCCCACATTGGTGAGATTTCCATTCGTGTCATTTACGGCACCAAACACATGGATGATGCCATCTGAAGAAAATCCCAGTGTTAAAAACTATCAGTTGGACTGTCATTTTACTGAGAGCAGTGACTTCTCTTTCCTGCAGCATGGTAGCTCTGTTTTGGTGTTTATGCATATCATTGAGTATATCATATATCATTGAGTATATATACTTACTTTCTGTAGAACACCAGATTGGTAGATGTGCTTATCCTTGTAGAATGTGCGTGCAGGCTTGAAGTTGTGAAATTGTGGTGTTTGTTTTCCAGCTTTAATACACATAGATAAACGTTCATCTCACATGTGCACAACATGACATTTTACATTGACAGAGCACACTATATACCTGTCTAAAGATGTGCACGAAGAAGTATCCGTCTGTGTATATAAAAATACATTTGAAATACATTTTGAAATACAATTTCTTAAATAACTTGGTTTACCATTAGCACATTCAATTCACTCTGCGACGCGAACGCTAGCTGCTATTAGCAACAAATTTGCGCATGCGTACAGTTGCAAACACGTTGATAGTCATGTATTTTATTGTCAGAGCTCTACAGAATATATACTAGCCTGATCATCTGTTCCACTCATAATAGAGGTGCATGGTGGTAGAGACATTTGTGAAACTTAGAACACTGCAATGGCAAGCTATATAGATACCTCGTGTAGAAGGTTGGTGACATGTACGTGTCACTTCCCTGGCCATGGAAAGTGGACCACAAATACTAGATCAGTGGCACGGTACTCATAACTCCGCTCGTCACTTTCTCCAAGCTTAGGCCACTAGGCAGGCCTCCGTCCCCAAGGGAGACTTGGCCGCAAATACCAGTCTCGATTCAGCGCTGATGCAGCCTTCATGCTCGATTCGTGCAAGTACTCACCGCGTATCCCTTAGATACACAAGCCTATTTCTCCACCAGCCTGAATCAGTATGTTCTTTCGGGCACGAATCGACTTTATCTCGAATCGATATCGACAGTCGATATCGATTCGTTGGCTACGCCCATCGCGATCGAATCGCTGTCTATTCCGATATCGATTCGCTATATATATGTATATGTATTGCATTGAGAGAAGTGTTAATATCATTATTACAAGAATCACAAGGGTTAATAACATATGCTTTTGTCATGTTGCTATTAGCGATGATATCTCTACACATGCTAACTTTCAGGTGGTTGGTTACCATGGTTGTGCTGAGTTTTGCTCATTAGTTATCCTCATTCATAATACATTGCTGGGAGAGATAACGATCAGTAGTACATGAACTACAAGGGTTAACGAAAAATTATACCTCTATTCCCCAGTACGTAATGATATATTTCCACATGCAAAGATTCAATTTCATTGATTTTATGGTTATTGAGTTACGCTTCTTCAAGAAGAATAATCACACAGTACGGTAGTACTGTGTATATAGGGATTGCTATGGTCTATCCCCATTGAAAACCATATATAAGGATATTCTTCATTTTCACTTTCAATTTGAAGTTGATTCCACTTTTAATGGTATCAAGGTGAAGAATGCGTGAAAAATAACCATGAAACAAAAATTGGTTGATCTGTGATGTAAGATATGCGTAATATCAAAAAAGTGCTATTCACATTTTTGCCCATGCTCTTCATCTTCTTATCACACAGTACGGTAGTACTGTGTATATAGGGATTGCTATGGTCTATCCCCATTGAAAACCATATATAAGGATATTCTTCATTTTCACTTTCAATTTGAGGTTGATTTCACTTTTAATGATACCAAGGTAAAAAATGTGTGAAAAATAACGAGTATACAAAAATTGGATGTGTTGTGATGTAAAATGTGTGTAATAGCTTAAAAAGTGCTTCACAAATTTTTGCCATGTTTTCCATCTTCTTCTTCTTCTTCTTCTTATTATTCTTCTTCTTCTTGAAGAAGCGTAACTCAATAACCATAAAGTCAATTTAGTTCAATCTTTGCATGTGGAAATGTATCATTACGTACTGGGGAATAGAGGTATAATTTTTTCGTTAACCCTTGTAGTTTATGTACTACTGATCGTTATCTCTCCCAGCAATGTATTATGAATGAGGATAACTAATGAGCAAAACTCAGCAACCATGGTAACCATCAACCTGAAAGTTAGCATGTGTAGAGATATCATCGCTAATAGCAACATAACAAAAGCATATGTTATTAACCCTTGTGATTCTTGTAATAATGATGTTAACACTCCTCTCAATGCAATACATGTACATATATATATAGCGATGACGTAATTCATTTAGAATGTACGTGCATATTACATACGTTTTACGTATATAGTTAGCTTGCGTCATACAATAAAACGATTACGTCATGAGACAAGACTCATAAATGACGTCATTTACACCAGCCGCGCATGCGCAAAAGCTTAGCAACTAGCGCGTAACAACTAGGCACGGAGTGAACTGGCTGATAGAGAACGTGTTGACGATTTGTATAGCAACTAGCACTTAGTACTACATAAGCAAAACAGAGATGTGTTGACGATTCTTGTGCTACTCTCACCGTCAGAACACTGCACACGCGTACAGTGTGTTGGCTCTGCCTCTACGTATGTACCACGGTAAGCTTATATCATAGATACCATATAGTATATATGCTTATATACCGTCTGCTGGAGGAACGGTACACTATTCTACCACGATACTATATACCACCAAGCCAAAGCGCTGGTGACTGATAGTACGTTGCTAGCAGGTTTGCTTATAGACCAAAGTGTACGCAGCTGCTGCTTGCAACCAAACCACGCCCCTCAGTACTAATCACACATTTACAAGTAAATAAAAAATTTAGGAAATTTGGAAGGAAATATAGGGATTGCATAAAAAGGAACGGAGACAAGATTGGGACACAGACATGTTATGATATATCAACGTAACATTATGGGTACGTCGATATATCATAAGATGTCTGTGTCCCAATCTTGTCTCCGTTCCTTTTTATGCAATCCCTATATTTCCTTCCAAATTTCCTAAATTTTTTATTTACTTGTCTCCCATCATTTTTTTTCTGGACCTTGGTACATGCATTTTGCTATTTTTGTAGCTTGCTTGGTAGCTAACATATTAGCTAATAGAGCTTGTAGCCTGAGGCTATCCAACATTTTTATTGCAACATCAATTTTGTGTATTATATTGTACCAAATTTTACTTTTAGTGGAACTTTTGTTAATGATATATTGCAAAGCAGTGCCTGGGGCTACTATTTACAAGATTTTATCTCAATATTGATCATTGGAGTATTAAGCTTTACTATCACACCAATTTCCACATTTGGTAGAGCTTCTGTTAGTGAGATAGAGTAATGCTAGCCTGAGGCTATGTTTTACAAGATTTACATGGTTTACAGAGATTTTATCACAATGTTGATCTTTGGGGTATTATGCTTTACCATCACACCAATTTTCACATTTAGTAGAGCTTTTGTTAGTAAGATATGGCAATGCTAGCCTGAGGCTATTTTGTACAAGATTTACATGGTTTACAGAGATTTTATCACACTGTTGATCTTTGTGGTATTAAGCTTTACCACCACACCAATTTTCACATTTAAGGGAGCTATTGTTAGTGAGAAACAGAAATGCTTGCCTGAGGCTATTTGTTGTTGTATTACAAGATTTACATTGTTAAATATTCTTAGTGACCTGGTAAAGATGTATTAAGTTTTGTTGTCAGCATACTCAGGCCCAGATGATCAAGAGGGAATGAGAAAGACAGACTTCCGTCCGGAGTCGAACCCAGGTCTAATGACCAGCAAACCAGCACACCAGACACTGAGCCACGATCACCAGACAAAAGTCCGTCCCCTCATTCCCTGGTGGTCTGCAGTGTGAGGTTGCCAGTCAGGCAATGACCACTGCAGCTATAAGAGGGAATGAGGGGACGGACTTTTGTCTGGTGATCGTGGCTCAGTGTCTGGTGTGCTGGTTTGCTGGTCATTAGACCTGGGTTCGACTCCGGACGGAAGTCTGTCTTTCTCATTCCCTCTTGATCATCTGGGCCTGAGTATGCTGACAACAAAACTTAATAAGATTTACATTGTTTACATAGATCTTATCACAATGTTGATTATTGGTGTGTTACACTTTATAATCACACCAATTTCCACATTTTGTGAAGCTTTTGTTAGTGAGATATGGTAATGCTAGCCTGAGGCTATTTTTTACAAGATTTACATGGTTTACAGAGATTTTATCACAACGTTGATCTTTGGGGTATTAAGCTCTACCATCACACAAATTTCCACATTTATTGGAGCTTTTGTTAGTGAGATACAGTAATGCTTGCCTGAGGCTATTTGTTGTTGTATTACAAGATTTACATTGCTTACAGAGATCTTATCACAATGTTGATGATTGGTGTATTACGCTTTATCATCATATCAATTTCCACATTTATTGGAGCTTTTGTTAGTGAGATACAGTAATCCTTGCCTGAGGCTATTTGTTGTTATATTACAAGATTTACATTGTTTACAGAGATTTTATCACAACGTTGATCATTGGGGTATTGAACTATACTATCATAAAAAATTTCATATTTAGCAGACCTTTCATTAGGCAGATATAGGACTGTGTGGCCCCCATTAATAATACATGGCCTGAGGCTGTTTTTGTTTATTTTACAAGAAGTACATTGTTTACAAAATTTTTAACATGACGATGCACTACCCCCAGTGGAACTACATAACTTCACCAAGTTTCAAGTTTAGATGTGTTACCATTAGTGAGTTACGCTTCTTCAAGCGGAAGAAGAAGAAGAAGAAGAAGAAGATGAAGAATTTACAAAATAGACTTTTGTTAATTTAATACCTTTCTCATGCATCAAATTATACCATTTTATAATCACAGTTAGTTTCTGGGTATAGTTACACATTCATGTTAACAGAAGTCCCGTAGGTAGCAAACTGAAAGTGAAAGTGATGAAAAACCTTACATATGGTTTTCAATGGGAATAGACCATAGCAATCCCTATATACACAGTACTACCGTACTGTGTGATACAGTAGCTCAACACTTGGTCAGATGTTTATGGATATGGAGAGCACATGCTAGAGAAAATTATTGCTTACAATAGTAAAAAAATGACAAGAGACAAGTAAATAAAAAATTTAGGAAATTTGAAGTGTAATATAGGAATTGCATAAAAATGAACAGAGACAAGATTGGGACACAGACATGCTATATACATCAATGTACTAAAAGGTATGTTGATGTACATAGCATGTCTGTGTCCCAATCTTGTCTCTGTTCATTTTTATGCAATTCCTATATTACACTTCAAATTTCCTAAATTTTTTATTTACTTGTTATTATTATTATTATTCTTCTTCTTCTTCTTCTTGAAGAAGCGTAACTCAATAACCATAAAGTCAATGAAGTTGAATCTTTGCATGTGAAAATGTATCAATACGTACTGGGGAATAGAGGTATAATTTTTTCGTTAACCCTTGTAGTTCATGTACTACTGATCGTTATCTCTCCCAGCAATGTATTATGAATGAGGATAACTAATGATCAAAACTCAGCAACCATGGTAACTATCACCCTGAAAGTTAGCGTGTGTAGAGATATCATCGCTAATAGCAACATGACAAAAGCATATGTTATTAACCCTTGTGATTCTTGTAATAATGATGTTAACACTCCTCTCAATGCAATACATGTACATATATATAGCGATTACGTAATTCATTTTGAATGTACGTGCATAGTACACGTATATAGTTAGCTTGCGTCATACAAGAAAACGATTACGTCATGAGACAAGACTCATTAATGACGTCATTTACACCAGCCGCGCATGCGCAAAAGCTTAGCAACTAGCGCGTAACAACTAGGCACGGAGTGAACTGGCTGATAGAGAACGTGTTGACGATTTGTATAGCAACTAGCACTTAGTACTACATAAGCAAAACAGAGATGTGTTGATGATTCTTGTCCTACTCTCACTGTCAGAACACTGCACACGCGTACAGTGCTCTGCCTCTACGTATATACCTCGGTAAGCTTATATCATAGATACCATATAGTATATATGCTTATATGCTGTCTGCTGGAGAAACGGCACGCTATTCTACCACGATACTATATACCACCAAGCCAAAGCGCTGGTGACTGATAGTACGTTGCTATATAGCAGGTTTGCTTATAGACCAAAGTGTACGCAGCTGCTGCTTGCAACCAAACCACGCCCTCAGTACTAATCACGTATTTATACCGTAGCTCAATACTTGGTCAGATGTTTATGGATATGGAGAGGACATGCTAGGGAGAATTATTGCTTACAATAGTAAAAAAAATGACAAGAGACAAGTAAATAAAAAATTTAGGAAATTTGAAGTGTAATATAGGAATTGCATAAAAATGAACAGAGACAAGATTGGGACACAGACATGCTATATACATCAATGTACTAAAAGGTATGTTGATGTACATAGCATGTCTGTGTCCCAATCTTGTCTCTGTTCATTTTTATGCAATTCCTATATTACACTTCAAATTTCCTAAATTTTTTATTTACTTGTAATAATAATAATAAGAAGAAGATGGAAAACATGGCAAAAATGTGAAAAGCACTTTTTAAGTTATTACACACATTTTACATCACAACACATCCAATTTTTGCATACTAGTTATATTTCACACATTTTTTACCTTGATATCATTAAAAGTGAAATCAACTTTAAATTGAAAGTGAAAATGAACAAAATCCTTATATATGGTTTTCAATGGGGATAGACCATAGCAATCCCTATATACACAGTACTACCGTACTGTGTGATATATATATATATATATAGGCGGATATTGTATGTATATATATCCTCCTTTTAACTAATGTCTGTCATACGTCACAGTACACATCCCAAAGCATAAACTGAATTGTGCGTGCGCATACCGCAACTGGTTTGAGTACATGTAACAGTGACGTGGAAGGATAAATTCATAAGTTGTTAACGACGGACTGCATGGACACCTATTACAACCTCTCTCTCTGCCATACATCGACACTCGCGATGTGTGCATGCGCGTGATAATCTGCGGTATGCACATGTGCAATTCACAGTCCCTGTACAATGAATACATATACATATACAAGCATAGTTCAAGGGAGAGCAGAAATCCTCTGTACTAGTACTACTGCCAGCTATGCTCATATACGTCTTGTTCTCGGATCTGTCTGGTTACTGTTAGCAGTGACCTTTGTATATACTGTGTATGTATGTTGAAGCTTCTGCCGTAAATCTGCAATAACAATTAAATATTTAATTAAAGCGGATAAAAATAATTGATTAGGTTATATAGAGCATCATATCTTATGTATTGTATATAGACAATAAAAAACATACACAAGTTATTTCAAGTTCTACACACTATATATATTTATGCACAGAAAGTACATCCAATAAAACACTCATTAATGACTTTACTGAAGTTACAAGCAGAGAGAAGACGACAAGAGAAGTGGTTCCATCAGTGGTAAGGTCAGACTTACACAGGACTCCATACGATCATATAGACACACACAGCCACAGACACACACTATGTACTTCCTCCATGTATGGACTATGTGCTGGTCACTAGAGAGGCCTGGATCTACTCCCTACTGACTGGGTACTCAGCTCTAGGTCACTGGGTGGAGGAGGAGGGGAAGGGGTCACTGAGGAGGTCCATGGGCGGCCGCTGAGATGACTAGCACTTCTGGTCTCGTTTAGGCTTCTGCCACGACGGCTGCTAATTTTCAGATGAAGTGGAGATGTGAGAGACTGCAGACGTGACTTCTTTACCACTTTGCCTTTCTTCTCACTCCTTCTCCAGCTCCCTCAGCTGGGGGAGAAGAGAGGACAGTGTAGGGAATGTCTAGAGATAAGTCATCTCACTTCACTGTAACACTATTCCCACTATACCCACCTCACTGGTAACCCTTTCCCTACTATGCATGTACCTACCTCACTGATGGTAGTTTCCAGGGTCTGGAGGAGCTTAACCCTCTCATCACTAGAGTCACAGTTACACTGGAAGATGGCTTTCTCGTTGTGAGAGGAGTAGATCTGTACACCATTTTTGTAGTCTGAAGTGTGTGTGTGTGTGTGTATGTGTGTGTGTGTGTGTGTGTGTGTGTGTGTGTGTATGTGTGTGTGTGTGTGTGTGTGTGTGTGTGTGTGTGTGTGTGTGTGTGTGTGTGTGTGTGTGTGTGTGTGTGTGTGTGTGTGTGTGTGTGTGTGTGTGTCAGGGAGGACAAATCAAAGAGTGCTTTCTTCAATAATTAGGGTGTTTCCAACTGCTCTCCAGTGTAGCTAGTCAACTCACAGTGAGTCTCAAAGCTGATGGCAATGGCATCCATGAGAGTGAAGGACCCATGATACTCCATTTGGTCCCCACCTCGTCTCTTACAGATGATGACTTGGTCACTGAACAAGAGGAGAATTCAACGATGTCGTCTTTTTATACTGGGACATGAGGTCAGTTGGTAAATTTCCGTCACTACAGTTCTGTACATCAGCCTACGCTGTGGAGAGGCCAGCCTCTGTAGGGACAGAATTAGAACATCATGGATCCCACTGACTCAATGTGTAAAAAGCGATTTCTTCTCTATACATGACTCCAATGCTGTATGTACATGAAGTATTCAAACCACGAGACTCTCAAAGCAATACAACCCAAAATAGTCATTTTCAAAAAAAAAATGAGCTGCCTCAGGTGGAATTCGAACCTGCGACATTCTGCATTCCAGGCAGATGCTCTACCAACTGAGCTACCGAGGCAGCTCAGCTGCACATACAAAGCAACACAACTCAAGGCAAAGCGTCTCAACCTGAAGATACCATTTACAGTATATGTACTGACTGTGGGGTGGTGCCATCCAATCAAGTTCCTCTCAATATCACATACTTCAGTTGTGTGGTCTTGTCCAGTCATAAACTCTCTCTGAAGTGAGGGGAGACCATATTAGCCTACCATACAAGACATGGAGGATGGGGGGATGGTCACCTTGCTGAGTCTATCATAGATATCAGTAAGAAAATCTTCAGGAAAGCTCTCGTCATCATTACAACCTGAATGGGTAGTAGGTGTGAATGTGTGAGTGTGTGGAAGAGAAATGTATTAGCAGTAGCATTAGTACAGGAGACCAACACACACAAGTTCTTTCCTCTCTCACGCACAATACACCACCACCACCATTAGGGGTGTGGCTAGTATGGTTTCTGGCAAAATAGGTAAGATTGCAACGTGAACATAATGTGGGAATAAATGGTACACAAACACCTGGTAGATGAGTCATGTCTTCCAGTTCTAGCATGTCTATTGCAAGTACAGTTGATGTAGCTGTGTGTGAGGGCAGTACTGACTGTGAAGGTAGTACTGGAAGTAATTTTACTGCTGTTCTTTCAATTCTCAACCGGCTGAAGTTTCTGCAGCCTCTATTGCAAGTGAAGGCAAACCCACTTCCCATGGGTAGGAATGGTGCAAGGGAACCACTACCATGGGCAGAGCAACACACACAAACTAGAGAATAATTGGAGATATAATTGGGTGAGATCATGAGCACTAAGGGTGAGGTGGGAGATAAAGAAAGGATAGTATAACAAGTATAGCACGTGGTACCCAATGTAAGGTGGTTAGTAATTAGTTTGTACATGCACTCACACACAAAACTTACCCAATGTCCACGCTGTAGGGAATGAAGAGACTGATGACCTTCTGTCAGAGGAAGTACAGTAGGAGTCAGGCCCACGCTCCAGCTATATAGCCACTCTTTCCTTCACCTCCCTTTTGATCAGCTGTGCACTCGGCTGTGCATCATTTAGAATGCAATATTCAAACATTTCCGTAAAATAGATGATATCCGGTACGTGCCACACCCTTAGCTTTGTGCTTGTCTTTGTTTCTGACTCTTCCTGTGCCTAAAAGGAACACTCACTACCTGGTATGTTGACACATGTATCCTAAATCGGCATCCCTACAAGGCGTCTGTGTGAATGTGTGCAATGATTTGGCGTTACACGTACATGTACCAATATATTAATGCCCCAACTGATACCTCTCAGAGGCGGTCTTAGGTTACTTGTGCCCACTGGTTTGAGCATGAGGACCCCTCCATTGCCTCATTAGCCAGTGAATAGGTGAAATCTCACGTATGGGGATGAGATCCACGAGACGCATGCTCCGCAAAAGCCAGCCCATGAAACGGCACTTATATGGTTATTACATGTACAAACAAACTTTAAACTAATGGGGAAGGCTTGTGACTGAGGTTAGTAGTGTCCTGAATGTACCTTAAGTGTAGCCTGTTGTTATCCCATTCCTGATACCCCACAGCCCAAGCCCTTGTGTACATAACCATAGCAATACAGCCTCTAGCCTTGCTAATGCTCCACAGTCACTGGATTGACCTATTGTATGTCAGGCAGTATTCTCACATGATGTACTTTCTCACAGGACTACTGCCATGTCTACAAACCTGTCGCCACAGGAAGTTGTAAAAGCCCTGGAGGTGCTGAACGTGGAGAAAACTGAAAGACTTGTATTTCATCTCGGGGTACCTCTAAGTGTTCTGGATGACATTGAAACCCAGTACAAGGGTGACCGCTATAAGACACACGCTATCCAGGAATGGCTGAATCGTGACACTGCAGCCAGCTGGGACAAGATTGTTTCTAAACTCCAAGAGATTGGTATGAACGCTGTGGCAGAGAGAGTCAAATCCTTCTCTAACACTGGCTCTATACCAGTCACCATTAATTCCACACAGTCATGGGGAGCAAGAGTAGCTGGGGTTAAGGCTACCATTGGCCTGCTTGAAAAAAGATTTGCATACCTCATGTCTGATACACGAGGAGCAATTTCAGAACAGGAGAGTCAAGATCCTAAATTTCTGGACACTTTTCGTGATCACCTCGTGGGCCTTCCTGTTTCTCAGAAACCTACTCACACCAGATTTTTTGACGAAAAGATGGAAAAGATTTGTGAAGCAATGAATGCACGTATGTTATTCCTCATCCTCGGCCGCTATTGCAGCTACTACAACTATGAAATATTACACGACCTCATCCAAAGGTTCTGTGATGGTGCCTTGAGGGGAAGGATGATAAGTTACCGTGAGAAAATTGAGAGTTTCGAAATGACCACGACCGTCGATGTCTACACAGATGCTATATCAGCTCCAAAGAATCTGTCACTGGAGTTCTCACAGATGACTCTGAAGATCGATAAGCGTTCATCAGAATGTACGTTGTATGAAATTCGAAGGGTTAAAGAAGAAATTGCCGATAAATCATCCATCCATTGGTACAATGTGTACGTTGAGAGGATAGTGAAGAGTTCTGTGGTGGTGGTGATGAGGTTCCCTTCCAGTGCAGCAGGCTGGGTGATGGGGGCAATGACTCCTGACTTCATGCGCACACACCACCTGATAGAGGTGACCATGGATGGAAACTACCTCACAGTTGAAGGAGGAGACAAAAAAGAGTTGGTATGTTACAGGTCGTAATACTTTATTGCTGGAGGTATGATGGTAGAGTTTGCAGTGGCCATACATGTATCGGAGGCAGAGAACCTGGGGGGCAGGGAGGGGCTTGAGCCCACCCCTCCACTTTTTAAAAAGGGGGGGTTGAGCCTCTCCTTCGAAATTGCAAGAACGTATTAAATACTAATAGCCTATGCCAGATGTATTCAGAATGAATGTAATAACTTCATGAACGCCGATTCCCTGCTACCTTGCTACCACACCCTGCTACATGTACCTTAGTACCTTACCCTGCTACAGTAGCAAGGTATAACGCATACGCGTTTGTCTCCAGCACTTAACGCGTTCATCTCCAGCTCCACATGCGTTTACATCCGGAGGTACACGCATTCGACACTAGCGCTAAACTCATTCATCTCTAGCTCTACACGCGTTTACATCCGGGGCTACACGCCTTTGCCTCCAGTGCTAAACGCGTTTACATCCGCATCGAACCGGTCATGACCACCCGATCACTCAACCCCTGTACAGCGAAAGATCGTCGCAACCGGTCATAACCACGAACGCGTTTAGTGCTGGACACAAACGCGTGTAGCGTTAGAGACGAACACGTTTAGCGCTTAACACGAATGCGTGTAGGTCTGAATGTAAACGCGTGTAGCGCTAGAAACGAACGTGTGTAAAACGCATATGCGTTATACCTTGCATCTGATCGGTACTGTACCTTGCTACCCTACCCTGCTACCTTAGTACCTTACCCCGCTACCTTGCTACCCTACCCTGCTACCTTAGGACCTTACCCTGCTACTTTGCTAACCTACCCTGCTACCTTAGTACCTTACCCCGCTACCTTGCTACCCTACCCTGCTACCTTAGGACCTTACCCTGCTACTTTGCTAACCTACCCTGCTACCTTAGTACCTTACCCCACTACCTTGCTACCCTACCCTGCTACCTTAGGACCTTACCCTGCTACTTTGCTAACCTACCCTGCTACCTTAGTACCTTACTCCGCTACCTTGCTACCCTACCCTGCTACCTTAGGACCTTACCCTGCTACTTTGCTAACCTACCCTGCTACCTTAGTACCTTACCCCGCTACCTTGCTACCCTACCCTGCTACCTTAGGACCTTACCCTGCTACTTTGCTAACCTACCCTGCTACCTTAGTACCTTACCCCGCTACCTTGCTACCCTACCCTGCTACCTTAGGACCTTACCCTGCTACTTTGCTAACCTACCCTGCTACCTTAGTACCTTACTCCGCTACCTTGCTACCCTACCCTGCTACCTTAGGACCTTACCCTGCTACTTTGCTAACCTACCCTGCTACCTTAGTACCTTACCCCGCTACCTTGCTACCCTACCCTGCTACCTTAGGACCTTACCCTGCTACTTTGCTAACCTACCCTGCTACCTTAGTACCTTACCCCGCTACCTTGCTACCCTACCCTGCTACCTTAGTACCTTACCCCGCTACCTTGCTATCCTACCCTGCTACCGTAGGACCTTACCCTGCTACTTTGCTAACCTACCCTGCTACCCTACTACCCTACTACCCTACTACCCTCCCTTGCTACCCTACTACCCTACCCTGCTACCCTACTACACTGCTACATAATGCTACCCTAACACTTGATGTTTTTTTGCATGTACTACAGTGTGGTGTTAGGGTCAGAGGTCAGTAAACTAGTTGCCAGTAACAGAATGAGGTGACAGGTTCATGAGGTATTGTCTACAATAGTACACACCAATATACCAGGTCTGTAGGGGTCAGCTCAGTATTCTTCCAGTTAATATGGAGGTCAGCCCTTCTACCTAAACCCCTCCCCCTGCCTCCCATATCTCCACGTGTGGTGGGTATAAGACATGAGCAGACGTACTATGTAGAAGTGTTGGTATATGTACTTCTAGGTCCTACCACACTATTACTGGTGGTATAAGAAAGGAGTAGTGTCTTCAGCCGGCCATAGCAATAGGGTTTGAAAGTGGTGAGGCCATTGTGGGGCCATTACAATACTGACAAATTTAACAAAAGGCTAAACAAGTTGTACCATAGCATTCCTTCAGCTAGCCAGGCTCTGTGTGTATTACATATGAACCTTGACCCCACGTACATCAATGTGTGCAGTACACAGATTGTAAAAGAGGAAGACCACATCCATGAGGCTAGGGAATAACATTAAGAATGTTCACTGGCTAAAAGTGCAGTGGCCATGGCCACTGTGGCTGCCACATCTGCTATGGTCCTGTTCAGTGGTCATACATGTACATGACATTACATGTATAGATGTACTGTACAATGTACACAACATGTACATGTACTATGTACTACCGGGAGCCCTTCAGTCTGCCCCAAAGCCCCTCCCACTCAACACTGAACAGTGTGAAATGGACTTAGAATGAGTAGAGAGGCCATACCTCATCTCAGTCCCTGTGTCTCCTATGGCCATCTAGTAATGGCAGTCATCACTGTGTACTCATGTACATGTAGTAACAGTCATCACTGTATGTATGGTTGTGTACTCACAATACTATCATATTGTAGGATGATCAGCTGTGTAGTGCCAGTAGGGGTGGAGATGTGGTGAGAGTTGCCTCACTGCTCAACTCTGGAGCTGATATAGAGACTAGGGGTGGCGAGGTATGTTATAGTCCCACAATGTAATGTGTCAATGTCCACTATATCACTGTGTGTTGTGTGATATTAAACACAATATTGAAGTGTAGGTGACAGTATTTGAGTAGACAAAGACTCCACCCCCTATATTAGGAGCCATTTTTCTGGCCAAGTCTCCGATTTCACATGTAGAAAATCATATACCTAGCCTTGTGTGTATGTACATGTGTACATGTGTGCCTATCACTCCAGTGACATGTAATGATAGTGATCTAGTGATCAAGTGATCAGTAGATAGGAGTACTTCTGTCTGAGGTAGGGCCAAGGAAGTAGCAAAGGGGAAAGTAGCCTGGTATACATGTACAGTGTATACCAGGCTACTTCTCCCTCCCCCACGCAGCCTGGGTACGAGGCTAGTAGCTTAGTTATACTGTTGTTAGACGCAAATGCTTTTAATCCCACAGCAAGTAAATAGGCAGTTAATAGAGAAGTGTGCTTAATAATATGTATGTGCAGTACCAGAACATGTATGTACGCTTGTGGTGAGTGTGCTTCATTTAGAACCAAAATAAGAGTCTCATTTCAATTCAAGAGTGTTATTTGTCTGCCTTCTATCTATATAGTCTAACGAGGGTTAACAGTGGGAGCCTACAGGCAAGCATGAGCATGCACAGAGACCCTTGAGGGCGGCACCCATAGCGCATGCGTACTCAGTAGCTAGGCAATCTCGCCACGTGCAAGTCGGCAGCAGCAGCAGTAAGACACCAGTTGTTTCCGTCGTTCCCACCACCCACCCTATTAGCTAGGCGGAGACAACTAGACTCCATTGCTACCACCAGGTAGTAATGTGAAGGCCAGGCTGGGGGGTTTAGGCACGTACCTACCACTAAGCACAGGGCCTTGTAAGGGGGTTCCCCCCAAAACCACAGAGGGGAATCCCCTCGGTCACGTGGTCAAACACGTGACTTATATGCAACTATCACGTGCCTTAAGCCAGGGCACGTGCACCAGCATCCACCAGCCTGGCTCCTGCCAAACAGTAATAAGACTGGGAACTAGCCTACTATCCACATATGGAATGACTCGCAACTAGAGTTAACCACGTGGATAAGGTCAAAGGTGTGCATAACAAAGCATATAGTAGTAAAATATGTATCCACTTAACAACATGCTAGTATGATACCTCTAAACCTTTGGAGGTACTTCAACACCCAAAGCACCTCCTTATTTACGGCCTTGGACTTTCTATTGCAGTGGGTGTGGTCTCATGTAGTATTATCTGAGAGTGTGTTGGATTGAGCCTCTACTGCTGTCAGTAGTGATGGTAGTTGTTGGTCACTTTCAGTTTCATTCCTCATTCCAGCACTCTCTACTGTGACTGGGAATACATCTCAATCACATATTGTATGTATGTATAGTAGAGATTTAATAGCCACCATATTCATGTAAACATGTACGTATTTGTTTTTGATTCTCTTCAGTTGTCAGTCACTCCTCTGGATGTAGCCAGTCGGGAAGGCCACCTCCATATTGTACGCCTACTCTTACAACGAGGGGCAATAATAGAGACCAGGGATAGGGTGAGACATTCATAATATCATTGAAGTAGACTATGTACCCTCTGATGTATATGTGTACTAGTGAAGTGCTGACCATGGTGGGGTGAGCATGAGTGAACCAGTACATACAGTGCAGCTCAGAACTCTGCATACTTCATGTGACTTGTCATGTGACTTTCACATGTGCACAGTCTGGCAGATATACAGGCACACACATACACACAAACATGAGAGACATTAACGTCATCAAGTAAGGGTCTCTCTCCTGCTCCCCTCAAATGGTGACACACACATACTTACCAACTCCTCATATTGATATTTATAGCAGTGGCATAGGAAGATGGTTTACTATAGGGGGGTGCCAACCTGAATTTTGAATGCGCGCGCACGCACACGTACTATATATGCTTACATTGCGTATACATACCTACCATGTAAACGCTCCTGGCCGACCCAGTGTCTTGCATTTACACCTAGTACCTAGGTCCTAGCTAAGCATGTAATTGAAAAGATATAGCAGGGAATGAAGGGATCACTAGCCATCTAGCAGAAAATAAAGAGGAGCGCCAGCCCCCGGAGCCCCCGTGGTTCCTATGCCAGTGTATAGCTTGATTTTTATCCATACATCATGTGTAGCACATATTCATTTGATTGGTCATACCAAACAAGTAGGAATTTCATTTCTTACTGAGATTCATGGTGTTTGGGATATATTCCCAGTAAAGCTGGGACGGCTGGTACAATGTATGTGCATTGAGAAACAATAGCCAAGTTCCTGTGAGAACTTTATGGCAGATCTGGTGTTGCCATTCTCAGCTGCATATGGAGGTCATCATGTTGTCATTGTAGAGGAGTTCCTTAATTGGTATTGGATAATTGTATGTCTACCACACAGGATGGATATACACCTCTAGTGGAAGCAGCAGAGTGTGGCAGGTGTGATGTAGTTATCGAGCTACTGGATAATGGAGCAGATGTTAATGCTCAGACTAATGTAAGTCCTATCAACACAGTTATTGTGTACACAACTTTCATTCCTCATTTCAAGTCAGTAGTAATATACTGGAGCTGTAGAATGATTGGAGTGTATATTACCACCCCAACATGATAATTGGGACATTATCTGGAACCTGTGAGTGAAGGCTGACCTACAGCATATATAAATTAATAAATCTGATACTACTATGTACAAAGCAGAGAGAGGCTATGGGGAGTAAGCATGCATACTGGACGGAGTGACAGTATTGTTAGTAATGGCACAGACCTCATCCTGGACAGACCCAACTATTGATCAGGGTTTCATACAGGATTTTAAGTTAGGGGGGAAACGCATCTTTGGTCGCCAGTCGGTATACATTTAAATGCCCTCCCAATTTTGAGGGTGGGTTCTATTCAAAATCTCATACTATGCATATAATTTTAAAGTCCAAAAATCTAGGTGGGGATATCCCCCCTCCCCCCCCCCCCCCCCCCCCCCCGTATGAAACCCTGTTGATATTGTGTATGGACTCTTCCAATTCCTGTATAGTCTGTCCTTCCACTAGCATCCCCTCTGTTGAGCTGCAGTAGTGCCAGCTAATGTCTAACTGCACACCTCTACCTGTCACCACTCCCATGTAGACTGTATCCTCATGTAAACCAATACACCTGACAAAGACAGCCATTGTTGAGTGGGCTAGTAGAGGTGGCCTCACTGACTGATATTGTAACTGGCATGATATGGTGTAGGGTATGTGGTAGTGTAGTAGGCTGTGCAATTGAGGTACATACCTTATTTCATATCTGTGAGGACTAAATGTTGACATGTAGGTAGCATAATGTCCCAGCTGAAAGATGGAGTGATGTAAATTAGTGTGTGATGATGTCAGTGTCAGTGTACAGTGAGTATCAGTGTGTGTCATACTACACATGTCTGTCATCACAGAATGGAAACTCTGCACTGATGGAGGCAGCCTACAGGGGTAAGACTGAAGTGGTGGTGGAACTGATAAAAGCAGGGGCAAACCTAAACCTGCAGAATGAGGTACAGAGGTTGTCAATATTGTGTATGTTTACTACATATATACAGCACATGATGTACATGAACAAAACCACACTACATGTAGCCTCGTCCCCAGACTCTCCCTCCGTATGACCTTTCACTTGCCAGAAACGGAGGGGAGATCCTGGTCCAAAACATCATGTGAATGACATCAAGGGTAGAGAGAACTCAAGTACACGTGGGTGAAATTGCCTTAATTTACCCACCGCCTACGTGTTTAGGCCTAGTTGAACCTGAGTAAAAACAGAGATGTCCTGGCCTGTGTTACCAGCTACGACCAGTTGATGTCTCAAGAAGTGATGTGGTTCTATATTGTAAGCACACACGCTGTATAGCCTGAAAATAGCAGAAGCAGCATATATAATACATGTATACGGGCATAGCAGTACACGGGCAACAGTGTATATATGCTTACACGAGCAGAGCAATAGTATGACAGCGGCTTAGGGCGACTGCAGAGGCCATCTACATAGATTGATAATGCAAGTGAGTGCAGAGAAGCAATGTTGTAAATGGTCTAGCTTAGCGCGTGGGCACTGATGGCTTTGTGGTAGGGCCAACCTACGTGCAATTAAGTTCTCTCTACTGTCCCTCTACCCTTGATGTCATTCACGTGACATTTTGGGTCAAATGTTGACATGTAGGTAGCATAATGTCCCAGCTGTATGATGGAGTGATGTAAATTAGTGTGTGGTGATGTCAGTGTTAGTGTACAGTGAGTATCAGTGTGTGTCATACTACACATGTCTGTCATCACAGGGTGGAGACTCTGCACTGATGTGGGCAGCCTACTTGGGTAAGACTGAAGTTGTAGTGAAACTCATGAAGGCAGGTGCCCACTTGAACCTGCAGAATAAGGTAGAGAGGTTGTCAATATTGTGTAGGGAAGGACCTTTGAGGCAAGCTATGAATGTATATTAGCATTTTTGTGTAGTACTCTGCAAAACTGGTGGGTGTGTCTAATTCCTAATTAGCAGTATAATTAGTAACCTTTGATCTCTAAGTGTGTACACAAGCACATTGTAACCTCAGGATATATGCCTTCTCTGTGGCTGGGTCAGTATATCTTTTGCTATTTTCTGTACTGTAGACCAGAGGAAGGTTCCACAGTAAAATGTCACACAATATACATTATCTCTGTTTCCTTTTATATGCACTTCTCCCTTCGCTTTGGAGTATTTAACATGTTGAAGGGTTGGCACTTTAGGGATTATATGTGACCTTTGAACTCCAAGTGTGTGTACACAAGCACACTGTAAATGATGATTTTGGAATTATTGTGCACTAGTGGGAGAGAGCTATAGACTAGCATCAGCTCCATTCCCACCTATATTAATGTCATTCTATGTCATTCATTAGCCTCATACCCAGGATCTTTCCAGGTATATGACAGACATCAGTTGAAGGAGCTGTGATCACAGGCTCTCCTCCACAGCACTATCAACTCTCCGTACAGTGGCTCTTTCTATACAAAAGAACTAACACTTGGTGAAATCACCTAATACAGTGTTTCAATTACTGAGTGTCCATGTATACTTGTAGCCTAGTGCGTGGGTAGATCAAAGGAAGCGGTGTGACTGCTATCTAAATATTGTCTGCCAGTGATGTCACACAGTGCCATATCTGTGCTGATATGGCACTGTGTGATGCAATAGAGTGCCATATCTGTGCAGATATGGCACTGAGGTTTAATTAAAATTCCAAGGAAAATAATTATAGATGGCTCAAGACTCAAAATTCCGTAGTGCCCATTGCGTATTCTCCACAGTATTTTTTGGTACAAAGCCCTTCGAAGCTCGAGTTAACTCTTCTGTACTTGTTACTTGATTACCAAATCGCGACTCTCTAAGAACCTTAACAGGTGAGCGCGTAGCAGACTTGCTTCGCGTGACGGGACCTGGCTGCGCTGAGGGCTGCGCATCAGTAAGCCAGTCTACTATACTTTCATCAAATAAATCTGTCGGGCCCGGAGTACTAGGAACGTCCTGAGTAATAGAACTAGCAGCCTCCTGAAAATCACACTCTAGGTCAGCAAAAAACGACTCCGGAACAGCAGTTTCTTGCTCTTCAACACATCTCGGTCTTGCTTATGTAGTACTAAGTGCTAGTGCAAATCGTCAACACGTTCCCTATCAGCCAGTCCACTCCGCGCCGCCCATTTCTTTCCAACTGCTCTGGCAGACTAATTAAGCCCTTTGACGTCATTGTTGCTATAGTGAACGGCGCTTATCAGATAGTTACTAGGCTACAAATTAGTTATTACCTGGTAGCGCGGGCCTGTATGGCAGATATGGCACTGTATGATGTCATTGCACTCGTGCCTACGGCACTCGTGCAATGACGTCATACAGTGCCATATCTGCCATACGGCCCTCGCTACCAGATAATAACTAATACCTACCATATTGACTGACTGTTGGATATTGTGTATGTATACATTGTATCTCTGTATGACATGTCAATAGTGACTGTGTAGTATACATGTTGTAATGAGAAATGGACAATTGTACCAGCGCAGCTGTAAGAAGTGATCCTGAATTTTTATTGTGCACTAGTGGGAGAGAGCTGATAGTGCTGTGGACGAGAGCCTGTGATCACAGCTCCTTCAACTGATGTCTGTCAAACATCACAGTACAATGAATTAATGTGGATGTGTACAGTCACAGTTCAAGAGAGAGTAGAAATCCTTTGTACTTGTACTACTGGCAGCTATGCTCATGGTACGTCTTGTTCTCTGTCTGGTTACTGTTAGCAGTGACCTTGGTATATACTGCAGCTGGCAGGTGTGCATTGGGGGAGGAGCTGAACCCTTGCAACAAAGTGGGAGGTGGCACAGAATCAACAGCTGATGCAGTGAAAAATGTGTGAAACTGCTCTTATCATCTTATTGTATATACCAAATTACTAGAACAAATACTAGAAAATTTCATATAAACAAACATACACCAACAGGTAATGTTCTACACACAGAAAGTACAATTGTTCACTCTCTTCAGCCCTGTCTTCTCTGTTATGCTGCACTTGTGTTGCTCCATAATTAACTCTAATCTTCTCATTTCCTTTGTTGCTTTTTGCTCTCAATTACCTTCTCATTCCCTTCAAACTACATGTATTCATTTGCTTGCCCTCTTCATTAATTTCTTGTTCTGTAGTCATACATTTTGCTCTGCCATTGAGTTGCACTATTTCTGTCTCCCTCTCTTTATAGTACAGGCTTATTTTCTTACTTTCCATCTCCCTCTGTTCTTCTGTTGCATTCCTGTCTTTCTTGCCCTATCTCTCTCTACTATAGAATAAGTATATAGAGTGAAGTCCAAAGGCAAGAGGTTCCCACCATTGTTTTGCTTGTTTTCTTGCTCTTGCTGCTCTCCATGCTCATTTCTATTCTGTAGTTGTGCTCTCTCTCTATATGTTAAGGTAAGCAAGTGTAATAACAAGATCTCTCTCTCCCTCCCTCCCTCCCTCCTATTATCTGTGCCGATGAACAGGTGAGATAGACAAAGCTACAGTGTACTATCTCCGTGTGTCAGTGTGTAATCCTTCTCCACTAGCTATAGGCTGCTCTTACTAGCTCTGCTGAAGTCCCCTTCACTGCTAGTGATTGAATAAGGTACAGTAGTTCTAGATGTACACACAGCAAACTATGTATTGGATGCATTGTTCATCTGACACACTTGTCACTCACTATTGGATCACTTTAATTTGTGTAGGTGAAGAGGATATGTGACAAGAGAGCAGTGTTCTGACTCTGTACGGACCGATGTATGGGGCACAGTTTGTTCCAAATGTGTCATTTTTACTATGGACAGCTATATATATCTGAAGTGTTTGTAAATGTACTTTGCATCATCCTGTACCGCACTGTATATAGTACTGTGTATAAAAATATGAATTACTGTGATCTATCCCCATACACTGACTTGAGGAGGACCACTGAGGCATTGAATTGTACATAGTTACCAGAGAGTGGGAAATGCCTGGGTACAAGGCTACATCATTCATACACTGATGATCTGATAATCACATTCTGTCAGTCACACCACATTCAGACACATGTACTCATAGCCAGACATGACACACTTTCTCTCCCCACCCGGAAAGATCCTAGGTATGAGGCTAATGAATGACGTAGAATGACATGAATATAGGTGGGAATGGAGCTGACACTAGTCTATAGCTAAACATCAGTCCAGCCACGTATACTCCTTTTACTACCAATCATATGACAATAATTATAGCTACTCAGTCCAGTTGACAGATGGCCTCACATGTATACCTGATGATGTCAACTGAGCGATACATACAGGATTGTCCAACTCATTGATCAAGCCTGTATACGTGTATGTATATATATATATATATATATATATATATATATATAGGCGGATACTGTATATATATATATCCTCCTTTTAACTGATGTCTGTCATACGTCACAGTACACATCCCAAAGTATAAACCCAATTCGAATTGTGCGTGCGCATACCGCAACTGGTTTGAGTACATGTAACAGTGAGACTGATGTGGAAGGATAAATTCATAAGTTGTTAACGACGGACTGCATGGACACCTATTACAACCACTCTCTCTGCCATACATTGACACTCAGGATGTGTGCATGCGCGTGATAATCTGCGGTATATGCGCATGTGCAATTCACAGTCCCTGTACAATGAATACATATACATATACAAGCATAGTTCAAGAGAGAGCAGAAATCCTCTGTACTAGTACTACTGCCAGCTATGCTCATATACGCCTTGTTGTCTGGTTACTGTTAGCAGTGACCTTTGTATATACTGTGTACGTATGTTGAAACTTCTGCTGTAAATCTGCAATAACAATTAAATATTTAAAGCGGATAAAAATAATTGATTAGGTTATATAGAGCATCATATCTTATGTATTGTATATAGACAATAACAAACATACACAAGTTATTTCAAGTTCTACACACTATATATATTTATACACAGAAAGTACATCCAATAAAACACTCATTAATGACTTTACTGAAGTTACAAGCAGAGAGAAGATGACAAGAGAAGTGGTTCCATCAGTGGTAAGGTCAGACTTACACAGGACTCCATACAATCATATAGACACACACAGCCACAGACACACACTACGTACTTCCTCCATGTATGGACTATGTGCTGGTCACTAGAGAGGCCTTGGATCTACTCCCTACTGACTGGGTACACAGCTCTAGGTCACTGGGTGGAGGAGGAGGGAAAGGGGTCTCTGAGGAGCTCCGTGGGTGGCCGTTGAGATGACTAGCATTTCTGGTCTCGTTTAGGCTGCTGCCATGACGACTGCTAATCTTCAGATAAAGTGGAGATGTGAGAGACTGCAGACGTGACTTCTTTACCACTTTGCCTTTCTTCTCACTCCTTCTCCAGCTCCCTCAGCTGGGGGAGAAGAGAGGACAGTGTAGGGAATGTCTAGAGATAAGTCATCTCACATCACTGTAACCCTGTTCCCACTATACCCACCTCACTGGTAACCCTTTCCCTACTATGCATGTACCTACCTCACTGATGGTAGTTTCCAGGGTCTGGAGGAGCTTAACCCTCTCATCACTAGAGTCACAGTTGCACTGGAAGATGGCTTTCTCGTCGTGAGAGGAGTAGATCTGTACACCATTTTCGTAGTCTGAAGTGTGTGTGTGTGTGTGTGTGTGTGTGTGTGTGTGTGTGTGTGTGTGTATGTGTGTGTGTGTGTGAGTGTGTGTGTGTGTGTGTGTGTGTGAGTGTGTGTGTATGTGTGTGTGTGTGTGTGTGTCAGGGAGGACAAATCAAAGAGTGCTTTCTTCAATAATTAGGGTGTTTCCAACTGCTCTCCAGTGTAGCTAGTCAACTCACGGTGAGTCTCAAAGCTGATGGCAATGGCATCCATGAGAGTGAAGGACCCATGATACTCCATTTGGTCCCCACCTCGTCTCTTGCAGATGATGACTTGGTCACTGAACAAGAGGAGAATTCGACGATGTTGTCTCTTTATACTGGGACATGAGGTCAGTTGGTCAATTTCCGTCACTACAGTTCTGTATATCAGCCTACGCTGTGGAGAGGCTAGCCTCTGTAGGGACAGAATTAGAACATCATGGATCCAACTGATTCAATGTGTAAAAAGCGATTCTTCTCTATACATGACTCCAATGCTGTATGTACATGAAGTATTCAAACCACGAGACTCTCAAAGCAATACAACCCAAAATAGTCATTTTCAAAAAAAAAATGAGCTGCCTCAGGTGGAATTCGAACCCACGACATTCTGCATTCCAGGCAGATGCTCTACCAACTGAGCTACTGAGGCAGCTCAGCTGCACATACAAAGCAACACAACTCAAGGCAAAGCGTCTCAACCTGAAGATACCATTTACAGTATATGTACTGACTGTGGGGTGGTGCCATCCAATCAAGTTCCTCTCAACATCACTCATATACTTCAGTTGTGTGGTCTTGTCCAGTCATGAACTCTCTCTGAAGTGAGGGGAGACCATATTAGCCTACCATACAACACATGGAGGATGGGGGGATAGTCACCTTGCTGAGTCTATCATAGATATCAGTGAGAAAACCTTCAGGAAAGTTCTCGTCATCATTACAACCTGAATGGGTAGTAGGTGTGAATGTGTGAGTGTGTGGAAGAGAAATGTATTAGCAGTACCATTAGTACAGGAGACCAACACACACAAGTTTTTTCCTCTCTCACGCACAATACACCACCACCACCATTAGGGGTGTGGCTAGTATGGGAGTACAGTTTCTGGCAAAATAGGTAAGATTGCAACGTGAACATAATGTGGGAATAAATGGTACACAAACACCTGGTAGATGAGTCATGTCTTCCAGTTCTAGCATGTCTATTGCCAGTACAGTTGATGTAGCTGTGTGTGAGGGCAGTACTGACTGTGAAGGTAGTACTGTAAGTAATTTTACTGCTGTACTTTCAATTCTCAACTGACTGAAGTTTCTGCAGCCTCTAGTAATACATGTATCTATTGCAAGTGAAGGCAAACCCACTTCCCATGGGTAGGAATGGTGCAAGGGAACCAGTACCATGGGCAAAGCAACACACACAAACTAGAGAGAACTGTAGAGACTGATGACCTTCTTTCAGAGGAAGTACAGTAGGAATCAAGACCACGTTCCAGCTACATAGGCACACTTTCCTTCACCTCCCTTTGATCAGCTGTGCACTCGGCTGTGCATCATTTAGAAAGCAAAATTCAAACATTTCACTAAAATAGATGATATCCGGTGCGAGCCACGCCCTTTGCTTTGTGTGTGTTGTGCTTCTTTGACAGCAACAAATTGGGTAAGTTATTGGCACAAGGCCTCAGCTGTAATTTCATGTGAATGCATGTAAAAGCGTGGGCGCTAAGCCACATAGATCTCTATCCGTACCTCAAGCAAGTCGATGGTATAGATCTGGCTACATCTATACATACTCCGCAGTGTACTGCTGGGGGCCTTG
The DNA here is from genome assembly GCA_963970385.1 of Theonella swinhoei. Lineage (NCBI taxonomy): Eukaryota > Metazoa > Porifera > Demospongiae > Tetractinellida > Theonellidae > Theonella > Theonella swinhoei. The sequence continues at coordinate 13,212,006 of OZ019947.1, read as the reverse complement.
TAGGTCAGTTGTGACCACTAGTTGGTGACAGCCTCTCTCAATTGCCTTATTTAATGGATGAACCGGTTGAGAGACGCATCCCCCACAGAAAGCGGTGTGGTCCAGCCGGCCCCTCGGCGGCTCCTCAGGCCATGCCACACACTGTGATAGTGTAGCACCCAAACCTCTGAGGGTACAGTTAGATTCTCTAGGTGTACTTATCACCTAGTCAATGACTCCTGCAAGATTGAATATAGCATCATGAATAATTCATAGTAGTATAATTGCGTGATTGATCACGTGATCTCACTCTGCACCTCCAGCAATGGCTGCGTCTACTAAACTATCTCTGAAAGATGTTGTCAAGGCTCTTGACAAGCTCACCACTGCTGAGACTCAGGAACTTGTCATCCGTTTTGGAGTAGAACGTCACGATCTAGTCGATATGCAGACTCAGCACAACCCCAAAATATGTTTCATTGAAGCCTGGCTGGACAGAGACATGGAGGCAAGCTGGGAGAAGATTGTGTCTGGCCTTCAAGAAATTAAAAAGGCTGTTCTTGCTAAAGAGATTGCTACACACCATTGTCCCCAGTCCTCCCCTCCCTCCACTGACCCCAGCAATTCAGCCACTCCCCTTGCCGTGCAGCCTGTCAGCACAACAGCCGAAGCAGCTCCTGCCACACCTTCTTCTACTGCATTAGCCGTTGATTCTGTCCCACCTCCCATGTCAGTCACTGATCCCACTCAGCCACTGCCTGTCCCTGCCTGGAGTGTAGCTAAAGTTAAGGCTACTATACTGCAACTTGAAGAGAGGTTTTCAGACCTCATAGCTGATGCCGAGGATGAAATTGGCGAAAAAGAAAATCAAGATCGAAAATTCTTGAAGAAATTTCGCACTCGTCTTCTTCTCCTTCCTGTTTCCAAGAAATCGTCTCATGCCAAATTCTTTCAAGACAGTGAAGATGAAATCCTGAAAGCCACAAACACCCCAAAAATTCTTGCCATTCTCTGTCGCTACTTGAACTACCGCAACTATGAGGTCTTGGTCAACATCATTGAGAGGTTCTGTGATGCTCCACTTCAGAAGAGTATGCAGGAATACTGTAAGAGTCTGGAGGAGTTTGAAATGGCAACGACAGTTGATGTGTATATCTGTTCCATGCCTCCCGACGAAGATCTAGAAGTTGCTTTCTCTAAGATGGTTATGAAGATTGATAAACCCTCCACGAAATGCACGCTATATGAACTTCGAAAACTTAACGAAACACTTGCAAAGGAATCCTCTGTCTGCTCCCACAGTGTCTATGTCAGTAGCGTCACTAGAAATTGTGTGGTTGTGGTGGTGAGGTTCCCTTCCAGTGCAGCAGGCTGGGTGATGGCGGCAATGACTCCCGACTTCATGCACACACACCACCTGATAGAGGTGGCCATGGATGGAAAACACCTCACAATCATTGAGGAAGACAGAAGAAAGTTGGTAAGTGTATTTACAGGTCCTAATACTTTATTGCTTGAGGTATGATGGTAGAGTATACTTACAGGTCCTAATACTTTATTGCTGGAGGTATGATGGTAGAGTTTTCATTGGCCATACATGTACATTGTATGTAGTGACAGGAGTGGAGACAGCTACCCCAAAGTGGGGGGCTCATAGTGGGAGCATACTTACCAAGTTTTTATGAAGGCCAATAGGGACATCACAATGACTTTCTTTTGACCACACCCATCAATTTGTTTAGAGTAGATAATTGAGCGTGATTCAGCCATTTTACATCGCGTGACTGCAGAATGATTTGTTTCCTGCCCATTTTTGTGTGCATGAAATTGATCAGGACAACTGTTTGTCAGGTGGGACATGGGACAATCAATCGGGACTGTCACGCTGAGATCGGGACGGTTGGCAACTATGCGGGAGGTAAGATTGTGATTGGGAACGGTGCATATTTTAGGGTCAGAGGTCAGCAAACTAGTTGACAGTAACAGAATGAAATGCACTTGTAAAGTGCATAACCTTCGAGCAGTTAGGACTACCAAGTAAATGTATGAGAGCTCCTGACTCTCTTCGTGCTATGCATACTTGTAGCTAATGCCAAACTACATCTAACGGCAAATCGTGCTTGTTGCGATCTCCAATTAATGCGCACCTTCAGATATAAACCGCTGCCTAAAACTGATACACTTCTGACGATACGGCTCCAGACTTACTATTACGAAGTAGCAATACTGCTTGTCAATATATCCCGGTTTGGCAATCACAACAATCATGGTTAACGAAAATCGGCAATTTACCGCTTTTCTTCAACAACGCAGGTCTTGTCTCTTCTTTCCGCTCCCGACGTTAACTGGGGCGAGCACTAATGATGCTTCTTCATATCTCCACGTTTGGTACTCATGAGAAAACTTGTTTACAGACACACACAGACACACACACACACACACACACACACACACACACACACACACACACACACACACACACACACACACACACACACACACACACACACACAGACTGATTACAATAACCCTCCCGCGCATGCGCGAGGGTCAATGAGATGACAGGTTCATGTATTGTGTGAGGTATTGTGTACAATAGTACACACCAATATACCAGGTCTGTAGGGGTCAGCTCAGTATTCTTCCAGTTAATATGGAGGTCAGCCCTTCTACCTAAACCCCTCCTCCTGCCTCCCATATCTCCATGTGTGGTGGGTATAAGACATGAACAGACGTACTATGTAGAAGTGTTGGTATATGTACTTCTAGGTCCTACCACACTATTACTGGTGGTATAAGAAAGGAGTAGTGTCTTCACCAGGCTATAGCAATAGGGTTTGAAAGTGGTGAGGCCATTGTGGGGCCATTACAATACTGACAAATTTAACAAAAGGCTAAACAAGTTGTACCATAGGATTCCTTCAGCTAGCCAGGCTCTGTGTGTATTACATATGAACCTTGACCCCACGTACATCAATGTGTGCAGTACACAGATTGTAAAAGAGGAAGACCACATCCATGAGGCTAGGGAATAACATTAAGAATGTTTACTGGCTAAAAAGTGCAGTGGCCATGGCCACTGTGGCTGCCACATCTGCTATGGTCCTGTTCAGTGGTCATACATGTACATGTACATGACATTACATGTATAGATGTACTGTACAATGTACACAACATGTACATGTACTATGTACTACTGGGAGCCCTTCGGTCTGCCCCAAAGCCCCTCACCCTCAACACTGAACAGTGTGAAATGGACTTAGAATGTAGAGAGGCCATACCTCATCTCAGTCCCTGTGTCTCCTATGGCCATCTAGTAATGGCAGTCATCACTGTGTACTCATGTACATGTAGTAACAGTCATCACTGTATGTATGGTTGTGTACTCACAATACTATCATATTGTAGGATGGTCAGCTGTGGAGGGCCAGTAGGGATGGAGATGTGGTGAGAGTTGCCTCACTCCTCAACTCAGGAGCTGATATAGAGACTAGGGTTGGCGTGGTATGTTATAGTCCCACAATGTAATGTGTCAATGTCCACTATATCACTGTGTGTTGTATGATATTAAACACAATATTGAAGTGTAGGTGACAGTATTTGAGTAGACAAAGACTCCACCCCCTATATTAGGAGCCATTTTTCTGGCCAAGTCTCCGATTGCACATGTAGAAAATCATATACCTAGCCTTGTGTGTATGTACATGTGTACATGTGTGCCTATCACTCCAGTGACATGTAATGATAGTGATCTAGTGATCAAGTGATCAGTAGATAGGAGTACTTCTGTCTGAGGTAGGGCCAAGAAGTAGCAAAGGGGAAAGCAGCCTGGTATACATGTACAGTGTATACCAGGCTACTTCTCCCTCCCCCACGCAGCCTGGGTACGAGGCTAGTAGCTTAGTTATACTGTTGTTAGACACACATGCTTTTAACCCCACAGCAAGTAAATAGGCACTTAATAGAGAAGTGTGCTTAATAATATGTATGTGCAGTACCAGAACATGTACGTATGCTTGTGGTGAGTGTGCTTCATTTAGAACCAAAATAAGTCTCATTTCAATTCGAGAGTGTTATTTGTCTGCCTTCTATCAATTTAGTCTAACGAGGGTTAACGGCAGGAGCCTACAGGCAAGCACGAGCATGCACAGAGACCCTTGAGGGCGGCACCCATAGTGCATGTGTACTCAGTAGCTAGGCAATCTTGCCACGTGCAAGTCGGCAGCAGCAGCAGTAAGACACCAGTTGTTTCCGTCATTTCCCAACACCCATCCTATTAGCTAGGCGGAGACAACTAGACTCCATTGCTACCACCAGGTAGTAATGTGAAGGCCAGGCTGGGGGGTTTAGGCACGTACCTACCACTAAGCACAGGGGCCTTGTAAGGGGGTTCCCCCCAAAACCACAGAGGGGAATCCCCTCGGTCACGTGGTCAAACACGTGACTTATATGCAACTATCACGTGCCTTAAGCCAGGGCACGTGCACCAGCATCCGTCAGCCTGGCTCCTGCCAAACAGTAATAAGACTTGGAACTAGCCTACTATCCACATATGGAATGACTGGCAACTAGAGTTAACCACGTGGATAAGGTCAAAGGTGTGCATAACAAAGCATATAGTAGTAAAATATGTATCCACTTAACAACATGCTAGTATGATACCTCTAAACCTTTGGAGGTACTTCAACACCCAAAGCACCTCCTTATTTACGGCCTTGGACTTTCTATTGCAGTGGGTGTGGTCTTATGTAGTATTATCTGAGAGTGTGTTGGATTGAGCCTCTACTGCTGTCAGTAGTGATGGTAGTTGTTGGTCACTTTCAGTTTTATTCCTCATTCCATCACTCTCTACTGTGACTGGGAATACATCTCAATCACATAATGTATGTATGTATAGTAGAGATTTAATAGCCACCATATTCATGTAAACATGTACATATTTTTTTTTTGATTCTCATCAGTATTCAGCCACTCCTCTGGATGTAGTCAGTCAGTATGGCCACCTCCATATTGTTCGCCTACTCTTACAACGAGGGGCAATGATAGAGACCAGGGATGAGGTGAGACAGTCATAATATCATTGAAGTAGACTATGTACCCTCTGATGTATATGTGTACTAGTGAAGTGCTGACCATTGTGGGGTGAGCATGAGTGAACCAGTACATACAGTACAGCACTTCATGTGACTTGTCATGTGACTTTCACATGTGCACAGTAAGGCAGATATACAGGCACACACATACACACAAACACGAGAGCCATTAACGTCATCAAGTAAGGGTCTCTCTCCTGCTCCCCTCAAATGGTGACACACACGTACTTACCGACTCCTCATATTGATATTTATAGCAGTGGCGTAGGAAGATGGTGGGTGCCAACCTGAATTTTGAATGCGTGCGCACACACGCGTACTATATATGCGCACATTGCGTATACGTACCTACCATGTAAACGCTCCTGGCCGACCCAGTGTCTTGCATTTACACCTAGTACCTAGGTCCTAGCTAAGCATGTAATTGAAAAGATATAGCAGGGAATGAAGGGATCACTAGCCATCTAGCAGAAAATAAAGAGGAGCGCCAGCCCCCGGAGCCCCCGTGGTTCCTATGCCAGTGTATAGCTTGATATTTATCCATACATCATGTGTAGCACATATTCATTTGATTGGTCATACCAAACAAGTAGGAATTTCATTTCTTACTGAGATACATGGTGTTTGGGATATATTCCCAGTAAAGCTGGGACGGCTGGTACAATGTATGTGCATTGAGAAACAATAGCCAAGTTCCTGTGAGAACTTTATGGCAGATCTGGTGTTGGCATTCTCAGCTGCATATGGAGGTCATCATGTTGTCATTGTAGAGGAGTTCCTTAATTGGTATTGGATAATTGTATGTCTACCACACAGGATGGATATACACCTCTAGTGGAAGCAGCAGAGTGTGGCAGGTGTGATGTAGTTATCGAGCTACTGGATAATGGAGCAGATGTTAATGCTCAGACTAATGTAAGTCCTATCAACACAGTTATTGTGTACACAACTTTCATTCCTCATTTCAAGTCAGTAGTAATATACTGGAGCTGTAGAATGATTGGAGTGTATATTACCACCCCAACATGATAATTGGGACATTATTTGGAGCCCGTGAGTGAAGGCTGACCTCAAGCATACATAAATTAATAAATCTCATACTGCTATGTACAAAGCAGAGAGAGGCTATGGGGAGTAAGCATGCATATTGCAGGGGCGGATTTAGGGGGGGGGCTTTGGGGGCTCTAGCCCCCCCTCTTCCTGCGTGGGGTCTATAATTTGCACGCGCATCAATTGACTTCCAGTGCGGTCGAAGTGTGTGCGCGTGTGGAGCCCAGTGTTTTTTGTACTGTCCCTGACCGATTCTTTGCCTGTTTAAGCGTGTGAAGATTGCTCGAAGAGAGATAAGTGGTGAACGAAAGCCTAGCTATTAATTATGTTTGCGCTAATCGCAACCGTTTTACGTACGTCAGACGGTTTAGCCCCTCCCCTTACAAAATCCTGTATCCGCCCCTGTATTGGACGGAGTGACAGTATTGTTAGTAATGGCACAGACCTCATCCCGGACAGACCCAACTATTGATCAGGGTTTCATACGGGATTTTAAGTTGGGTGGAAACGCATCTTTGGTCGCCAGTCGGTATACATTTAAATGCCCTTCCAATTTTGAGGGTGGGTTCTATTCAAAATCTCATACTATGCATATAATTAAAGTCCAAAAATCTAGGGGGGGAACTCAGGCTAGGGGGGGATATCCCCCCTTCCCCCCCCCTCCCCGTATGAAACCCTGTTGATATTGTGTGTGGACTCTTCCCATTCCTGTATAGTCTGTCCTTTCACTAGCATCCCCTCTGTTGAGCTGCAGTAGTGCCAGCTAATGTCTGACTGCACACCTCTACCTGTCACCACTCCCATGTAGACTGTATCCTCATGTAAACCAATACACCTGACAAAGACAGGCATTGTTGAGTTGGCTAGTAGAGGTGGCCTCACTAACTGATATTGTAACTGGCATGATATGGTGTAGGGTATGTGGTAGTGTAGTAGGCTGTGCAATTGAGGTACATACCTTATTTCATATCTGTGAGGACTAAATGTTGACATGTAGGTAGCTTAATGTCCCAGCTGAAAGATGGAGTGATGTAAATTAGTGTGTGATGATGTCAGTGTCAGTGTACAGTGAGTATCAGTGTGTGTCATACTACACATGTCTGTCATCACAGGGTGGAGACTCTGCACTGATGAAGGCAGCCTACAGGGGTAAGACTGAAGTTGTGGTGGAACTGATAAAAGCAGGGGTGAGCTTGAACCTGCAGAATAAGGTACAGAGGTTGTCAATATTGTGTATGTTTACTACATATATACATCACATGATGTACATGAACAAAACCACACTACATGTAATATTCAGGTAATCAGAGCAAGCCTCCACAATGTCTACTTTGTCCCATACTATATACATATACATGTACATGTATGTACTGTTGTGATAGTACATTCATGTACATGTATTGGAACATCCTAGCTGGAATCCCAGCTGGAACCTCTTTCAGAATTAGCTGTCAATAACTTGGCTCTCCTTGTTAACCCTCGGCGCGCATGCGCAGGAGGGTTACTGTAGTTGGGTCTGTGTGTGTGTCTGTCTGTTAAGTCACATCTCACCTCTGGAGCATCTGTTCGTCCTGAAAATACTGTCACGTACTCAGCGGGCAACGGAGGTCAAAAAATTTGTGGGGTTTTCTTTGAAACCGCTCCGTTCAAGAGTTATGGCGTGAAACGCAAGCGAAAGAGCCAATATGCTAATTAGATGTAGCCTACTCTGGCTTACCCGCGATCAGGTATTCCTGTTCGAAGTACAGCGAAGCACCAGCAGTTACTGCATGAGGGAGTACAATCATGGGTACTGCTCCGGTCAAACCTATAGCGCTTCCAGCAGTGTACAGAACCAACCTTGAGCTTCAATCGCACGTGCCTTTCCAGCATTCGCGCACGCGCGTTATATACAATGTATGAGATTTACCGCGTGCGCTTTCAAGGATTCGCGCACGCACGGACGCCGAGGGTCCTGCACTTTAGTGCATTCATTTGACTCCATTAGTGTTGTGTGTGAGAGATTATTAATTTTGATGGAGTAGTGGCACATGTGAGGCTGCACCACTAGTGGGATACAGGGCATTATTGTGGTGAGCTTGAGCATTGACAAGAAACTAGACCTTACTGCAGCAAGCAGGCATGGGGACAGGGAGAAAGCAAGAGTGGAAATTAGTGGCTAATACAATATATGGTGGTTGGTTGGTTCCTCTGGTATAGATGTGAGTATGAGCACTTGGCAGACCTCTCTCTTCTTCCTAGTCAGTAGGTGGGCCTCTTTAACCCTTGGAAAGTTGTGGGGATCTGTGGCTTCCTCTCCCCCTAAACCACTCACCACTCATATATCACTGTGGCATATGTCACGAGGCACAATGCACATAATGTACTCCTAGTATTCCAACTGGCATGATATGGTGTAGGGTATGTGGTAGTGTAGTAGCCTGTGCAAGTGAGGTACATACCTTATTTCATATCTGTGAGGACTAAATGTTGACATGTAGGTAGCATAATGTCCCAGCTGAAAGATGGAGTGATGTAAATTAGTGTGTGATGATGTCAGTGTCAGTGTACAGTGAGTATCAGTGTGTGTCATACTACACATGTCTGTCATCACAGAATGGAGACTCTGCACTGATGAGGGCAGCCTGGTGGGGTAAGACTGAAGTGGTGGTGGAACTGATAAAAGCAGGGGTGAACTTAAACCTGCAGAATAAGGTACAGAGGTAGTCAATATTGTGTATGTTTACTACATATATACAGCACATGATGTCAAAACCACACTACGTGTAATATTCAGGTAATCAGAGCAAGCCTCCACAATGTCTATTTTGTCCCATACTATCACACAGTACGGTAGTACTGTGTATATAGGGATTGCTATGGTCTATCCCCATTGAAAACCATATATAAGGATATTCTTCATTTTCACTTTCAATTTGAAGTTGATTTCACTTTTAATGATATCAAGGTGAAGAATGTGTGAAAAATAACCATGAAACCAAAATTGGGTGATCTGTGATGTAAGATATGCGTAATATCAAAAAAGTGCTTTTCACATTTTTGCCCATGTTCTTCATCTTATTATTCTTCTTCTTGAAGAAGCGTAACTCAATAACCATAAAATCAATGAAATTGAATCTTTGCATGTGGAAATGTATCATTACGTACTGGGGAATAGAGGTATACCTTGTAGTTCATGTACTACTGATCGTTATCTCTCCCAGCAATGTATTATGAATGAGGATAACTAATGAGCAAAACTCAGCAACCATGGTAACCATCAACCTGAAAGTTAGCATGTGTAGAGATATCATCGCTAATAGCAACATGACAAAAGCATATTTTATTAACCCTTGTGATTCTTGTAATAATGATGTTAACACTCCTCTCAATGCAATACGTGTACATATATATAGCAATTACGTAATTCATTTTGAATGTACGTGAATAGTACATACGTTTCACGTATATAGTTAGCTTGCGTCATACAAGAAAACGATTACGTCATGAGACAAGACTCATTAATGACGTCATTTACACCAGCCACGCATGCGCAAAAGCTTAGCAACTAGCGCATAACAACTAGGCACGGAGTGAACTGCCTGATAGAGAACGTGTTGACGATTTGTATAGCAACTAGCACTTAGTACTACATAAGCAAAACAGAGATGTGTTGACGATTCTTGTGCTACTCTCACCGTCAGAACACTGCACACGCGTACAGTGCTCGCCCTCTACGTATGTACCTCAGTAAGCTTATATCATAGATACCATATAGTACCTATGCTTATATACCATCTGCTGGAGAAACGGCACGCTATTCTACCACAATACTATATACCACCAAGCCAAAGCGCTGGTGACTGATAGTACGTTGCTAGCAGGAGACCAAAGTGTACGCAGCTGCTGCTTGCAACCAAACCACGCCCCAGTACTAATCACGCATTTATACAGTAGCTCAATACTTGATCAGATGTTTATGGATATGGAGAGCACATGCTAGGGAGAATTATTGCTTACAATAGTAAAAAAAATGACAAGAGACAAGTAAATAAAAAATTTAGGAAATTTGAAGTGTAATATAGGAATTGCATAAAAATGAACAGAGACAAGATTGGGACACAGACATGCTATATACATCAATGTACTACAAGGTATGTTGTAAAACTGGTGGGTGTGTCTAATTCCTAATTAGCAGTCTAATTAGTGACCTTTGATCTCTAAGTGTGTACACAAGCACATTGTAACCTCAGGATATATGCCTTCTCTGTGGCTGGGTCAGTATATCTTTTGCTATTTTCTGTACTGTAGACCAGAGGAAGGTTCCACAGTAAAATGTCATACATGTACACATATACATTATCTCTGTTTCCTTTTATATACACTTGTCCCTTGGCTTTGGGGTATTTAACATGTTGAAGGGTTGGCACTTTAGTGGTTTCATGGATTATATGTGACCTTTGAACTCCAAGTGTGTGTACACAAGCACACTGTAAATGATAATGGATGAAAATCACAGGACAGAGTAGCCACTGTACCAACTGTTATTTACATTTCCTTCTTTACTCACTCCACAGAATGGAGACTCAGCAGTGATCCGGGCTACAGTGGGACATGAGGCTGGTGCCCTAAGGGAGTTGGTTAGCGCAGGAGCTGACCTGAACCTTCAGAATCAGGTGAGATACACAGTTACTGTGGACACTGCACCTCATCATGTATCATTCCATATTAGGAGGGCCTCACTGCACTTATGATCTCTGCAAGGAGTGGGAGGACAGAGGTGACAGATATTCTTCTAACTGGAGAAAACATTGACCCAGACATTCAGGAGAATGTGAGAATATCAAGTTGTGCCATATATGTTTCCACATTGTGTACACCTTCACTTGTCTCTGTCTCTACTGCTCCAATCACTCCACTCTCACAGAGAGCATTGTGTTCATGTACTTGTGACTTTGTGTGCAGGCTCTTGTGTTGCTCTTCTACTAGTGCATCAGGACTGGCGGAGCCAGTCCGGTTGGTCTGGCCATGGCCGGACCAATTTTTGGCTCTCTAGGAATGTGCATGCGCATTAATGCCTCCCGCCATGGATGCTTGGCGTTGTACAGTCAATTCAATTTTTGCGTATTGGAGCATGCGCAAAACGGTGTGCATGTAGACACCTATCACAGCCTCAAATGTCATTGCTACTATTGCTAATAAACACGTTCCTCTGTTAAGAAAGCGATGATACACTGGGTGTTCTCCTACATATCCGTATTTTCGCACTTGGTCACTTTCGTTTTGCGCATGCACCAATACGCAAAAATTGTACGTTCAAACGCAAATGAAATTTACTGTAGTTGCTGAAGTTACCGTAACAAATGACATTCCTAAACGTTACTGAGCATGACTAATGACATTCGTATAGCGTGGCACAAGTTACTTATGTACGTACGTACGCATTGGCCGAGATGTGGACCCGGATTAGCTGCCTCGCGCTCGGTGGGCAGGGCTAGCGATCCTGTGCAAACTGTAATATGGGTGGGGCTCTGTTCACGGCTGCATATTGGATTGCTGCACATGTGCAGATGGCCGGACCAATAAAATTGTGCTTCCGCCGGGCCTGTGCATGATGTGTGTATGTATATTACATGTTTGTTTCATTTCCTCTACTGTTATGATAGGGCACAGGATGGTCAGCTCTCTTCTTCTCTGCCGAGAGAGAAGATGTCGCTACCACCAAATCTCTCCTGAAAGCCGGAGCCAATGCTCACCTGAAAGATAAGGTACTTGCTCTATCCTCAGTGAAGTGCACTGTCTTGTGAGACATGAATAATGACTAGTCCACTTTTATTGTACTTGACTGTACTGTTGAGTGATCCCTCTCATCTCCCCCTTCCCCCTCCTTCTCTCCCCCTCTCTACTGTCCCCCTCTCCCTATGTACTCTCCCTGTCCTCTCCCTTTTCTACCTCATTCCATGTAGAATGGGTTGACACCATTAGAGGTTGCTACAGCTACTGAACGAACTGGTACTGAGATGAGAGGGAGATTCTTCAGAGAGTATGGACAATATGAAGCCTGGGCTACTGATGGTGTGTGTGAACTACTCAGTGCTCACATTGAAACATGTCCTCCTCCACACAGCCATCCTGTGAGTGTGTACATCAAACATATGTAGCAATCTCTTACATCATCACTTACTCTTTGTTATGTCCCAACTCCTCAGGACAATCCTGACCAAGACAGCCCCCCTACCCAGCAGGACACCTCTATTGTCCATCAAGATCAGCCTTCGGATACTATTGAAGTCCTACCTATCTTAGGACAAGGAAGGCGAAGGGTGTCTCAGGTCAGACACCTCATTGATATCACACACACACACACACACACACACACACACATACATGTATGTATGCACATGCACAGTCGCACACACTTAGCCCTCAAGTGTAATTGCACTTCTCCCCCTCCCCCCTCCTACCTCCCTCCTCTCTCCCTCTCTCCCTCTTTCCCTCCCTCTGTCCCTCCTTCCCTTCCTATCACACACACACACACACACACACACACACACACACATACACACACACACACACACACACACATACACACACGAATCACTTATACATGTGCAGGCTCTTAGAAACCTCGTCAATACCTCTCGTCAAAGGATACAGCAGCTGTTCACGGACCTCGACAAACGTCTCAAGTCAGCAGATAAGAAGGACCAGTCGGGGGTCATAGGTGAGGGGAGAGCCGATGTGCAGAAGAAGCAGAAGACAAACACAACAAGAAACAGACATCCTGACAATGAGACTAGCTCCACAACTACCACTGTCTCTGTCCAGTAGAATGGTGACTGGTACTATGTATTATGTATACCTACCATATTGACTGACTGTTGGATATTGTGTATGTATACATTGTATCTCTGTATGACATGTCAATAGTGACTGTGTAGTATACATGTTGTCATTAACAATGAGAAATGGACAATTGTACCAGCGCGGCTGTAAGAAGCGATCCTGAATTTTTGGAGTTATTGTGCACTAGTGGGAGAGAGCTGATAGTGCTGTGGACGAGAGCCAGTGATCACAGCTCCTTCAACTGATGTCTGTCATACATCACTGTACAATGAATGTGGATGTGTACAGTCACAGTTCAAGAGAGAGTAGAAATCCTCTGTACTAGTACTACTGGCAGCTATGCTCATAGCACGCCTTCCTCTCTGTCTGGTTACTGTTAGCAGTGACCTTGGTATATACTGCAGCTGGCAGGTGTGCATTGGGGGAAGAGCTGAACATTACTAGAAAAATACTAGACAATTTCATATAAACAAACATACACCAACAGGTAATGTTCCACACACAGAAAGTACAATAATTGTTCACTCTCTTCCACCCTCTCTTCTCTGTTATGCTGCACTTGTGTTGCTCCATAATTTACTCTAATCTTCTCATTTCCTTTGTTGATTTTGCTCTCAATTACCTTCTCATTCCCTTCAAACTACATGTATTCATTCTGTGCTCTCATACCATTCATTTGCTTGCCCTCTTCATTAATTTCTTGTTCTGTAGTCATATATTTTGCTCTGCCATTGAGTTGCACTATTTCTGTCTCCCTCTCTTTATAGTACAGGCTTATTTTCTTACTTTCCATCTCCCTCTGTTCTTCTGTTGCATTCCTGTCTTTCTTGCCCTATCTCTCTCTACTATAGAACAAGTAAATAAAAAATTTAGGAAATTTGAAAGGAAATATAGGGATTGCATAAAAAGGAAAGGAGACAAGATTGGGACACAGACATGTTATGAAATATCAACGTAACATTATGGGTACGTCGATATATCATAACATGTCTGTGTCCCAATCTTGTCTCCTTTCCTTTTTATGCAATCCCTATATTTCCTTTCAAATTTCCTAAATTTTTTATTTACTTGTCTCCCATCTTTTTTTATGGACCTAACTACATGCATTTTGCTATTTTTGTAGTTTTCTTGGTAGCAAACATATTAGCTAATAGAGCTTGTAGCCTGAGGCTATCCAACATTTTTATCGCAACATCAATTGTTTGTGTATTATATTGTACCAAATTTTACTTTTAGTGGAGCTTTTGTTAATGAAATACAGCAAAGTAGTGCCTGGGGCTACTATTTACAAGATTACAAGATTTTATCTCAGCATTAATTATTGGGATATTAAGCTTTAACACCACACAAATTTCCACTTTTTGTGCTACTTTTTTAGCGAGATATAGCTAACTATTGCCTGAGGATATTTTGTTGTTATATTACAAGTTTTACATTGTTTACAGAGATTTTATCACAACATTGATCATTGGGGTATTAAGCTCTACCATCACACCAATTTTCACATTTAGTAGAGCTTCTGTTAGTAAGATACGGTAATGCTAGCCTGAGGCTATTTTTTACAAGATTTACATCGTTTACAGAGATTTTATCACAATGTTGATCTTTGGGGTATTAAGCCTTACCATCATACCAATTTTCACATTTAGTAGAGCTTCTGTTAGTAAGATGCAGTAATGCTAGCCTGAGGCTATTTTTTTACAAGATTTACATGGTTTACAGAGATTTTATCACAATGTTGATCTTTGGGGTATTAAGCTTTACCATCATACCGATTTTCACATTTAGTAGAGCTTCTGTTAGTAAGATACAGTAATGTTAGCCTGAGGCTATTTTTTACAAGATTTACATGGTTTACAGAGATTTTATCACAATGTTGATCTTTAGGGTATTAAGCTCTACCATCACACCAATTTCCACATTTAGTGGAGCTTTTGTTAGTGAGATACAGTAATGCTTGCCTGAGGCTATTTGTTGTTGTATTACAAGATTTACATTGTTTACAGAGATCTTATCACAACGTTGATCATTAGCGTATTACACTTTACCATCATACCAATTTCCATATTCAATGGAGCTTTTATTAGTGAGATACAGTAATCCTTGCCTGAGGCTATTTGTTGTTATATTACAAGATTTACATTGTTTACAGAGATTTTATCACAACGTTGATCATTGGGGTATTGAACTATACTATCATAAAAAATTTCACATTTAGCAGACCTTTCATTAGTCAGATATAGGATTGTGTGGCCCCATTAATAATACATGGCCTGAGGCTATTTTTGTTTATTTTACAAGAAGTACATTGTTTACAAAATTTTTAACATGACGATGCACTATCCCCGGTGGAACTACATAACTGTACCAAGTTTCATGTTTAGATGTGTTACCGTTAGTGAGTTACGCTTGTTAAAGCGGAAGAAGAAGAAGAAGAAGAAGAAGAAGAAGAAGAAGAAGAAGAAGAAGAAGATGGAGAATTTACAAAACGAACTTTTGTTAATTTAACACCTTTCTCTTGCATCAAATTATACCATTTTATAATCACAGTTAGTTTCTGGGTATAGTTACACATTCATGTCAACAGAAGTCCAGTAGGTAGCAAACTGAAAGTGAAAGTGATGAAAAACCTTATATATGGTTTTCAATGGGGATAGACCATAGCAATCCCTATATACACAGTACTACCGTACTGTGTGATAAGTATATAGAGTGAAGTCCAAAGGCAAGAGGTTCCCACCATTGTTTTGCTTGTTTTCTTGCTCTTGCTGCTCTCCATACTCATTTCTATTCTGTAGTTGTGCTCTCTCTCTATATGGTAAGGTAAGCAAGTGTAATAACAAGATCTCTCTCTCCCTCCCTTCCTCCCTCCTATTATCTGTGCCAATGAACAGGTGAGATAGTCAAACCTACAGTGTACTATCTCTGTGCGTTAGTGTGTAATCTTTCTCCACTAGCTATAGGCTGCTCTTACTAGCTCTGCTGAAGTCCCCTTCACTGCTAGTGATTGAATAAGGTACAGTAGCTCTAGATGTACACACAGCAAACTATGTATTGGATGCATTGTTCATCTGACAGACTTGTCACTCACTATTGGATCACTTTGTGTAGGTGAAGAAGATATGTGACAAGAGAGCAGTGTTCTGACTCTGTACGGACTGATGTATGGGGCACAGTTTGTTCCAGATGTGTCATTTTTACTATGGACGGCTATATATATCTGAAGTGTTTGTAAATGTACTTTGCATCATCCTGTACCGCACTGTATATAGTACTGTGTATAAAAATATGAATTACTGTGGTCTATCCCCATACACTGACTTGAGGAGGACCACTGAGGCATTGAATTGTGCATAGTTACCAGAGAGTGGGAAATGCCTGGGTACAAGGCTACATCATTTATACACTGATGATCTGATAATCACATTCTGTCAGTCACACCACATTCAGACACATGTACTCATAGTCAGACATGACACACTTTCTCTCCCCACCCGGAAAGATCCTGGGTAGGAGGCTAATGAATGACGTAGAATGACATGAATATAGGTGGGAATGGAGCTGACACTAGTCTATAGCTAAACATCAGTCCAGCCATCCCTTTTACTACCCATCACATGACAATATAGTCAGTCCAGTTGACAGGTGGCCTCAATTCTACATGTATACCTGATGATGTCAACTGAGCAATACATACAGGATGGTCCAACTCATTGAAGCCTGTATACGTGTATATATATATAATTATATATATATTTATTACCCTAGCCATATTGCCCAGCAACGTATAATTTCCTATTCCGCGCTGGGCACATATTGCCCAGTTATATTGCCCACTCAGTTTTAGCCAATTAAATTTCAGAGCGCATTGCGCATTGCGTCCACGCGTACACAACCAAATTATGATTCGATACTGTAATTTTACCGATGTAGATCCGTGAACGTTATTATATGTCGATCCGAGAAAGTGCTACATCTCGAATCAGTAAACCATAATTTCGATCCTGATTCGACATTATGGCCACATCAACATAGATTCGAGGCTGGAAATCGATGTAGATTCAACACTGCTATTTACTGACGCTGAATCGAGGACGATGTCATATGTTGGTTCGATAAAATGCTACCTCCTAAAATTATCCAAGGACTTCAATCTCCATTCCATGTAATGTTGTGAGCTGCCGCTTGGAATCAAGGCTTCAAATTGCAGTCCATACACTATGTCTAGTGCAGTTACGCTTCGCTGTTCATACGGCGCACGAATATATATTGCTCTGTGCATGAATGATATTAACTAACAGTGCCATTATGATGTAAATATATACAGTATACAGGTTCGTGTGGTTAATGACCCTGTGGAAGTGCTTCATCCGCACTGTCATGGTCACCTGGTACAGGCTGAGTGTCATATTCCTCGTAATACTCAGCCACTGTTGCATCATCACCCAGGGTTGTTACCTTGCTGTCAACGAATGTGACCATCTCCTCAAAATCTATTGGTGTAGGAGTTCCCCCTGAAAATTCTTTAAGCAGCCACTCACGAAATGTTTTGTACGTGTTTTTTTCATGATTTGACTCTGTGATGACAAACTTCCTCTGTATGGTTTCAGTGAAGAGAAATGACGTATTATTAATTTTGTATGTAAAATAATATACTTACAAATGCAGCTAAATGATTTGTGTATTTTCTTGCTAGTTGTATTGGTGCCTTGATGGACTCCATAAATTTGTAAGCCATCTCCTCGCAAGAATAACTTTTGAAGTGAGTGAATGGTTTGAGTCCAAGCACCTGTGTAGTAATGGCTAATAATCACAGATCCTGTATCATAAGTATTGATTTACCCTGCATCTCTCTTTGCAGCGAAAATCCGTAAGGCGACTTTGTATATACTGCTTGGCTGCCTCAAACTTATATTTGATTCTTCCCTCTTCCTTGAGGACAGTGCTGATTGCTTCCTGTTACGTGCATGAGGAATTACTTATGTTTAATTATGTATATATATATATATATATATATATATATATACTCAGTAGACTTATGCCAAGTTTGCGGGCATCGGGATTCCTCCCAAGAGAGGTGCAGAAAAGTTTTCTTGTTTCTACATTAAGCCCTGCCTATCAAAATTAAAGCATAGAGCTACTTATGATAAATTCACACAATGCATGATAAATGATCATGAACCACCATGAAGCTGCCTCTAGTATCATTGTATGGGCAGTAACAAGGGAGGTAGTTTTATGAGACATGTTAGTTTTACTCCTAACTTGAAATTCTCCACCCTTTATTTGAAATGTTCTCCTCTTGAGTTCCTTAAGTTCATCTTGAACTCCCTCAATACTGCTAAGTAATTCACTTGGCAATTGAGCTGTCTCTTTCCTTGCTCTCTTCACCTCCGTCATAATATCACTTAGAGTTACAGTTTCACGTCTACTTGAGGTTGTAGGTGTAGAGTGACCTTCTCTCGCTGGTGGGATACTAGACTGCATATCTCGCCGAGTTGGAGGAACAAATGCCATTTCTCTTTGACAATTCAATAATACGCGCGCAATTTCAGGGCGCGCGGACGCATGCGCAATAGTTCCGCTCGCCGCTTGACGACGTTGCTAAGTTTTTCTGTACTCAGTTTCTAGCACAAGATGTCTACTTCAATTGATGGTCAGTATAGCAACTATGCTACTTCACAAATTATATACTGAAATATAAATTCTTAGTTCGCCCGGTGATGTGTAGAGAACTGTAATTTTCGATAGCTCAGGCGTAAGGGATGAAGAGAGAGCAGGAAAGACCGATTTCCACCGGGAATCGAACTCAGGATCAGTGACTGGAAATCCAGTGCACTAACCACTGAGCCACGACTCCCAGTTAAAAATCAGTCCCCCCACTCTCTCTCATATACAGCCAGGTGGTACTCCCATACTGAAGTCTCGCACCTGACCCGTCTACCACTCGATGTAACTGTATCCACAGTTGAGATAGTATTATTGCATAAAATGCAGGGACACTATCCTGTGACTTGTGTGGTTTAACATTTTCATATCCTTCAAAATTATTAAGACACCAAAGAAGTGCTAGACATGTTGCTCTTGAAGCAACTTTGACACTGGTACCTACAACTTCAACGGACTACATGAGAGAGGTTATATTTAATGCTGCATCATTACAGTGTAGGTATGATATTGTGTATAATTTTTGTCATTCTAGAACTCCACAGATATCATTGAAGAGGACATGGAGCTTTGTCAAGGGGACACTCCATTGAGTGATGATGAGAGTCAGTGTGACAGTGATTTGGCCATGGATCCAGAGTATGATGAGCCATGTATGATGTAGTGTATATACACATGCATACACAAAATATACTCACTAATACATACTATGTAGGTGCTGACATTGTAGAAGAGATGAGGATTCTTGCTGTGGAGAATAATAGCATTGCTGAATACAGACCATTTCCTAGCAAGATCTTCTTTCTACTCTACTTGCTGGCTTAGAGTTCACGTCCAATTGTAAGCACACTAATTTCATACCACATTTGAGTTCCTGACTATCCTCTTCACATATACAATTTAGGGAGAGGCTAATCTAAAATTCGTAATATTCATGCTGAAACAGCTAGACATGGCAGTACCAAGTCTCGGACAACTCAAGAGCTTTGTACTCCCAAATTTCTTGTCTCCAGAGCGGGTATTACTGGTGTATTCACGTCATATTAAAGTAACAATATGTCTGTACTTATATTCACAGCATTTAACTGGTAGTGGAGTTCCATTTTATGTCATTTCTATTGCAAATGTGATATCTCAATGTATGGGAAACACTACCATTGCAGTACAACTGGCTCGTTATCCTGTGTTTACAGATGGACCATACATGTAAAGGCTTACAACTGGAAGTATTCAGAGGTTTTACTAGAAGGTACATGTATATGCATACATTCACAATTTGGTATAAATTGTCTACCATACAGGAAGAAGATGGTCAACTTGTTCTCTATGCAGTGGTGGATGTATGGCTCACTTTTGTCCAGTTTTCAGCACTGATACCAAATCCTGAGATGTATGCTTTGCCTCCAAGGGTGTTGGTACTATATGAGACAACACACCTACCAGTAACTGCCATAGCTCCCTCGCACCTGGATCAGAGTCCATGTAGCATTGCCAGGTGGTGCAGGGAGAATGAACAACTTACAGCTATGCCAAGAACAGTGAGTTTATATGTTCATTTACACACATGTGATTGTACCTCTTCACTTCATTCAGGAGTGTTTACAGTACCTTGCTCCTTACAAACTGAAGGAGAAAGCAGCAGGTAAACCAATGGTGATGCTTCCACTCATACTATACAGTGATGACACTAGCGGCAACAAATCAAAGAAGTGGCACCAATTCAATACCTGGAGTGTCCTCCTGGCAGGATTACCACAAAAGGTTAATTCACAGTTGACTAACATCCACTTTCTTTGCTGTTCAGACAAGGTATATATACATACAGTACATTTACTAAAGCAAGTGTGAAAAGATTCTCTATCATTTTTCTAGGTCACTGTATTGGAGCTGGCAGAGCCATTAGTAGACCAATTGATGGAGTTAGAGACAATGGGGGTAAAGGTCTATGATGCTCATTTAGACACTGATGTGTTAGTTGTCGCTCCTGTAATCTGTGTCATCTGTGATAATCCCCGAGCATCATAAATTGTCAATCATCTTGGTGGGACTGCAGCAAAGTTCTGCAGAATGTGTACAGTGAGCTAACTACATGTTCATGTATTTCATTTGAATACATGTGAATCATGTGATACTGTCTGGCCCAATAATTATTCCTATTCAGATTGATAGGAGTGATATGCCAGGCATAGGATCACCCCGCAGTAATGGCTCATCTCTAAGGAGAATATTACAAAGGACACTGTTCCTTTTGGTGAACTCGAGTTGACTCTGGAGGAGTATTGTCCTTGTAAGCTGCACTCATTGCCAACCTCATTCACCCTTCTTCCAACTGACACACTGGATATCCTGCAAACACAGCTGATAACCACTTATAGTGCTATTAACGACAGAAGTGGCAAATTGATCAATGTTGGTGACTCTATTCAGCTAAATGCCAGGGTACCTATTTGAGCTTTACAATCACTGTGTTTATACATACATGTATATCATGTAGGGCTCATTTGATTATGGAAAGCTGCTGGTGTGTTTTCGACCACATGAGACACATGGAACATACTGCCTCCTTAGAGTGTTTCAACCAACATCCGTATGTAACGAGTACAACTGCCCTCTTCTATTGTTGGAGAATACGTACATATAGTTCCCTCAATATATATTGAAAGAGCTGTGTCAATTATTGTTCATCAACTTGCACATTTCAGAGGAGACTAGCAACAACACTTGTTGAACGCGAAACTATTTCAAGTAAACTTTATTCATGACTATTCCAACAATATGTACTGCCTGAATGTGTATTGTATGTAGCTAAGTTTCAGTGTAAATGTGTCTGCCATCATCAAGTAGCTAAGTTTCAGTGTAAATGTGTCTGCCATGTAAATGTGTCTGCCATCATCATCACCTCTCATCATCCTGCTCAATGTCTATATATTTACCTTATATTTTAAAGTATAAAATGGACAAGCTCAATTGTAGGTAAATCGTGTATCTTCACCGATGACGATTCAAAAGGTTTTCCTATCACGATTCGGGGATTCTCTTTTTCGACATCGAATCAGTGTGTGTACGATGACGATTCGAGCAGGTCAGCTATATACCCACGAATCGGGAGCGAACCGTACATATCGCAGGTCGTACGCAGGTTATTGAAAAGGTAGGTTACATAATAAGCGCATAACATAATTACATAAGCGCGCCACCTGGGGGGGGGGGGGGGTTGGGGGCATGCTCCGGCCCCCAGGGAAAATTTTGGATTCTAGACCTGAGATCGCGTAATAATTTTAGAGTAATAAAGTCCTTGCAAACGCTCACAGCACTTGACTATAGTAAAGACAGAAGCCTGGCATATATGCATCCAAGGCTGATGAGAAAACGCGGCGAGCACTGCACTGTCACGCCGTCGATGGTTCCCCGCCAAAATTGGTCCCCCCGGACCATCTACGGCAGCCGTGATTGGTCCCCCCCTGCCACGCATGGTCCCCCCACCTGAAACACTACATACATTAGTATTCCCGGAGGGATATGGTCTCCGTGCAGTTCATCAGTGTGTTTTCTACGACAAGCCATAACCGCTTACGTGCCTGATCAATGGTTTATATAAGCCAACTGCTTTCTCTCTGTTCCACCCACTGTGAGTAGTAGTAGCCATACCCCCGTACCGCGCATTGTGCGCGAAATACACTGTGTGTGCAGACTGCCAGAAGGAGGGAATATGATACAGTGTGATGCGTGTTATCAATGGTTTCACAATGTGTGTATTTAAAACAAATATACGTGTATGGGAAAATTTAGATTCTGCATTACTTGTTCATGAATCTGAATCCTCTAGTATTGTATGTTCAATAAATAGCTTTGTTACTAGCTATAACATTAGCTGCAGAACTTCCTTTCCGAACCTTACTAGATATAGCTAAATTCGAATATCAGCTACACTACGTACGTAGATAACGGCTGAGAGTGCAGTATAACTTAAGAAAATACCGGCGCAGCTAAGGCAAGAAAGGGGGACCGTCAGCGACAAGGGGGGCCATCTGCGGCGCCATATATGGTCCTACGGGGACCATATTTTCTGCCGCGGTTGGTCCGGGGGGACCAAGTTTCCTGCCGTGGACGGTCCGGGGGGACCGATTTTGGGGGGGACCAATTATCGTATGACAGCACAATCGATTACCCTAGCGCAAGTTCACGCGCGCGAGTAAATTTGATTTTGTTTTTCTTAGGGGATAAAATATCCTGACCACGGATGAAATATCCTAGGAAAAATTATCCGGCCCGATAGAATATTCTATCCGGCCGGATAAAAAATAGGGGGGATAAAATATACCGCGACACCGGGCGTGAGCGGGTACAGTGCGCACTGTTCAATAGTCTTGACCCTTTAGCTTGCCTTATAACTTCTTGCTGCCAGTTGTGCTCTCGCTTGTGGTTAGCTGCTGCTTGCGCGCTGTCGCTCGCAGGTTGTTAGCCCTAGCCTTATAGCTAGCTGCGCTTGCGCCCGCTCGCGGCGAGCCTAATAAATTATTCATATGGTCGAAAACAGGGGAGGCAAATGCCTCCTGTGCCTCATGTACGCCCCTGGTGACGTGAAGGATAAATTCATAAGTTGTTAACGACGGACTGCATGGACACCTATTACAACCTCTCTCTCTGCCATACATCGACACTCGGGATGTGTGCATGCGCGTGATAATCTGCGGTATATGCGCATGTGCAATTCACAGTCCCTGTACAATGAATACATTATATATACAGTCATGGTTCAAGGGAGAGCAGAAATCCTCTGTACTAGTACTACTGCCAGCTATGCTCATATATGTCTTGTTCTCGGATCCGTCTGATTACTGTTAGCAGTGACCTTTGTATATACTGTGTACGTATGTTGAAACTTCTGCTGTAAATCTGCAATAACCATTAAATATTTAAAGCAGATAAAAATAATTGATTAGGTTATATAGAGCATCATATCTTATGTATTGTATATAGACAATAAAAAAATATACACAAGTTATTTCAAGTTCTACACACTATATATATTTATACACAGAAAGTACATCCAATAAAACACTCATTAATGACTTTACTGAAGTTACAAGCAGAGAGAAGACGACAAGAGAAGTGGTTCCATCAGTGGTGAGGTCACACTTACACAGGACTCCATACAATCATATAGACACACACAGCCACAGACACACACTATGTACTTCCTCCATGTATGGACTATGTGCTGGTCACTAGAGAGGCCTTGGATCTACTCCCTACTGACTGGGAACTCAGCTCTAGGTCACTGGGTGGAGGAGGAGGGGAAGGGGTCTCTGAGGAGGTCCGTGGGCGGCCGTTGAGATGACTAGCACTTCTGGTCTCGTTTAGGCTGCTGCCATGATGACTGCTAATCTTCAGATGAAGTGGAGATGTGAGAGACTGCAGACGAGACTTCTTTACCACTTTGCCTTTCTTCTCACTCCTTCTCCAGCTCCCTCAGCTGGGGGAGAAGAGAGGACAGTGTAGGGAATGTCTAGAGATAAGTCATCTCACATCACTGTAACCCTACTCCCACTATACCCACCTCACTGGTAACCCTTTCCCTACTATGCATGTATCTACCTCACTGATGGTAGTTTCCAGGGTCTGGAGGAGCTTAACCCTCTCATCACTAGTCACAGTTACACTGGAAGATGGCTTTCTCGTCGTGAGAGGAGTAGATCTGTACACCATTTTTGTAGTCTGAAGTGTGTGTGTGTGTGTGTATGTGTGTGTGTGTGTGTGTGTGTGTGTGTGTGTGTGTGTGTGTGTGTGTGTGTGTGTGTGTGTGTCAGGGAGGACAAATCAAAGAGTGCTTTCTTCATAATTATTAAGGTGTTTCCCAACTGCTCTCCAGTGTAGCTAGTCAACTCACAGTGACTCAAAGCTGATGACAATGTCATCCATGAGAGTGAAGGACCCATGATACTCCATTTGGTCCCCACCTCGTCTCTTGCAGATGATGACTTGGTCACTGAACAAGAGGAGAATTCGACGATGTCATCCCTTTATACTGGGACATGAGGTCAGTTGGTCAATTTCCGTCACTACAGTTCTGTACATTAGCCTACACTGTGGAGAGGCTAGCCTCTGTAGGGACAGAATTAGAACATCATGGATCCCACTGACTCAATGTGTAAAAAGCGATTTCTTCTCTATACATGATTCCAATGCTGTATGTACATGAAGTATTCAAACCACGAGACTCTCAAAGCAATACAACCCAAAATAGTCATTTTCAAAAAAAAAATGAGCTGCCTCAGGTGGAATTCGAACCTGCGACATTCTGCATTCCAGGCAGATGCTCTACCAACTGAGCTACCGAGGCAGCTCAGCTGCACATACAAAGCAACACAACTCAAGGCAAAGCGTCTCAACCTGAAGATACCATTTACAGTATATGTACTGACTGTGGGGTGGTGCCATCCAACCAAGTTCCTCTCAATATCACATACTTCAGTTGTGTGGTCTTGTCCAGTCATCAACTCTCTCTGAAGTGAGGGGAGACCATATTAGCCTACCATACAACACATGGAGGATGGGGGGATGGTCACCTTGCTGAGTCTATCATAGATATCAGTGAGAAAATCTTCAGGAAAGTTCTCGTCATCATTACAACCTGAATGGGTAGTAGGTGTGAATGTGTGAGTGTGTGGAAGAGAAATGTATTAGCAGTAGCATTAGTACAGGAGACCAACACACACAAGTTCTTTCCTCTCTCACGCACAATACACCACCACCACCATTAGGGGTGTGGCTAGTATGGGAGTACAGTTTCTGGCAAAATAGGTAAGATTGCAACGTGAACATAATGTGGGAATAAATGGTACACAAACACCTGGTAGATGAGTCATGTCTTCCAGTTCTAGAATGTCTATTGCCAGTACAGTTGATGTAGCTGTGTGTGAGGGCAGTACTGACTGTGAAGGTAGTACTGTAAGTAATTTTACTGCTGTACTTTCAATTCTCAACTGGCTGAAGTTTCTGCAACCTCTAGTAATATCTATTGCAAGTGAAGGCAAACCCACTTCCCATGGGTAGGAATGGTGCAAGGGAACCACTACCATGGGCAGAGCAACACACACAAACTAGAGAATAATTGGAGACATAATTGGGTGTGATCATGAGCACTAAGGGTGAGGTGGGAGATAAAGAAAGGATAGTATACAAGTATAGCACGTGGTACCCAATGTAAGGTGGTTAGTAATTAGTTTGCACATGCACTCACACACAAAACTTACCCAATGTACACGCTGTAGAGACTGATGACCTTCTGTCTGAGGAAGTACAGTAGGAATTAAGCCCACGCTCCGGCTATATAGGTACACTTTCCTTCACCTCCCTTTGATCAGCTGTGCACTCGGCTATGCATCATTTAGAAAGCAATATTCAAAGATTTCACTAAAATAGATGATATCCGGTACGAGCCACGCCCTTTGCTTTGTGTGTGTTGTGCTTCTTTGACAGCAACAAATTGGGTAAGTTATTGGCACAAGGCCTCAGCTGTGACTTTATGTGAATGCGTGTAAAAGCGTGGGCGCTAAGCCACATAGATCTCTATCCGTACCTCAAGCAAGCCGATGGTATAGATCTGGCTACATGTATACATACTCCGCAGTGTACTGCTGTGGGCCTTGTAGGTCAGTTGTGACCACTAGTTGGTGACAGCCTCTCTCAATTGCCTTATTTAATGGATGAAATCTAGCGACCGTTAAGAGACGCATCCCCCGCAGAAAAGCGGTGTGGCCCAGCTGGCCCCTCAGGCCATGCACACACTGTGATAGTGTAGCACCCAAACCTCTGAGGGTACAGTTAGATTCTGTACTGTAGGTGTACTTATCACCTAGTCAATGACTCCTGCAAGATTGAATATAGCATCATGAATAATTCATAGTAGTATAATTGCGTGATTGATCACGTGATCTCACTCTGCACCTCCAGCAGTGTATCCCATGGCTGCATCTACTAAACTATCTCTGAAAGATGTTGTCAAGGCTCTTGACAAGCTCACCACTGCTGAGACTCAGGAACTTGTCATCCGTTTTGGAGTAGAACGTCACGATCTAGTCGATATGCAGACTCAGCACAACCCCAAAATATGTTTCATTGAAGCCTGGCTGGACAGAGACATGGAGGCAAGCTGGGAGAAGATTGTGTCTGGCCTTCAAGAAATTAAAAAGGCTGTCCTTGCTAAAGAGATTGCTACACACCATTGTCACCAGTCCTCCCCTCCCTCCACTGACCCCAGCAATTCAGCCACTCCCCTTGCCGTGCAGCCTGTCAGCACAACAGCCGAAGCAGCTCCTGCCACACCTTCATCAGCTGTTGATTCTGTGCCACCTCCCATGTCAGTCACTGATCCCACTGAGCCACTGACTGTCCCTGCCTGGGGTGTAGCTAAAGTGAAGGCTACTATACTGCAACTTGAGGAGAGGTTTTCAGACCTCATAGCTGATGCCAAGCATGAAATAAGTGAAAAAGAGAAGCAAGATAGAAAATTCTTGGAAAAATTTCGCACTCGTCTTCTGCTCCTTCCTGTTTCCAAGAAATCTACTCATGCCAAATTCTTTAAAGACAGTGGGGAAGAAATTGAGGAAGCGAAAAACACTCGCAAAATCTTTCACATTTTCTGCCGCTACTTGAACTATCGCAACTGTGAGATCTTGGTCCACATCATTCAGAGGTTCTGTGATCCTCCACTGCAGAAGAGTATGCAGGAATACTGTAAGAGTCTGGAGGAGTTTGAAATGGCAACGACAGTTGATGTGTATATCTGTTCTCTGCCTCCCGATGAAGAGCTAGAAGTTGCTTTCTCTAAGATGGTTATGAAGATTGATAAACCCTCCACGAAATGCACGCTATATGAAATTCGAATGCTTAACGAAGCACTTGCAAAGGAATCCTCTGTCTGCTCCCACAGTGTCTACGTCAGTAGCGTCACCAGAAATTGTGTGGTTGTGGTGGTGAGGTTCCCTTCCAGTGCAGCAGGCTGGGTGTTGGCAGCAATGACTCGCAACTTCATGCGCACACACCACTTGATAGAGGTGGCCATGGATGGAAAACACCTCGAAGTCATTAAAAGATACACCTTGCCTCCTTTGGTAAGTTTACTTACAGGTCCTAATACTTTATTGCTGGAGGTATGATAGTAGAGTTTTCTGTGGCCATACATGTATGTTGTGTGTGTGGACAGGAGTGGAGACAGCTACCCCAAAGTGGGGGGCTCATAGTGGGAGCATACTTACCAAGTTTTTATGAAGGCCAATAGGGACATCACAATGGCTTTCTTTTGACCACACCCATCAATTTGTTTAGAGTAGATAATTTTACAACGCGGTACGTACTGCAGAATGATTTTGTTTCCTGCCCATTTTTTGTGCATGAAATTGATCAGGACAACTGTTTGTCGGGCGGGACATGGGACAATCAATCGGGACTGTCATGCTGAGTTCGGGATGGTTGACAACTATGTGGGAGGTACGATTGTGATTGGGAACGGTGCATATTTTAGGGTCAGAGGTCAACAAACTAGTTGACAGTAACAGAATGAAATGCACTTGTAAAGTGCGTAACCCTCGCACAGTTAGGACTACCAAGTAAATGTATAAGAGCTCCTGACTCTCTTCGTGCTATGCACACTTGTAGCTAATGCTAAACTACATCTAATGGCAAGTTGTGCTTGTTGCGCACCTTCAGGCCTAAACCGCTGCCTAAAACAGATACACTTCTGACGATATGGCTCCAGACTCACTATTACGAAGTAGCAATACTGCTTATCGATCAATATATCCCTGTTTGGCAATCACAACAATCATGGTTAACGAATATCGGCAATTTACCGCTTTTCTTCAACAACGTAGGTCTGGTCTCTTCTTTCCGCTCCCGACGTTAGCTGTGCCGAGCACTAATGATGCTTCTTCATATCTCCACGTTTGGTAGTCATAGGAGTCACGGTTTACGAGAAAACTTGTTGACAGAAAGATAAACACACACACACACACACACACACACACACACACACACACACACACACACACACACACACACACACACACACACACACACACACACACACACACACACACACAGACTGACTACAATAACCCTCCGTGCATGCGCGAGGGTTAATGAGGTGACAGGTTCATGTATTGTGTGAGGTATTGTCTACAATAGTACACACCAATATACCAGGTCTGTAGGGGTCAGCTCAGTATTCTTCCAGTTAATATGGAGGTCGGCCCTTCTACCTAAACCCCTCCCCCTGCCTCCCATATCTCCATGTGTGGTGGGTATAAGACATGAACAGACGTACTATGTAGAAGTGTTGGTATATGTACTTCTAGGTCCTACCACACTATTACTGGTGGTATAAGAAAGGAGCATTGTCTTCACCAGGCCATAGCAATAGGGTTTGAAAGTGGTGAGGCCATTGTGGGGCCATTACAATACTGACAAATTTAACAAAAGGCTAAACAAGTTGTACCATAGCATTCCTTCAGCTAGCCAGGCTCTGTGTGTATTACATATGAACCTTGACCCCACATACATCAATGTGTGCAGTACACAGATCGTAGAAGAGGGAGACCGCATCCATGAGGCTAGGGAATAACATTAAGAATGTTCACTGGCTAAAAAGTGCGGTGGCCATGGCCACTATGGCTGCCACATCTGCTATGGTCCTGTTCAGTGGTCATACATGTACATGACATTACATGTATAGATGTACTGTACAATGTACACAACATGTACATGTACTATGTACTACTGGGAGCCCTTCAGTCTGCCCCAAAGCCCCTCCCCCTCAACACTGAACAGTGTGAAATGGACTTAGAATGTAGAGAGGCCATACCTCATGTCAGTCCCTGTGTCTCCTATGGCCATCTAGTAATGGCAGTCATCACTGTGTACTCATGTACATGTAGTAACAGTCATCACTGTATGTATGGTTGTGTACTCACAATACTATCATATTGTAAGATGGTCAGCTGTGGGATGCCAGTGCAGATGGAGATGTGGTGAGTGTTGCCTCACTGCTCAACTCTGGAGCTGATATAGAGGCTAGGGGCGTGGTATGTTATAGTCCCACAATGTAATGTGTCAATGTCCACTATATCACTGTGTGTTGTATGATATTAAACACAATATTGAAGTGTAGGTGACAGTATTTAAGTAGACAAAGACTCCACCCCCTATATTAGGAGCCATTTTTCTGGCCAGGTCTCCGAAATCATGTGTACATGTGTGCCTATCACTCCAGTGACATGTAATGATAGTGATCTAGTGATCAAGTGATCAGTAGATAGGAGTACTTCTGTCTGAGGTAGGGCCAAGAAGTAGCAAAGGGGAAAGCAGCCTGGTATACATGTACAGTGTATACCAGGCTACTTCTCCCTCCCCCACGCAGCCTGGGTACGAGACTAGTAGCTTAGTTATACTGTTGTTAGACACACATACTTTTAATCCCACAGCAAGTAAATAGGCAGTTAATAGAGAAGTGTGCTTAATAATATGTATGTGGAGTACCAGAACATGTACGTACGCTTGTGGTGAGTGTGCTTCATTTAGAACCAAAATAAGAGTCTCATTTCAATTCGAGAGTGTTATTTGTCTGCCTTCTATCAATGTAGTCTAACGAGGGTTAACGGCGGGAGCCTACAGGCAAGCACGAGCATGCACAGAGACCCTTGAGGGCGGCGCCCATAGCACATGTGTACTCAGTAGCTAGGCAATCTCGCCACGTGCAAGTCGGCAGCAGCAGCAGTAAGACACCAGTTGTTCCATCGTTCCCACCACCCACCCTATTTGCTAGGTGGAGACAACTAGACTCCATTGCTACCACCAGGTAGTAATGTGAAGGCCAGGCTGGGGGGTTTAGGCACGTACCTACCACTAAGCACAGGGGCCTTGTAAGGGGGTTCCCCCCAAAACCACAGAGGGGAATCCCCTCGGTCACGTGGTCAAACACGTGACTTATATGCAACTATCACGTGCCTTAAGCCAGGGCACGTGCACCAGCATCCACCAGCCTGGCTCCTGCCAAACAGTAATAAGACTGGGAACTAGCCTACTATCCACATATGGAATGACTCGCAACTAGAGTTAACCACGTGGATAAGGTCAAAGGTGTGCATAACAAAGCATATAGTAGTAAAATATGTATCCACTTAACAACATGCTAGTATGATACCTCTAAACCTTTGGAGGTACTTCAACACCCAAAGCACCGCCTTATTTACGGCCTTGGACTTTCTATTGCAGTGGGTGTGGTCTGATGTAGTATTATCTGAGAGTGTGTTGGATTGAGCCTCTACTGCTGTCAGTAGTGATGGTAGTTATTGGTCACTTTCAGTTTCATTCCTCATTCCAGCACTCTCTACTGTGACTGGGAATACATCTCAATCACATAATGTATGTATGTATAGTAGAGATTTAATAGCCACCATGTTCATGTAAACATGTACATATTTGTTTTTGATTCTCATCAGTATTCAGCCACTCCTCTGGATGTAGCCAGTCGGGAAGGCCACCTCCATATTGTTCGCCTACTCTTACAACGAGGGGCAATGATAGAGACCAGGGATGTGGTGAGACAGTCATAATATCATTGAAGTAGACTATGTACCCTCTGATGTATATGTGTACTAGTGAAGTGGTGACCATTGTGGGGTGAGCATGAGTGAACCAGTACATACAGTGCAGCACTTCATGTGACTTGTCATGTGACTTTCACATGTGCACAGTCTGGCAGATATACAGGCACACACATACACACAAACATGAGAGCCATTAACGTCATCAAGTAAGGGTCTCTCTCCTGCTCCCCTCAAATGGTGACACACATGTACTTACCGACTCCTCGTATTGATATTTATAGCAGTGGCTTACTATAGGGGGGTGCCAACCTGAATTTTGAATGCGCGCACACACACGCGTACTATATATGCGCACATTGCATATACGTACCTACCATGTAAACGCTCCTGGCCGACCCAGTGTCTTGCATTTACACCTAGTACCTAGGTCCTAGCTAAGCATGTAATCGAAAAGATATAGCAGGGAATGAAGGGATCACTAGCCATCTAGCAGAAAATAAAGAGGAGCACCAGCCCCCGGAGCCCCCGTGGTTCCTATGCCAGTGTATAGCTTGATATTTATCCATACATCATGTGTAGCACATATTCATTTGATTGGTCATACCAAACAAGTAGGAATTTCATTTCTTACTGAGATACATGGTGTTTGGGATATATTCCCAGTAAAGCTGGGACGGCTGGTACAATGTATGTGCATTGAGAAACAATAGCCAAGTTCCTGTGAGAACTTTATGGTAGATCTGGTGTTGCCATTCTCAGCTGCATATGGAGGTCATCATGTCGTCATTGTAGAGGAGTTCCTTAATTGGTATTGGATAATTGTATGTCTACCACACAGTATGGATATACACCTCTAGTGGAAGCAGCAGAGTGTGGCAGGTGTGATGTAGTTATCGAGCTACTGGATAATGGAGCAGATGTTAATGCTCAGACTAATGTAAGTCCTATCAACACAGTTATTGTGTACACAACTTTCATTCCTCATTTCAAGTCAGTAGTAATATACTGGAGCTGTAGAATGATTGGAGTGTATATTACCACCCCAACATGATAATTGGGACATTATCTGGAACCCGCCAGTGAAGGCTGACCTCAAGCATATATAAATTAATAAATCTGATACTGCTATGTACAAAGCAGAGAGAGGCTATGGGGAGTAAGCATGCATACTGGACGGAGTGACAGTATTGTTAGTAATGGCACAGACCTCATCCCGGACAGACCCAACTATTGATCAGGGTTTCATTCAGGATTTTAAGTTGGGGGGGGGGGGGGGGGGGGAACACATCTTTGGTCGCCAGTCGATATACATTTAAATGCCCTCCCAATTTTGAGGGTGGGTTCTATTCAAAATCTCATACTATGCATATAATTAAAGTCCAAAAATCTAGGGGGGGGAACTCAGGCTAGGGGGGGATATCCCCCTTCCCCCCCCCGTATGAAACCCTGTTGATATTGTGTGTGGACTCTCCCCATTCCTGTATAGTCTGTCCTTCCACTAGCATCCCCTCTGTTGAGCTGCAGTAGTGCCAGCTAATGTCTAACTGCACACCTCTACCTGTCACCACTCCCATGTAGACTGTATCCTCATGTAAACCAATATACACATGACAAAGACAGGCATTGTTGAGTGGGCTAGTAGAGGTGGCCTCACTGACTGATATTGTAACTGGCATGATATGGTGTAGGGTATGTGGTAGTGTAGTAGCCTCTGCAATTGAGGTACATACCTTATTTCATATCTGTGAGGACTAAATGTTGACATGTAGGTAATGTAATGTCCCAGCTGAAAGATGGAGTGATGTAAATTAGTGTGTGATGATGTCAGTGTCAGTGTACAGTGAGTATCAGTGTGTGTCATACTACACATGTCTGTCATCACAGGATGGAGACTCTGCACTGATGACGGCAGCCTGGTGGGGTAACACTGAAGTGGTGGTGGAACTGATAAAAGCAGGGGCAAACCTGAACCTGCAGAATGAGGTACAGAGGTTGTCAATATTGTGTATGTTTACTACATATATACAGCACATGATGTACATGAACAAAACCACACTACATGTAATATTCAGGTAATCAGAGCAAGCCTCCACAATGTCTATTTTGTCCCATACTATATACATATACATGTATGTACTGTTGTGATAGTACATTCATGTACATGTATTGGAACATCCTAGCTGGAATCCCAGCTGGAAGCTCTTTCAGAATTAGCTGTCAATGACTTGGCTCTCCTTGTTTGACTCCATTAGTGTTGTGTGTGAAAGAATATTTGATGGAGTAGTGGCACACGTGAAGCTGTACCACTAGTGGGATACAGGGCATTATTGTGGTGAGCTTGAGCATTGACAAGAGACTAGACCTTACTGCAGCAAGCAGGCATGGGGACAGGGAGAAAGCATTGCCCATTGCTGTTAGCCTGTATACCTCAGGTTCAAGCAACTAATGGCGGTACTCTAGGTTTTGCATTTTCTATCTACTAGCTGTGCCCAGGCTGTGTTCTACTAGGAAGTATACTGTCTACGAATCACTGCAGGGACTACACGAACATCGGTCATCGCTGTCACGATGCCAAACAAGACGAGTTACTGTATACTGCTGGGTACAGAGGTCACACTATCATGTGACTATCATATGATTTCATGCGTTAATAGTCAAACTAGCAGTCTGATTGGAGGTTTCAACATTCCAGGAATTTTCAAATTTCTTATCTAGCCTTCTCTGTGGCTGGGTCAGTATATCTCTTGCCATTTTCTGTACTGTAGACCAGAGGAAGGTTACACAGTAAAATGTCATACACATATACATTATCTCTGTTTCCTTTTATATACACTTGTCCCTTGGCTTTGGAGTATTTAACATGTCAAAGGGTTGGCACTTTAGTGGTTTCATGGATTATATGTGACCTTTGAACTCCAAGTGTGTGTACACAAGCACACTGTAAATGATGATGGATGTATACATTGAAAATCACAAGACAGAGTAGCCACTGTACTGACTGTTCTTTAGTTACATTTTCTTCTTTCCTCACTCCACAGAATGGAGACTCAGCAGTGATCCGGGCTACAGTGAGACATCAGTCTGGTGCCCTAAGGGAGTTGGTTACCGCAGGAGCTGACCTGAACCTTCAGAATCAGGTGAGATACACAGTTACTGTGGACACTGCACCTCACCATGTATCATTCCATATTAGGAGGGCCTCACTGCACTTATGATCTCGGCAAGGAGTGGGAGGACAGAGGTCACAGATATTCTCCTAACTGGAGAAAACATTGACCCAGACATTCAGGAGAATGTGAGAATATCAAGTTGTGCCCTACATGTTTCCACATTGTGTACACCTTCACTTGTCTCTGTCTCTACTGCTCCAATCACTCCACTCTCACACAGCTCGAGCATTGTGTTCATGTACTTGTGACTTTGTCTGCAGGCTCTTGTGTTGCTTTTCTACTAGTGCATGATGTGTGTATGTATATTACATGTTTGTTTCATTTCCTCTACTGTTATGATAGGGCACAGGATGGTCAGCTCTCTTCTTCTCTGCCGAGAGAGGAGATGTCGCTACCACCAAATCTCTCTTGAAAGCAGGAGCCAATGCTCACCTGAAAGATAAGGTACTTGCCCTATCCTCAGTGAAGTGGACTGTTTTGTGAGACATAAATAATGACTTGTCCACTTTTATTGTACTTTACTGTACTGTTGAGTGATCCCTCTCATCTCCCCCTTCCCCCTCCTTCTCTCCCCCTCTCTGTTGTCCCTCTCTCCCCATGTACTCTCCCTGTCCTCTCTCTTTTCTACCTCGTTCCATGTAGAATGGGTTGACACCATTACAGGTTGCTACAGCTACTGAACGAACTGGTACTGAGATGAGAGGGGAAGAGTATGCTAAATATAAAGTCTGGGCTACTGATGGTGTGTGTGAAGTACTCAGTGCTCACATTGAAACATGTCCTCCTCCACACAGCCATCCTGTGAGTGTGTACATCAAACATATGTAGCAATCTCTTACATCATCACTTACTCTTTGTTATGTCCCAACTCCTCAGAACAATCCTGACCAAGACAGCCCTCCTACCCAGCAGGACACCTCTATTGCCCATCAAGATCAGCCTTATGATCCTATTGAAGTCCTACCTATCTTAAGACAGAGAAGACGAAGAGTGGCTCAGGTCAGACACCTCATTGATATCACACACACACACACACACACACACACACACACACACACACACACACACACACACACACACACACACACACACACACACACACACACACACACACACACACACACACACACACACACACACACACACACACACACACACACACACACACACACACACACACACACACACGCATGCACACACACAAACACACACACACGCACGTATGCAAGCACGCACATGCACACACACATGCACAGTCGCACACACTTAGCCCTTAAGTCTGATTACACTTTTATATATGTGCAGGCCCTTAGAAACCTCATCAATACCTCTCGTCAAAGGATACAGCAGCTGTTCACTGAACTCGACAAACGTCTCAAGTCAGCAGATAAGAAGGACCAGTCGGGGGTCATAGGTGAGGGGAGAGCTGATGTGCAGAAGAAGCAGAAGACAAACACAACAAGAAACAGACATCCTGACAATGAGACTAGCTCCACAACTACCACTGTCTCTGTCCAGTAGAATGGTGACTGGTACTATGTATTATGTATACCTACCATATTGACTGACTGTTGGATATTGTGTATGTATACATTGTATCTCTGTATGACATGTCAATAGTGACTGTGTAGTATACATGTTGTCATTAACAATGAGAAATGGACAATTGTACCAGCGCAGCTGTAAGAAGCGATCCTGAATTTTTGGAATTATTGTGCACTAGTGGGAGAGAGCTATAGACTAGCATCAGCTCCATTCCCACCTATATTAATGTCATTCTATGTCATTCATTAGCCTCATACCCAGGATCTTTCCAGGTATATGACAGACATCAGTTGAAGGAGCTGTGATCACAGGCTCTCCTCCACAGCACTATCAACTCTCCGTACAGTGGCTCTTTCTATACAAAAGAACTAACACTTGGTGAAATCACCTAATACAGTGTTTCAATTACTGAGTGTCCATGTATACTTGTAGCCTAGTGCGTGGGTAGATCAAAGGAAGCGGTGTGACTGCTATCTAAATATTGTCTGCCAGTGATGTCACACAGTGCCATATCTGTGCTGATATGGCACTGTGTGATGCAATAGAGTGCCATATCTGTGCAGATATGGCACTGAGGTTTAATTAAAATTCCAAGGAAAATAATTATAGATGGCTCAAGACTCAAAATTCCGTAGTGCCCATTGCGTATTCTCCACAGTATTTTTTGGTACAAAGCCCTTCGAAGCTCGAGTTAACTCTTCTGTACTTGTTACTTGATTACCAAATCGCGACTCTCTAAGAACCTTAACAGGTGAGCGCGTAGCAGACTTGCTTCGCGTGACGGGACCTGGCTGCGCTGAGGGCTGCGCATCAGTAAGCCAGTCTACTATACTTTCATCAAATAAATCTGTCGGGCCCGGAGTACTAGGAACGTCCTGAGTAATAGAACTAGCAGCCTCCTGAAAATCACACTCTAGGTCAGCAAAAAACGACTCCGGAACAGCAGTTTCTTGCTCTTCAACACATCTCTGTCTTGCTTATGTAGTACTAAGTGCTAGTGCAAATCGTCAACACGTTCCCTATCAGCCAGTCCACTCCGCGCCGCCCATTTCTTTCCAACTGCTCTGGCAGACTAATTAAGCCCTTTGACGTCATTGTTGCTATAGTGAACGGCGCTTATCAGATAGTTACTAGGCTACAAATTAGTTATTACCTGGTAGCGCGGGCCTGTATGGCAGATATGGCACTGTATGATGTCATTGCACTCGTGCCTACGGCACTCGTGCAATGACGTCATACAGTGCCATATCTGCCATACGGCCCTCGCTACCAGATAATAACTAATACCTACCATATTGACTGACTGTTGGATATTGTGTATGTATACATTGTATCTCTGTATGACATGTCAATAGTGACTGTGTAGTATACATGTTGTAATGAGAAATGGACAATTGTACCAGCGCAGCTGTAAGAAGTGATCCTGAATTTTTATTGTGCACTAGTGGGAGAGAGCTGATAGTGCTGTGGACGAGAGCCTGTGATCACAGCTCCTTCAACTGATGTCTGTCAAACATCACAGTACAATGAATTAATGTGGATGTGTACAGTCACAGTTCAAGAGAGAGTAGAAATCCTTTGTACTTGTACTACTGGCAGCTATGCTCATGGTACGTCTTGTTCTCTGTCTGGTTACTGTTAGCAGTGACCTTGGTATATACTGCAGCTGGCAGGTGTGCATTGGGGGAGGAGCTGAACCCTTGCAACAAAGTGGGAGGTGGCACAGAATCAACAGCTGATGCAGTGAAAAATGTGTGAAACTGCTCTTATCATCTTATTGTATATACCAAATTACTAGAACAAATACTAGAAAATTTCATATAAACAAACATACACCAACAGGTAATGTTCTACACACAGAAAGTACAATTGTTCACTCTCTTCAGCCCTGTCTTCTCTGTTATGCTGCACTTGTGTTGCTCCATAATTAACTCTAATCTTCTCATTTCCTTTGTTGCTTTTTGCTCTCAATTACCTTCTCATTCCCTTCAAACTACATGTATTCATTTGCTTGCCCTCTTCATTAATTTCTTGTTCTGTAGTCATACATTTTGCTCTGCCATTGAGTTGCACTATTTCTGTCTCCCTCTCTTTATAGTACAGGCTTATTTTCTTACTTTCCATCTCCCTCTGTTCTTCTGTTGCATTCCTGTCTTTCTTGCCCTATCTCTCTCTACTATAGAATAAGTATATAGAGTGAAGTCCAAAGGCAAGAGGTTCCCACCATTGTTTTGCTTGTTTTCTTGCTCTTGCTGCTCTCCATGCTCATTTCTATTCTGTAGTTGTGCTCTCTCTCTATATGTTAAGGTAAGCAAGTGTAATAACAAGATCTCTCCCTCCCTCCCTCCCTCCTATTATCTGTGCCGATGAACAGGTGAGATAGACAAAGCTACAGTGTACTATCTCCGTGTG
This sequence comes from Theonella swinhoei, assembly GCA_963970385.1. Lineage (NCBI taxonomy): Eukaryota > Metazoa > Porifera > Demospongiae > Tetractinellida > Theonellidae > Theonella > Theonella swinhoei. The sequence continues at coordinate 13,173,657 of OZ019947.1, read as the reverse complement.
TCAGTGTGTAATCCTTCTCCACTAGCTATAGGCTGCTCTTACTAGCTCTGCTGAAGTCCCCTTCACTGCTAGTGATTGAATAAGGTACAGTAGTTCTAGATGTACACACAGCAAACTATGTATTGGATGCATTGTTCATCTGACACACTTGTCACTCACTATTGGATCACTTTAATTTGTGTAGGTGAAGAGGATATGTGACAAGAGAGCAGTGTTCTGACTCTGTACGGACTGATGTATGGGGCACAGTTTGTTCCAAATGTGTCATTTTTACTATGGACAGCTATATATATCTGAAGTGTTTGTAAATGTACTTTGCATCATCCTGTACCGCACTGTATATAGTACTGTGTATAAAAATATGAATTACTGTGGTCTATCCCCATACACTGACTTGAGGAGGACCACTGAGGCATTGAATTGTACATAGTTACCAGAGAGTGGGAAATGCCTGGGTACAAGGCTACATCATTCATACACTGATTATCTGATAATCACATTCTGTCAGTCACACCACATTCAGACACATGTACTCATAGCCAGACATGACACACTTTCTCTCCCCACCCGGAAAGATCCTAGGTATGAGGCTAATGAATGACGTAGAATGACATGAATATAGGTGGGAATGGAGCTGACACTAGTCTATAGCTAAACATCAGTCCAGCCACATATACTCCTTTTACTACCAATCATATGACAATAATTATAGCTACTCAGTCCAGTTGACAGATGGCCTCACATGTATACCTGATGATGTCAACTGAGCGATACATACAGGATTGTCCAACTCATTGATCAAGCCTGTATACGTGTATGTATATATATATATATATATATATATATATATATATATATAGGCGGATACTGTATATATATATATCCTCCTTTTAACTGATGTCTGTCATACGTCACAGTACACATCCCAAAGTATAAACCCAATTCGAATTGTGCGTGCGCATACCGCAACTGGTTTGAGTACATGTAACAGTGAGACTGATGTGGAAGGATAAATTCATAAGTTGTTAACGACGGACTGCATGGACACCTATTACAACCACTCTCTCTGCCATACATTGACACTCAGGATGTGTGCATGCGCGTGATAATCTGCGGTATATGCGCATGTGCAATTCACAGTCCCTGTACAATGAATACATATACATATACAAGCATAGTTCAAGAGAGAGCAGAAATCCTCTGTACTAGTACTACTGCCAGCTATGCTCATATACGCCTTGTTGTCTGGTTACTGTTAGCAGTGACCTTTGTATATACTGTGTACGTATGTTGAAACTTCTGCTGTAAATCTGCAATAACAATTAAATATTTAAAGCGGATAAAAATAATTGATTAGGTTATATAGAGCATCATATCTTATGTATTGTATATAGACAATAACAAACATACACAAGTTATTTCAAGTTCTACACACTATATATATTTATACACAGAAAGTACATCCAATAAAACACTCATTAATGACTTTACTGAAGTTACAAGCAGAGAGAAGATGACAAGAGAAGTGGTTCCATCAGTGGTAAGGTCAGACTTACACAGGACTCCATACAATCATATAGACACACACAGCCACAGACACACACTACGTACTTCCTCCATGTATGGACTATGTGCTGGTCACTAGAGAGGCCTTGGATCTACTCCCTACTGACTGGGTACACAGCTCTAGGTCACTGGGTGGAGGAGGAGGGAAAGGGGTCTCTGAGGAGCTCCGTGGGTGGCCGTTGAGATGACTAGCATTTCTGGTCTCGTTTAGGCTGCTGCCATGACGACTGCTAATCTTCAGATAAAGTGGAGATGTGAGAGACTGCAGACGTGACTTCTTTACCACTTTGCCTTTCTTCTCACTCCTTCTCCAGCTCCCTCAGCTGGGGGAGAAGAGAGGACAGTGTAGGGAATGTCTAGAGATAAGTCATCTCACATCACTGTAACCCTGTTCCCACTATACCCACCTCACTGGTAACCCTTTCCCTACTATGCATGTACCTACCTCACTGATGGTAGTTTCCAGGGTCTGGAGGAGCTTAACCCTCTCATCACTAGAGTCACAGTTGCACTGGAAGATGGCTTTCTCGTCGTGAGAGGAGTAGATCTGTACACCATTTTCGTAGTCTGAAGTGTGTGTGTGTGTGTGTGTGTGTGTGTGTGTGTGTGTGTGTGTGTATGTGTGTGTGTGTGTGAGTGTGTGTGTGTGTGTGTGTGTGTGAGTGTGTGTGTATGTGTGTGTGTGTGTGTGTGTCAGGGAGGACAAATCAAAGAGTGCTTTCTTCAATAATTAGGGTGTTTCCAACTGCTCTCCAGTGTAGCTAGTCAACTCACGGTGAGTCTCAAAGCTGATGGCAATGGCATCCATGAGAGTGAAGGACCCATGATACTCCATTTGGTCCCCACCTCGTCTCTTGCAGATGATGACTTGGTCACTGAACAAGAGGAGAATTCGACGATGTTGTCTCTTTATACTGGGACATGAGGTCAGTTGGTCAATTTCCGTCACTACAGTTCTGTATATCAGCCTACGCTGTGGAGAGGCTAGCCTCTGTAGGGACAGAATTAGAACATCATGGATCCAACTGATTCAATGTGTAAAAAGCGATTCTTCTCTATACATGACTCCAATGCTGTATGTACATGAAGTATTCAAACCACGAGACTCTCAAAGCAATACAACCCAAAATAGTCATTTTCAAAAAAAAAATGAGCTGCCTCAGGTGGAATTCGAACCCACGACATTCTGCATTCCAGGCAGATGCTCTACCAACTGAGCTACTGAGGCAGCTCAGCTGCACATACAAAGCAACACAACTCAAGGCAAAGCGTCTCAACCTGAAGATACCATTTATAGTATATGTACTGACTGTGGGGTGGTGCCATCCAATCAAGTTCCTCTCAACATCACTCATATACTTCAGTTGTGTGGTCTTGTCCAGTCATGAACTCTCTCTGAAGTGAGGGGAGACCATATTAGCCTACCATACAACACATGGAGGATGGGGGGATAGTCACCTTGCTGAGTCTATCATAGATATCAGTGAGAAAACCTTCAGGAAAGTTCTCGTCATCATTACAACCTGAATGGGTAGTAGGTGTGAATGTGTGAGTGTGTGGAAGAGAAATGTATTAGCAGTACCATTAGTACAGGAGACCAACACACACAAGTTTTTTCCTCTCTCACGCACAATACACCACCACCACCATTAGGGGTGTGGCTAGTATGGGAGTACAGTTTCTGGCAAAATAGGTAAGATTGCAACGTGAACATAATGTGGGAATAAATGGTACACAAACACCTGGTAGATGAGTCATGTCTTCCAGTTCTAGCATGTCTATTGCCAGTACAGTTGATGTAGCTGTGTGTGAGGGCAGTACTGACTGTGAAGGTAGTACTGTAAGTAATTTTACTGCTGTACTTTCAATTCTCAACTGACTGAAGTTTCTGCAGCCTCTAGTAATACATGTATCTATTGCAAGTGAAGGCAAACCCACTTCCCATGGGTAGGAATGGTGCAAGGGAACCAGTACCATGGGCAAAGCAACACACACAAACTAGAGAGAACTGTAGAGACTGATGACCTTCTTTCAGAGGAAGTACAGTAGGAATCAAGACCACGTTCCAGCTACATAGGCACACTTTCCTTCACCTCCCTTTGATCAGCTGTGCACTCGGCTGTGCATCATTTAGAAAGCAAAATTCAAACATTTCACTAAAATAGATGATATCCGGTGCGAGCCACGCCCTTTGCTTTGTGTGTGTTGTGCTTCTTTGACAGCAACAAATTGGGTAAGTTATTGGCACAAGGCCTCAGCTGTAATTTCATGTGAATGCATGTAAAAGCGTGGGCGCTAAGCCACATAGATCTCTATCCGTACCTCAAGCAAGTCGATGGTATAGATCTGGCTACATCTATACATACTCCGCAGTGTACTGCTGGGGGCCTTGTAGGTCAGTTGTGACCACTAGTTGGTGACAGCCTCTCTCAATTGCCTTATTTAATGGATGAACCGGTTGAGAGACGCATCCCCCACAGAAAGCGGTGTGGTCCAGCCGGCCCCTCGGCGGCTCCTCAGGCCATGCCACACACTGTGATAGTGTAGCACCCAAACCTCTGAGGGTACAGTTAGATTCTCTAGGTGTACTTATCACCTAGTCAATGACTCCTGCAAGATTGAATATAGCATCATGAATAATTCATAGTAGTATAATTGCGTGATTGATCACGTGATCTCACTCTGCACCTCCAGCAATGGCTGCGTCTACTAAACTATCTCTGAAAGATGTTGTCAAGGCTCTTGACAAGCTCACCACTGCTGAGACTCAGGAACTTGTCATCCGTTTTGGAGTAGAACGTCACGATCTAGTCGATATGCAGACTCAGCACAACCCCAAAATATGTTTCATTGAAGCCTGGCTGGACAGAGACATGGAGGCAAGCTGGGAGAAGATTGTGTCTGGCCTTCAAGAAATTAAAAAGGCTGTTCTTGCTAAAGAGATTGCTACACACCATTGTCCCCAGTCCTCCCCTCCCTCCACTGACCCCAGCAATTCAGCCACTCCCCTTGCCGTGCAGCCTGTCAGCACAACAGCCGAAGCAGCTCCTGCCACACCTTCTTCTACTGCATTAGCCGTTGATTCTGTCCCACCTCCCATGTCAGTCACTGATCCCACTCAGCCACTGCCTGTCCCTGCCTGGAGTGTAGCTAAAGTTAAGGCTACTATACTGCAACTTGAAGAGAGGTTTTCAGACCTCATAGCTGATGCCGAGGATGAAATTGGCGAAAAAGAAAATCAAGATCGAAAATTCTTGAAGAAATTTCGCACTCGTCTTCTTCTCCTTCCTGTTTCCAAGAAATCGTCTCATGCCAAATTCTTTCAAGACAGTGAAGATGAAATCCTGAAAGCCACAAACACCCCAAAAATTCTTGCCATTCTCTGTCGCTACTTGAACTACCGCAACTATGAGGTCTTGGTCAACATCATTGAGAGGTTCTGTGATGCTCCACTTCAGAAGAGTATACAGGAATACTGTAAGAGTCTGGAGGAGTTTGAAATGGCAACGACAGTTGATGTGTATATCTGTTCCATGCCTCCCGACGAAGATCTAGAAGTTGCTTTCTCTAAGATGGTTATGAAGATTGATAAACCCTCCACGAAATGCACGCTATATGAACTTCGAAAACTTAACGAAACACTTGCAAAGGAATCCTCTGTCTGCTCCCACAGTGTCTATGTCAGTAGCGTCACTAGAAATTGTGTGGTTGTGGTGGTGAGGTTCCCTTCCAGTGCAGCAGGCTGGGTGATGGCGGCAATGACTCCCGACTTCATGCACACACACCACCTGATAGAGGTGGCCATGGATGGAAAACACCTCACAATCATTGAGGAAGACAGAAGAAAGTTGGTAAGTGTATTTACAGGTCCTAATACTTTATTGCTTGAGGTATGATGGTAGAGTATACTTACAGGTCCTAATACTTTATTGCTGGAGGTATGATGGTAGAGTTTTCATTGGCCATACATGTACATTGTATGTAGTGACAGGAGTGGAGACAGCTACCCCAAAGTGGGGGGCTCATAGTGGGAGCATACTTACCAAGTTTTTATGAAGGCCAATAGGGACATCACAATGACTTTCTTTTGACCACACCCATCAATTTGTTTAGAGTAGATAATTGAGCGTGATTCAGCCATTTTACATCGCGTGACTGCAGAATGATTTGTTTCCTGCCCATTTTTGTGTGCATGAAATTGATCAGGACAACTGTTTGTCAGGTGGGACATGGGACAATCAATCGGGACTGTCACGCTGAGATCGGGACGGTTGGCAACTATGCGGGAGGTAAGATTGTGATTGGGAACGGTGCATATTTTAGGGTCAGAGGTCAGCAAACTAGTTGACAGTAACAGAATGAAATGCACTTGTAAAGTGCATAACCTTCGAGCAGTTAGGACTACCAAGTAAATGTATGAGAGCTCCTGACTCTCTTCGTGCTATGCATACTTGTAGCTAATGCCAAACTACATCTAACGGCAAATCGTGCTTGTTGCGATCTCCAATTAATGCGCACCTTCAGATATAAACCGCTGCCTAAAACTGATACACTTCTGACGATACGGCTCCAGACTTACTATTACGAAGTAGCAATACTGCTTGTCAATATATCCCGGTTTGGCAATCACAACAATCATGGTTAACGAAAATCGGCAATTTACCGCTTTTCTTCAACAACGCAGGTCTTGTCTCTTCTTTCCGCTCCCGACGTTAACTGGGGCGAGCACTAATGATGCTTCTTCATATCTCCACGTTTGGTACTCATGAGAAAACTTGTTTACAGACACACACAGACACACACACACACACACACACACACACACACACACACACACACACACACACACACACACACACACACACACACACACACAGACTGATTACAATAACCCTCCCGCGCATGCGCGAGGGTCAATGAGATGACAGGTTCATGTATTGTGTGAGGTATTGTGTACAATAGTACACACCAATATACCAGGTCTGTAGGGGTCAGCTCAGTATTCTTCCAGTTAATATGGAGGTCAGCCCTTCTACCTAAACCCCTCCTCCTGCCTCCCATATCTCCATGTGTGGTGGGTATAAGACATGAACAGACGTACTATGTAGAAGTGTTGGTATATGTACTTCTAGGTCCTACCACACTATTACTGGTGGTATAAGAAAGGAGTAGTGTCTTCACCAGGCTATAGCAATAGGGTTTGAAAGTGGTGAGGCCATTGTGGGGCCATTACAATACTGACAAATTTAACAAAAGGCTAAACAAGTTGTACCATAGGATTCCTTCAGCTAGCCAGGCTCTGTGTGTATTACATATGAACCTTGACCCCACGTACATCAATGTGTGCAGTACACAGATTGTAAAAGAGGAAGACCACATCCATGAGGCTAGGGAATAACATTAAGAATGTTTACTGGCTAAAAAGTGCAGTGGCCATGGCCACTGTGGCTGCCACATCTGCTATGGTCCTGTTCAGTGGTCATACATGTACATGTACATGACATTACATGTATAGATGTACTGTACAATGTACACAACATGTACATGTACTATGTACTACTGGGAGCCCTTCGGTCTGCCCCAAAGCCCCTCACCCTCAACACTGAACAGTGTGAAATGGACTTAGAATGTAGAGAGGCCATACCTCATCTCAGTCCCTGTGTCTCCTATGGCCATCTAGTAATGGCAGTCATCACTGTGTACTCATGTACATGTAGTAACAGTCATCACTGTATGTATGGTTGTGTACTCACAATACTATCATATTGTAGGATGGTCAGCTGTGGAGGGCCAGTAGGGATGGAGATGTGGTGAGAGTTGCCTCACTCCTCAACTCAGGAGCTGATATAGAGACTAGGGTTGGCGTGGTATGTTATAGTCCCACAATGTAATGTGTCAATGTCCACTATATCACTGTGTGTTGTATGATATTAAACACAATATTGAAGTGTAGGTGACAGTATTTGAGTAGACAAAGACTCCACCCCCTATATTAGGAGCCATTTTTCTGGCCAAGTCTCCGATTGCACATGTAGAAAATCATATACCTAGCCTTGTGTGTATGTACATGTGTACATGTGTGCCTATCACTCCAGTGACATGTAATGATAGTGATCTAGTGATCAAGTGATCAGTAGATAGGAGTACTTCTGTCTGAGGTAGGGCCAAGAAGTAGCAAAGGGGAAAGCAGCCTGGTATACATGTACAGTGTATACCAGGCTACTTCTCCCTCCCCCACGCAGCCTGGGTACGAGGCTAGTAGCTTAGTTATACTGTTGTTAGACACACATGCTTTTAACCCCACAGCAAGTAAATAGGCACTTAATAGAGAAGTGTGCTTAATAATATGTATGTGCAGTACCAGAACATGTACGTATGCTTGTGGTGAGTGTGCTTCATTTAGAACCAAAATAAGTCTCATTTCAATTCGAGAGTGTTATTTGTCTGCCTTCTATCAATTTAGTCTAACGAGGGTTAACGGCAGGAGCCTACAGGCAAGCACGAGCATGCACAGAGACCCTTGAGGGCGGCACCCATAGTGCATGTGTACTCAGTAGCTAGGCAATCTTGCCACGTGCAAGTCGGCAGCAGCAGCAGTAAGACACCAGTTGTTTCCGTCATTTCCCAACACCCATCCTATTAGCTAGGCGGAGACAACTAGACTCCATTGCTACCACCAGGTAGTAATGTGAAGGCCAGGCTGGGGGGTTTAGGCACGTACCTACCACTAAGCACAGGGGCCTTGTAAGGGGGTTCCCCCCAAAACCACAGAGGGGAATCCCCTCGGTCACGTGGTCAAACACGTGACTTATATGCAACTATCACGTGCCTTAAGCCAGGGCACGTGCACCAGCATCCGTCAGCCTGGCTCCTGCCAAACAGTAATAAGACTTGGAACTAGCCTACTATCCACATATGGAATGACTGGCAACTAGAGTTAACCACGTGGATAAGGTCAAAGGTGTGCATAACAAAGCATATAGTAGTAAAATATGTATCCACTTAACAACATGCTAGTATGATACCTCTAAACCTTTGGAGGTACTTCAACACCCAAAGCACCTCCTTATTTACGGCCTTGGACTTTCTATTGCAGTGGGTGTGGTCTTATGTAGTATTATCTGAGAGTGTGTTGGATTGAGCCTCTACTGCTGTCAGTAGTGATGGTAGTTGTTGGTCACTTTCAGTTTTATTCCTCATTCCATCACTCTCTACTGTGACTGGGAATACATCTCAATCACATAATGTATGTATGTATAGTAGAGATTTAATAGCCACCATATTCATGTAAACATGTACATATTTTTTTTTTGATTCTCATCAGTATTCAGCCACTCCTCTGGATGTAGTCAGTCAGTATGGCCACCTCCATATTGTTCGCCTACTCTTACAACGAGGGGCAATGATAGAGACCAGGGATGAGGTGAGACAGTCATAATATCATTGAAGTAGACTATGTACCCTCTGATGTATATGTGTACTAGTGAAGTGCTGACCATTGTGGGGTGAGCATGAGTGAACCAGTACATACAGTACAGCACTTCATGTGACTTGTCATGTGACTTTCACATGTGCACAGTAAGGCAGATATACAGGCACACACATACACACAAACACGAGAGCCATTAACGTCATCAAGTAAGGGTCTCTCTCCTGCTCCCCTCAAATGGTGACACACACGTACTTACCGACTCCTCATATTGATATTTATAGCAGTGGCGTAGGAAGATGGTGGGTGCCAACCTGAATTTTGAATGCGTGCGCACACACGCGTACTATATATGCGCACATTGCGTATACGTACCTACCATGTAAACGCTCCTGGCCGACCCAGTGTCTTGCATTTACACCTAGTACCTAGGTCCTAGCTAAGCATGTAATTGAAAAGATATAGCAGGGAATGAAGGGATCACTAGCCATCTAGCAGAAAATAAAGAGGAGCGCCAGCCCCCGGAGCCCCCGTGGTTCCTATGCCAGTGTATAGCTTGATATTTATCCATACATCATGTGTAGCACATATTCATTTGATTGGTCATACCAAACAAGTAGGAATTTCATTTCTTACTGAGATACATGGTGTTTGGGATATATTCCCAGTAAAGCTGGGACGGCTGGTACAATGTATGTGCATTGAGAAACAATAGCCAAGTTCCTGTGAGAACTTTATGGCAGATCTGGTGTTGGCATTCTCAGCTGCATATGGAGGTCATCATGTTGTCATTGTAGAGGAGTTCCTTAATTGGTATTGGATAATTGTATGTCTACCACACAGGATGGATATACACCTCTAGTGGAAGCAGCAGAGTGTGGCAGGTGTGATGTAGTTATCGAGCTACTGGATAATGGAGCAGATGTTAATGCTCAGACTAATGTAAGTCCTATCAACACAGTTATTGTGTACACAACTTTCATTCCTCATTTCAAGTCAGTAGTAATATACTGGAGCTGTAGAATGATTGGAGTGTATATTACCACCCCAACATGATAATTGGGACATTATTTGGAGCCCGTGAGTGAAGGCTGACCTCAAGCATACATAAATTAATAAATCTCATACTGCTATGTACAAAGCAGAGAGAGGCTATGGGGAGTAAGCATGCATATTGCAGGGGCGGATTTAGGGGGGGGGCTTTGGGGGCTCTAGCCCCCCCTCTTCCTGCGTGGGGTCTATAATTTGCACGCGCATCAATTGACTTCCAGTGCGGTCGAAGTGTGTGCGCGTGTGGAGCCCAGTGTTTTTTGTACTGTCCCTGACCGATTCTTTGCCTGTTTAAGCGTGTGAAGATTGCTCGAAGAGAGATAAGTGGTGAACGAAAGCCTAGCTATTAATTATGTTTGCGCTAATCGCAACCGTTTTACGTACGTCAGACGGTTTAGCCCCTCCCCTTACAAAATCCTGTATCCGCCCCTGTATTGGACGGAGTGACAGTATTGTTAGTAATGGCACAGACCTCATCCCGGACAGACCCAACTATTGATCAGGGTTTCATACGGGATTTTAAGTTGGGTGGAAACGCATCTTTGGTCGCCAGTCGGTATACATTTAAATGCCCTTCCAATTTTGAGGGTGGGTTCTATTCAAAATCTCATACTATGCATATAATTAAAGTCCAAAAATCTAGGGGGGGAACTCAGGCTAGGGGGGGATATCCCCCCTTCCCCCCCCCTCCCCGTATGAAACCCTGTTGATATTGTGTGTGGACTCTTCCCATTCCTGTATAGTCTGTCCTTTCACTAGCATCCCCTCTGTTGAGCTGCAGTAGTGCCAGCTAATGTCTGACTGCACACCTCTACCTGTCACCACTCCCATGTAGACTGTATCCTCATGTAAACCAATACACCTGACAAAGACAGGCATTGTTGAGTTGGCTAGTAGAGGTGGCCTCACTAACTGATATTGTAACTGGCATGATATGGTGTAGGGTATGTGGTAGTGTAGTAGGCTGTGCAATTGAGGTACATACCTTATTTCATATCTGTGAGGACTAAATGTTGACATGTAGGTAGCTTAATGTCCCAGCTGAAAGATGGAGTGATGTAAATTAGTGTGTGATGATGTCAGTGTCAGTGTACAGTGAGTATCAGTGTGTGTCATACTACACATGTCTGTCATCACAGGGTGGAGACTCTGCACTGATGAAGGCAGCCTACAGGGGTAAGACTGAAGTTGTGGTGGAACTGATAAAAGCAGGGGTGAGCTTGAACCTGCAGAATAAGGTACAGAGGTTGTCAATATTGTGTATGTTTACTACATATATACATCACATGATGTACATGAACAAAACCACACTACATGTAATATTCAGGTAATCAGAGCAAGCCTCCACAATGTCTACTTTGTCCCATACTATATACATATACATGTACATGTATGTACTGTTGTGATAGTACATTCATGTACATGTATTGGAACATCCTAGCTGGAATCCCAGCTGGAACCTCTTTCAGAATTAGCTGTCAATAACTTGGCTCTCCTTGTTAACCCTCGGCGCGCATGCGCAGGAGGGTTACTGTAGTTGGGTCTGTGTGTGTGTCTGTCTGTTAAGTCACATCTCACCTCTGGAGCATCTGTTCGTCCTGAAAATACTGTCACGTACTCAGCGGGCAACGGAGGTCAAAAAATTTGTGGGGTTTTCTTTGAAACCGCTCCGTTCAAGAGTTATGGCGTGAAACGCAAGCGAAAGAGCCAATATGCTAATTAGATGTAGCCTACTCTGGCTTACCCGCGATCAGGTATTCCTGTTCGAAGTACAGCGAAGCACCAGCAGTTACTGCATGAGGGAGTACAATCATGGGTACTGCTCCGGTCAAACCTATAGCGCTTCCAGCAGTGTACAGAACCAACCTTGAGCTTCAATCGCACGTGCCTTTCCAGCATTCGCGCACGCGCGTTATATACAATGTATGAGATTTACCGCGTGCGCTTTCAAGGATTCGCGCACGCACGGACGCCGAGGGTCCTGCACTTTAGTGCATTCATTTGACTCCATTAGTGTTGTGTGTGAGAGATTATTAATTTTGATGGAGTAGTGGCACATGTGAGGCTGCACCACTAGTGGGATACAGGGCATTATTGTGGTGAGCTTGAGCATTGACAAGAAACTAGACCTTACTGCAGCAAGCAGGCATGGGGACAGGGAGAAAGCAAGAGTGGAAATTAGTGGCTAATACAATATATGGTGGTTGGTTGGTTCCTCTGGTATAGATGTGAGTATGAGCACTTGGCAGACCTCTCTCTTCTTCCTAGTCAGTAGGTGGGCCTCTTTAACCCTTGGAAAGTTGTGGGGATCTGTGGCTTCCTCTCCCCCTAAACCACTCACCACTCATATATCACTGTGGCATATGTCACGAGGCACAATGCACATAATGTACTCCTAGTATTCCAACTGGCATGATATGGTGTAGGGTATGTGGTAGTGTAGTAGCCTGTGCAAGTGAGGTACATACCTTATTTCATATCTGTGAGGACTAAATGTTGACATGTAGGTAGCATAATGTCCCAGCTGAAAGATGGAGTGATGTAAATTAGTGTGTGATGATGTCAGTGTCAGTGTACAGTGAGTATCAGTGTGTGTCATACTACACATGTCTGTCATCACAGAATGGAGACTCTGCACTGATGAGGGCAGCCTGGTGGGGTAAGACTGAAGTGGTGGTGGAACTGATAAAAGCAGGGGTGAACTTAAACCTGCAGAATAAGGTACAGAGGTAGTCAATATTGTGTATGTTTACTACATATATACAGCACATGATGTCAAAACCACACTACGTGTAATATTCAGGTAATCAGAGCAAGCCTCCACAATGTCTATTTTGTCCCATACTATCACACAGTACGGTAGTACTGTGTATATAGGGATTGCTATGGTCTATCCCCATTGAAAACCATATATAAGGATATTCTTCATTTTCACTTTCAATTTGAAGTTGATTTCACTTTTAATGATATCAAGGTGAAGAATGTGTGAAAAATAACCATGAAACCAAAATTGGGTGATCTGTGATGTAAGATATGCGTAATATCAAAAAAGTGCTTTTCACATTTTTGCCCATGTTCTTCATCTTATTATTCTTCTTCTTGAAGAAGCGTAACTCAATAACCATAAAATCAATGAAATTGAATCTTTGCATGTGGAAATGTATCATTACGTACTGGGGAATA
>OZ019947.1:13087929-13155429 GCA_963970385.1 Theonella swinhoei | reverse complement strand
CTCCCATTATCTCTGCCGATGAACAGGTGAGATAGACAAACCTACAGTGTACTATCTCTGTGCGTTAGTGTGTAATCTTTCTCCACTAGCTATAGGCTGCTCTTACTAGCTCTGCTGAAGTCCCCTTCACTGCTAGTGATTGAATAAGGTACAGTAGTTCTAGATGTACACACAGCAAACTATGTATTGGATGCATTGTTCATCTGACACACTTGTCACTCACTATTGGATCACTTTGTGTAGGTGAAGAGGATATGTGACAAGAGAGCAGTGTTCTGACTCTGTACGGACTGATGTATGGGGCACAGTTTGTTCCAGATGTGTCATTTTTACTATGGACTGCTATATATATCTGAAGTGTTTGTAAATGTACTTTGCATCATCCTGTACTGCACTGCATATAGTACTGTGTATAAAAATATGAATTACTGTGGTCTATCCCCATACACTGACTTGAGGAGGACCACTGAGGCATTGAATTGTGCATAGTTAGCAGAGAGTGGGAAATGCCTGGGTACAAGGCTACATCATTCATACACTGATGATCTGAAAATCACATTCTGTCAGTCACACCACATTCAGACACATGTACTCATAGCCAGACATGACACACTTCTCTCCCTGCCCAGAAAGATCCTGGGTATGAGGCTAATGAATGACGTAGAATGACATGAATATAGGTGGGAATGGAGCTGACACTAGTCTATAGCTAAACATCAGTCCAGCCACGTATACTCCTTTTACTACCCATCACATGACAATAATTATACTCAGTCCAGTTGACAGATGGCCTCAATTCTACATTTATACCTGATGATGTCAACTGAGCGATACATACAGGATTGTCCAACTCATTGATCAAGCCTGTATACATGTATATATATATATATATATATATATATATATATATATATACAAGTAAATAAAAAATTTAGGAAATTTGAAGTGTAATATAGGAATTGCATAAAAATGAACAGAGACAAGATTGGGACACAGACATGCTATGTACATCAACATACCTTTTAGTACATTGATGTATATGGCATGTCTGTGTCCCAATCTTGTCTCTGTTCATTTTTATGCAATTCCTATATTACACTTCAAATTTCCTAAATTTTTTATTTACTTGTCTCTTGTCATTTTTTTACTATTGTAAGCAATAATTCTCCCTAGCATGTCCTCTCCATATCCATAAACATCTGACCAAGTATTGAGCTACGGTATAAATACGTGATTAGTACTGAGGGCGTGGTTTGGTTGCAAGCAGCAGCTGCGTACACTTTGGTCTATAAGCAAACCTGCTAGCAACGTACTATCAGTCACCAGCGCTTTGGCTTGGTGGTATATAGTATCGTGGTAGAATAGCGTGCCGTTTCTCCAGCAGACAGCATATAAGCATATATACTATATGGTATCTATGATATAAGCTTACCGAGGTATATACGTAGAGGCAGAGCACTGTACGCGTGTGCAGTGTTCTGACAGTGAGAGTAGCACAAGAATCGTCAACACATCTCTGTTTTGCTTATGTAGTACTAAGTGCTAGTTGCTATACAAATCGTCAACACGTTCTCTATCAGCCAGTTCATGTTCACTCGTGCCTAGTTGTTACGCGCTAGTTGCTAAGCTTTTGCGCATGCGCGGCTGGTGTAAATGACGTCATTAATGAGTCTTGTCTCATGACGTAATCGTTTTCTTGTATGACGCAAGCTAACTATATACGTGTACTATGCACGTACATTCAAAATGAATTACGTAATCGTTATATATATGTACATGTATTGCATTGAGAGGAGTGTTAACATCATTATTACAAGAATCACAAGGGTTAATTAAATATGCTTTTGTCATGTTGCTATTAGCGATGATATCTCTACACATGCTAACTTTCAGGGTGATAGTTACCATGGTTGCTGAGTTTTGCTCATTAGTTATCCTCATTCATAATACATTGCTGGGATAGATAACGATCAGAAGTACATGAACTACAAGGGTTAATACCTCTATTCCCCAGTACGTATTGATACATTTTCACATGCAAAGATTCAACTTCATTGACTTTACGGTTATTGAGTTACGCTTCTTCAAGAAGAAGAAGAAGAAGAAGAAGAAGAAGAAGAATAATAAGATGAAGAACATGGCAAAAATGTGAATAGCACATTTTTGATATTACGCATATCTTACATCACAGATCAACCAATTTTTGTTTCATGGTTATTTTTCACGCATTCTTCACCTTGATACCATTAAGAGTGGAATCAACTTCAAATTGAAAGTGAAAATGAAGAATATCCTTATATATGGTTTTCAATGGGGATAGACCATAGCAATCCCTATATACACAGTACTACCGTACTGTGTGATAGGCGGATACTGTATATATATATATCCTCCTTTTAACTGATGTCTGTCATACGTCACAGTACACATCCCAAAGCATAAACCGAATTGTGCATGCGCATACTGCAACTGGTTTGAGTACATGTAACAGTGACGTGGAAGGATAAATTCATAAGTTGTTAACGACGGACTGCATGGACACCTATTACAACCTCTCTCTCTGCCATACATTGACACTCAGGATGTGCGCATGCACGTGATAATCTGCGGTATATGCGCATGTGCAATTCACAGTCCCTGTACAATGAATACATTATATATACAGTCATGGTTCAAGGGCAGAAATCCTCTGTACTAGTACTACTGCCAGCTATGCTCATATACGTCTTGTTCTCGTATCTGTCTTGTTACTGTTAGCAGTGACCTTTGTATATAGTGTGTATGTATGTTGAAGCTTCTGCTGTAAATCTACAATTAAATGTTTAAAGCGGATAAAAATAATTGATTAGGTTATATAGAGCATCATATCTTATGTATTGTATATAGACAATAAAAAACATACACAAGTTATTTCAAGTTCTACACACTATATATATTTATACACAGAAAGTACATCCAATAAAACACTCATTAATGACTTTACTGAAGTTACAAGCAGAGAGAAGACGACAAGAGAAGTGGTTCCATCAGTGGTAAGGTCAGACTTACACAGGACTCCATACAATCATATAGACACACACAGCCACAGACACACACTACGTACTTCCTCCATGTATGGACTATGTGCTGGTCACTAGAGAGGCCTTGGATCTACTCCCTACTGACTGGGTACTCAGCTCTAGGTCACTGGGTGGAGGAGGAGGGGAAGGGGTCTCTGAGGAGGTCCGTGGGCGGCCATTGAGATGACTAGCACTTCTGGTCTCGTTTAGGCTGCTGCCATGACGACTGCTAATCTTCAGATGAAGTGGAGATGTGAGAGACTGCAGACGTGACTTCTTTGCCACTTTGCCTTTCTTCTCACTCCTTCTCCAGCTCCCTCAGCTGGGGGAGAAGAGAGGACAGTGTAGGGAATGTCTAGAGATAAGTCATCTCACATCACTGTAACCCTATTCCCACTATACCCACCTCACTGGTAACCCTTTCCCTACTATGCATGTACCACCTCACTGATGGTAGTTTCCAGCGTCTGGAGGAGCTTAACCCTCTTATCACTAGAGTCACAGTTACACTGGAAGATGGCTTTCTCGTCGTAAGAGGAGTAGATCTGTACACCATTTGTGTAGTCTGAAGTGTGTGTGTGTGTGTGTGTGTGTGTGTGTGTGTGTGTGTGTGTGTGTGTGTGTGTGTGTGTGTGTGTGTGTGTGTGTGTCAGGGAGGACAAATCAAAGAGTGCTTTCTTCAATAATTAGGGTGTTTCCAACTGCTCTCCAGTGTAGCTAGTCAACTCACGGTGAGTCTCAAAGCTGATGGCAATGGCATCCATGAGAGTGAAGGACCCATGATACTCCATTTGGTCCTCACCTCGTCTCTTGCAGATGATGACTTGGTCACTGAACAAGAGGAGAATTCGACGATGTCGTCTCTTTATACTGGGACATGAGGTCAGTTGGTCAATTTCCGTCACTACAGTTCTGTACATCAGCCTACGCTGTGGAGAGGCCAGCCTCTGTAGGGACAGAATTAGAACATCATAGATCCCACTGATTCAATGTGTAAAAAGCGATTTCTTCTCTATACATGACCCCAATGCTGTATGTACATGAACCACGAGACTCTCAAAGCAATACAACCCAAAATATATGTAGTCATTTTACAAAGAAAAATGAGCTGCCTCAGGTGGAATTCGAACCTGCGACATTCTGCATTCCAGGCAGATGCTCTACCAACTGAGCTACCGAGGCCGCTCAGCTGCACATACAAAGCAACACAACTCAAGGCAAAGTGTCTCAACCTGAAGATACCTTTTACAGAATGCATATGTGTACTGACTGTGGGGTGGTGCCATCCAATCAAGTTCCTCTCAATATCACATACTTCAGTTGTGTGGTCTTGTCCAGTCATCAACTCTCTCTGAAGTGAGGGGAGACCATATTAGCCTACCATACAACACATGGAGGATGGGGGGATGGTCACCTTGCTGAGTCTATCATAGATATCAGTGAGAAAATCTTCAGGAAAGTTCTCGTCATTATTACAACCTGAATGGGTAGTGGGTGTGAATGTGTGAGTGTGTGGAAGAGAAATGTATTAGCAGTAGCATTAGTACAGGAGACCAACACACACAAGTTCTTTCCTCTCTCACACACAATACACCACCACCACCATTAGGGGTGTGGCTAGTATGGGAGTACAGTTTCTGGCAAAATAGGTAAGATTGCAACGTGAACATAATGTGGGAATAAATGGTACACAAACACCTGGTAGATGAGTCATGTCTTCCAGTTCTAGCATGTCTATTGCAAGTACAGTTGACCACTGTAAATTGCACATTGTGGCTCACCAAGTATCTGACAGGTTTGCCACAGAATATTGCCTTTCTTTGGAGCAGTTCCTTATTATCTCTCCTGTAAAAAAAAGAGCCATAGCAGTTTAGTCATTGGTCTAATCAGTAAGTGTGTTGTTTTACTTTACAAACACAATAGCTCACTGAAGTTTGAGCTTGTCGGACAGGATATGGTCTCTCCATAGTGCGGTTCTGGGATCATATGTCTGTAGCATATTTCTTCAAAATATCACCTGAAGAAAAAGAGCAACAGTAGTTCAGACCTTGTTTCAATCACACAACTACAGTGTTACAATGATAGGACTACAGTGCACAGTGTGGCTCACCAAGTATCTTACAGGTTTGCCGCAGACTGTAGTCTTTCCTTGGAGTGGTTCCTCATTACATATATATCTCTGCTGTATAAAATAACCAACAGCACTTTTGATTTTGTTTTATACAGTGGTGGAATGATGGGACTAGAATCCGCAGTATGGCTCACCAAGTATCTGACAGTTATGTAGTTGAATGTGGTACCTCCTTGTAGTGGTTCCTAATTTAATAGCCTGTAGAAATGAACCAATAGCCTACATTGTGTGTGGTTCCCCTTATAGTATGCTTAAATACTTCTGAAAAGTGAATTATAATGATCTAAACCTTGCACAGACCAGTGGAGGTGGCCAACGAATATTTTCGTTAAACTGAGCCCCTCCCACTGATTGTATAATCCTACTCACGGTGTTGTTGAGCCAGTGCAAGCAGGTACAGTGCCTCCTATGGATGTCTCTTGTTGTAATAAAATGCTGCATCTTAGCTGGTTTGCTCTGTAGCCTCCAGGATAGCTGCTGTACTAGTTCTGGGAATTGCAGAAACGTTGCGAGGAAAGGGTTAAACAATAAAAACCACGCCTCTCGTGGTTCGGTTCCTTGTGCACGGATTTACGCGCTCCCAATACCTCCCGACGCACGAAGGTGTGTGGTCAAATACTGGGTCCCGCTTGCCAGACCTGCCGGACTGTCTGCTACCCCTATGGGTGGATTCTACATACACCATTCATGCATGATCAGCTGTGCAGTCTAGTATACATGGCTTCTACAATATTACATACACCTGCAACCTCCGTGAGGCGTGGGAACGGGGGGGGGGGGGGGGGGTGGGGCAAGGGGGCCCTGCTCCCACTTTTTTTGTTAATGTACGCATATACGGCGAAAAGCCATGGTGCGGAGACAATCCGTGATAACTTATAATTTCCTGTATTCTGCGCGATCGGTAATCCAGCGGTGTGCGCGATAATTTAGACTACGTAGACTAGTACATGTACATTCATGCATCCATCAATCAATTTGTTACAGTTTAATGAAGAAAAGTATTTTTTGGAAATTACTACTGGTTCAGTTTTTGGCACATTTTTGTTCATAGCATATGAATTATATTATAACAATTTCACCACACCATTGGGCCCCCCCATTAACAACTTTGTTCCTACGCCTATGTTGTTGCTTGTTGAGAGTGAATATTATCCCTTTATGGATGAAGCCAGAAATGTCGGTATGAACTGGCTCCTAATTGGCACAGTGAGTTGAAACAACTACTGTAGCTATAGTAACAAGTGCTTACCTCTTTCTACAGGGCAGACAACTGCAGAAGCTAAAGAACTTGAGAAAAACAGATTCAATTTGTGTTATTAGCTACCCCACACAATGATTATATATCTATTATGTGTCTGTATACATGTGTAATGTTTTCAGAGCTACATAGTCTCAAGTTCTGTTATTTGTATCAAACCCCATCATCTCATATTATACTTAATTAATCAAATGCATGTTCAGTACAGACAAACTGGAAGCAAGTTAACATATGTAAGTTGAGTGTAAGAGTTCTGGGATGTGACTAATGAAGGTTTTAGCACCATTCCTACATTAGAGTCTACTGACTCTCTCTGGTATGTAATCAAAAGTTCGCGCGCGCATTGCCATACAATTGGACCAATCGGATGGTATTGCGCGCGCACAGTCACTACTATACTGAGCTGCATGCACGCACTCATAATATCAGAGTTCAGTTGCTGCCAAATCGTCATTGTAAGATGTCTAGATCTCTGAGGTCTTTGCAGTCGAGAAGTTATTTGAGACGATGCCAGGAACGCTGCAGGAACCAGGCCGGCCTGGTTGCCTGTAGTGTCCCTGGCTGCAGCGCCAGATTCCGGGCGAGGCGTCGCCACCTTCGAGCGGCGCAGGAGGTGTTTGACCACATGAGAGAAGAACATGTTAACAGTGAGTTGTAGCATATAGATAGACCAGTACTACTACTTTGAGTTATCTTTGTCAGTCACAGTGTCAGAAATAATTAAACACCTCCATCTGTTGTAGTTATAATGTATTGCATGTTATACTATCTGTTTTATGCATTGTACTGCTTAAAGTACTATTTTGTTCCCTGGAAAAAAAGACTACTACTAATCTGGTATATGGAGTGACCGTGTCAAACACTCAACAGTGTATATTAAAAAAATGCGATTTGCGAGTACAGGCCACTCATGCTGTGTATCCTGCAGCTCATTTACGTCAACGCATGCATGTGTAAATACTATTATTTACAGTGTTTGTTGTGATGCTTACTTTGTTTATTTCTCTGTATACTTGCACTTTATAGTACATACAGTCCCTGGCAGAGTAATCTAATATTATTGTTTCCTCCATTTAGTATGCACGTTTGATGACCGTTTTCTTCCAGAGCCTGTCGATGGTAAGAAACTATATACATGCAGTACAATACATACACCAGTGATTAGGATTTCCTCTTGAAAGCATGTTCCATAGAGCATTAGGTGGACAGCTGAGCTACCTCTGTAGCTCTGTCTCTGTGGTAGAACATAACTTATGGTATTGTGGGTTAACCGTAACTCTGCACCCTTGATGAGTGTGTGTCTCTGAAATCTGGCTAAGGTGTAAAACCTGAGCATAATCACTGGAAAATGGAGTGAGCATTATAGAAAATTGTCTTGTAGCTAATAGTCCTACTGTCTTTGATATGTGGAGTACCCCTCTCTACTGACTTTTGTTCTACTGTCACTCGATTGTTTTCTCTTTCTCCATCCAGATGACACTCCTCCAGGGAGCATAATTGGGGGCAGAGGTAAGCGTTCATGCTTATAATTGCATAATACTACTGAACTGCGTTGGTTAGACTGACTTAGTCATTGTGTATTTGTAGGCTGGTGTTGATCGGAGTCAACCAATTTACCATCCCATGTATACCTTACAGACTAAGATCTATATGTCCACACACTCTTTCCTTCCTCTCACTCTAACCTTGTATAGGACGGGGTGCCAGACGAGGAGCTCAGGGTGGTAGACGAGGGAGGAGTACTAGGGGGAGGGGTGGCCGGAGGGGAGATGGAGCTGCTGATTCAGGAGCAGCCACAGTAGTAGCGTGAGCTTGTACTCTACAATAGTCCAGCTGGATGGCAATGCATTTAAATTTATTGCAAGGAACTCTTGCATGTGTTATGATAATCTGTAACCTATTTTTAGACTGCTTACGGAGATAAGAGATGACATGAGGGCCGGCCAACAGTATGTTGACTAATGGTTCTAATACTCATACATGTGTTGGTAAATGTAATTGAAACAATATGTTTGTCATGTACACAAAATATAGACACAATTGCAGTTATGGGTGAGTATGAAGTGGAAACTGATGCACACAGCTATACAAAGAATATTCAATGAATGAAGATAGCTAGAGGCATTTAAATTTATTGCAAGCCAGTCCTGCATGTGCTATGTGACGATAATCTGTCAACCTATTTTCAGATTGCTAACGGACATCAGGACTGGCCAACAGTATGTTTACTAATGGTTCTAATACTCATGCATGTGTTGGTAAATGTATTTGAAACAGCATATTACTCATGTACACAAAATATTATATATGGACACAATTACAATTATAGTGGGTAAAGTGATTAACATGCATTGAGTAGGTGAAGCATATATACAGCTGATGTTCATATCAATCACAAGAGCTAAAGGAGAATTGACAGAATTTAGTTCTACATACAAATCTGAGACTGATGCACATACACAAAAAAGGTGATGAATGCACAGACTTGGGGAGACTCTTAGTCTAGAAACTGGGAGAGACCAGCAGAGACCTTTGAGACTGGGGAGATCAAGGGAAACTGTAGAGACAGGGAACCATCTTAATATTGGTGTGCTGCAACACCAAGTACTGACAAACAAAACACAATACCTCTATATAAGCTGGTGTGCACGAATGTATTACCATCTGGCAACTTGTCGATGATCTGTAGGCTACAATTTCATAAGACATACCACTTCTCACATACAGGGAGATTATTCAGTTACTGAGAGAATATTTAGATGTCCTACGTTCAAGGACTGCAAGATCTGCAATGTTAGCATGCACCATGCACCATACAGAGAGTATATTACAATTTATTTACAATCTGCTCTTTCCCTTCTATATCCATTCAGCCAAGAAGACCAAGCTCAGGTTAAACCTAACAGGTATGTATACAGTATTCTAACAGGGAAATTCTCTCATTTTTGGTTTTCTGTCGTTGCATTATTTAATGCACGATCTGCTCTTTCCCTTCTATGTCCATTCAGCCCAGAAAAACATCAATTGGAGAAGTATGTATATGTACACAGTATCCCAGGATATCTTTAATTTGTCAATTCATGTTACAATTTCATATGATCTACTCTATGTCGGTCCATTCAGGCAAGATGCATATGACCAAGGTCAAGATGAACCTGACAGTATGTAGACGTAATTCTAACACTGTCAGGGAGTGTCATGTTTGGTTTTCTGTCATTGCTTTATGCTTTATTTAATTTCATTTATGATCTGCTTTTTCCTTTCTATATCCATTCAGCCAAGATGCATATAACTAAGGTCAAAGATGAATTTGACAGGTTTGTATACATAACTCTAACAGGAAGTCTTATTTTTGGTTTTCTGTCATTGCTTCATGTCTTTCCCTTCTATATCCATTTGTGAAAGGATGGAGGAGACCTCAAGGTATACCCTCTATCTTGATGGCTGAGTCCAGTGTAGGCTGTTAGGACAGAGGTGTCCTGATTAGGGAGGTGTGGCTGTACTATGTATCTCTGGCTGTACTATGTATCTCTGGCTGTATTTATGTATCTCTGGCTGTATTTATGTATATATCTCCGGCTGTCTATGTATCTCTGGCTGTCTTTATGTATCTCCAGCTGTACTGAAAAATTACAGGTTGAATGATTACATGTGCTGTTGCTACATTCCAAGTTGAAGGTCATGATATATCACGCATTGTACCCAGCATTGTCCGAAGACACAAGACTGACAAAACATGCAACTGAGACAACTATACATCTTAGTTCAGCCATTAAATTTTCATTTACATGAATGAGTGACTACACATGCAAAACTGAGTTACGAAATTTTGTGTTGAAATAACAGTCATGTTTTTGCAGTGATATAACAAAAAACAATTGGTAAAATGAAGATTCTGTTATTGTTTTTACTCTTGTGTATACATAACATAAGCATTAGCACCACATCAGAAATAGTTCAGCTTGTTGTAGGTGGGGTAGATGGGAGGGTTGGAGATCATGGGGCAGGAGAGAGTGTTCGGCATAATCTGGAGGTGGCGTAATCTGGGGGTGGGGGAAGCAAGGTTCCTAATTAGACTCTAGTTCATGTATCACTAACTCCATCCAAATAACACAAACAATGACACTTGTGAGGCTTGCAACAAACACAAGATTGGGACATTGAAGTGGCCATATACAGTATGTTGAATAGTGAGAAAAAATTGTGCCTCAGAAATTGCAGTCTGTGATATGCTAGCTTTTCATACAACATGCAGTCTCTTGTAATTGACACTCACATTGTGCACCAACTTGTTTTCTAACCTCGATGAAATGAAAATGCTTCAGTATATGGCAAAGGCCAAGGGTAATGGCATTGCTATAATGACATACAGAAAATTACCAATTCTCCATCACCTCCTTCTTAGTTCTATACAAACAAAACAGCTCACAACTCACGAATGCTTCAGTTCTAAGCTTTTATGGACAGTATCTACAAGTTGTTATATATTGTGACAGTACTCAATACCTTCCTCTCCTCTCCTTCTACCCCTTTGCTCCTCTCTTCTCTTCCTCCCTCCCTCTTTTCCTCGCTTCCTCTAAATTGAGGAGACAGCACTTCAGAACTGCATGAAAGAAAATATACAACACACGTACATAAATGGCAGTACCAATAATGGAATGCAGTGTATACAGTACATTCATAAAGAGAGTAACGTAGGGTATATACAATGGTGAGACAAGTATATTTCAGGGCGCAGGTAACTTTACCACGTAGTGTTGATAACAAGTGCAATGGCAGTGAAGATAACACCTGTATCATATCATGGGCAGAGGAAGATTACAACAACGGGGGGGGGGGGGGTGCACACAATAAAACTGTTTGACCTTTGAAATTTTGGAAGGGGAGACAATTGAATTCAGGGCATGCATTTCGGAAAGGAGAAATGTGCATGGAGGAACGCGCATATATTCGCTGAAGACTTCATCGCATTTTTTGATGCGCATATAGTGTTATACTAGATCCCCGTTAATTGGAGGCATTCTGACAAGTAAAGTGAGTTGTAAGGGGGGGGGGGGGGTACGTGCCCCTGGTGCCCCCCGTTTCCACCGTCTATGTACAGTATTACATGGGTTATTTAGGCAATATTGTAGGGCTCTTCCCACAGCGCAACACAACTGCACGGCACTGCAGTACCATAGTATATACTAAAGTACAGTGAGGGTACTGTAGTTTTTCTGTCCGTCAGTCTGTCTGTGCCCAAACTCACCCAAACACGCTTTTAGTAAGTTTATTAGTTCAATACAGCTTAGCCTAACACAAACGAGGTGAAATTGTAGGATTTTCTCTGAAACTGCTCCGTTGCAGAGCCTGAGTCCTTCAGGCATTGTATGGCTACTATGCGAGTCAGCCATTTTCCTCTCCACTGATAAGCTCATGTTCATTCTGTGATGCATGTGCCGAGGGTCTGCACTTCAGTGCATTCAAACTGCCTCATTTCACTTCCAGGGAAGGCTAAGACAGTCAGCAGGAATGAGCTAAGAAAGTTGATTTATCAGGTGACATCATCAATGTTCCATCCAGTTATCTGCTTCCCTACTATTATCTCAATCACCATTTCCACTTGTTCGACTCCTGTCTCTGAGCAAAGTAGGCATTAGTGCATAATTTCACCAGTTCATTGCTCACAATTCCTAAGTGCAATGTGGTACCTTTGGAGGCGTGGTCAATAAGCCACGTGCACTGTGACCGTCGTCTGTCCACGAAGAGGCGGCACAAGGTCACTGCTTCTTCTTGTATCGATGGAAGGAGAAGAGATCTACGTGTCAATTTTATTTCGAACTCCCGTTTCCATGGAACGCACATATGATTGTCCAATGAAATCACGGATTTCACGTAAGCCAGAGGCAACGTATATTGCCACGATCGGTGGCAATATGGAAAATAAGGATCCACGCGTTCTGCAACCTGATTGAAGGATTCAAAGTTAGCGAGCTCTAAGTACACATAGGCGTCGGGAACAGGGGGGCCAAGGGGGCCAAGGGGGCCCAGCCTCCCCCCCCCACTTTTTGGGGAGTTAATATACGCATATACGATGAAGAGCCATGATGTGGAGACAATCTGTGATGCAATCGGTGCCGCGTGCGGGCGTGTAATAATTTGCGGGCGTGTAATAATTTAGACTACGTAGACTAGAACATGCATACATTTTTGTTCATAGCATATGTATTATATTATTATCAATTTCACCACACCATTGGGGCCCCCCACTATAAACTTTGTTCCTACGCCTATGATACCTGCTACGTACATTGTGTCTGACACTACTATGAGAGGCCAGAAGACCATCAAGTAATTTATTGCTGGTTGGGATGGTGGGCCTAAGGCAGAAGGTCAGTACATCAAGGGCTGGGGACACTACACTTATTAATAACTTTTCAGGACATCCAGCTAATTAGGATCTGCTGTCTCCCAAAACTCTTAAGAAGTTACGGTATTTTATGAGCTGGCTGTTTGTGTTTGGTTTGGAAAGAGACACCTTCTGAAATCAAAGAAAAGAACAAGGGCTCCTCTGAATGTAAGATGTGAATAACAGAGATTATAAGAGACCCACAAAGAAATGGCCAAAGACAAGACATGACATAAGGCCGGACAGCAGTATGTTGACAAATGAGAGAAGGTGAGGAGGACCACATGAAGAGAAGGGTGGCAGGACCACACATGAATCAATTTCAAACAACACAAAGACACGGCCCCCTTCCATGTGTTAGTATAAATAACGAATTCTCAGTCAACTAGAGAGCCCAGAAGACAGATGTGAATGTGCCACTTCCAACCTGGGTAGCCAGATGACCCCAACTACCACCAATCCTCCTCAATTTCAAACAACACAAAGACACTGCCCCCTTCCATGTGTTAGTATAAATAACGAATTCTCAGTCAACTAGAGAGCCCAGAAGACAGATGTGAATGTGCCACTTCCAACCTGGGTAGCCAGATGACCCCAACTACCACCAATCCTTCTCTTTGCAGTAGCCCCTACAATCAAGTGAGCCAACTGGAGAGGTATTAACACAGGACATTTTTCACAAGTATAATTCCACCTGAAGAAGGCCAACTAGCGTACCAAAGGGTTTGAAGTTGCTTTTTTCAAAGCATGTTAGTTAAGAATGTGTGCAACTAAGGTTACGTATTTCAGTGCAATTGATGCTGCAACTTCGCTGAACAGTCTACAATTTTGCATGTGGTTAGGGTCTATTCTATATGTCAAGATTTGACTGATGAAGGGAGAGAAAGAGGAAGAGGAGGAAGAGAAAGAGGAAAATAAGAAAAAGGTGCATTTATAAATCAAAGAGAAGGACAAGGGCTCCTCTGAAAGTAAGATGTGAGTAACAGAGATAAGAGACCCAGAAAGAAATGGCCAAAGACAAATTCTATGTATAGCAGATGACATTAGGCTGGATAGCAGTATGTTGCAGCGTGTCTGGCTGCAGAACGCAATTCTACACCAAGGGCCGGCACATCAAGGCCACACAAGATGTGTTAAAACACATAGAACAAAACCATCTCAACAGTGAGTTGAAGTAGACTAGAGTGGGCGCATCTTGTCCAACAATGAATACTGTAAAAAACAGCTAGTGCAAACAGTACCAAAACTTTCCATGTCTCTTCAGACAAGACGACCAAACTACCCAACCACCGCCAACAGAGGAGCCTGAAACAGATGCAGCTGTGTATACCTACCCACACCCGCAGACTGACCCAGACCTGCCTACCATACAGACCATATCCAAACACACAAGTGGAATGTGTTATACTGTACATTATCTCCATCGTATTACCTCAACTACAACAGAGGGTCAACCTATCCGGACCCCCAGACTGACCCAGATGTGTCTAAAATACCAACCATATCACACATATACACAAGTTTTACACATACATCACCTCCATCCTACCAGCACGTGTGCACTAATGAGTATTACACTTTACTGAGTAAATTGACTTTCCAAAGAATTTCGAATATCATGCTCTCTCCTACTGGAAGTTCTAAACCATTGGTAATGTCGAAGTATTGATTAACTATTCACAGATTTCTGTGCACGCAGCACTGGCTCCAACATCCCTATGTCAGAACAAAGAATGCATACATATATTTCTCTCTCTCTCATTGATGATGTTACAGAAGTATATCTGTGCATGTACACTAGGTAGTGGCATATTCGCAAGTTTTTACGTTACCGCCATCAACTTTTACTTCAGTGGTGCTTTTGTTAGCGAGATACACATTTAGAAACTTGTTATTTGCAAGTTCACTACTATCTTCAACTGGAGCTGACCCTTGAAAGATTGAATTTCATTTGTAGCAAACAATTTTTAAAACAAAATTTAATAGACTTATTTAATAATCTCCGTCATTTTAAGGAGTAATTTTAACTGTGATACACAGTCTACCTCGACAGAATTTTTTGTATTGTATCAGGTGTGCACAATCACTACGGCACACACAGTGTGAACGGCATCGGAGTTCACTTGCCAAATATTGCAAGGTGTCATCCAGTTGGAGGTCTTTACAGTCACATTACAATGATAATGATGTCTTTGGCCTGCCTCCCTTTAACAGAAAGTTTGTCTTCACTTTTGCTGCTCAACTACAACAGAAAGTCAACCTATCCAGACTCCCCGCAGATTGATCCAGATGCAGCTACCATACCAACCATATCCAAATACGCAAGGTAAAATGTTTTACACATACATATCTCCTGTGTGCACTAATGAGTATTACATTTTACCTAGTAAATTGACTTTCCGAAGAATTTCGAATATGTTCTCTCCTGCTGGAAGAGTCTACCAACACTCTGATATCGGCACCTAGTACATATAGTGTAGTAATACCTCAATGATGATGTCCTTGGCCTTCTTTCCTTTTGCAGCTCAACTACAACTGCAGGTCATCAACATATCCATCCACCTCGCAGATTGATCCAAACAATTCTAAAATTCCAACCCTATTCAACTACGCAAGTAAAATATTCTACACATATATCATCTCCATCCTCCCTGGAAGTGTGCACTAATGAGTATTATGCTTTACAGAGTAAATTCACTTTCCAATTATGTTCTTGCCTACTGGAAGATACTTAGACAAGAGTTGGAACTTAAACCAAGGATACCTGTTCCAACGAGGCGTTTCTGTCACCAGCTTTTACTGAAGCACCCCATTTTCGAAGGCAAGTCCAAGGCCGACCTTCAGGACAAGTAAAGAAGAATAATTAACAAACTTAAAGATTAGGCTATTTGTTAGATATCAATTTGTTACCACAACTCTTCATTTCTCCACAACTCCACAAGGTATGTCAAAAGTAAGAAAACACATACATACCCGTAGAGGTTAATTAGACTTTGAGAGTAAGGGTCAACTCTACATAGGTGTATTGAGGAGTAACTTCTCCCTAATGGTTACGGCTAATAAGTATCCAATTGACTACACCCGTCGAAATTTAAGCAGGGACAACTTAGACACCAAACTATACTAGGGGGAACTACTGCCAATAAGTGTGGCAATAACCGGACCAGTAACTCATTACCATAGGCTATTTATTAGATCATTACACTGCAAAGTATTAATCAGGACACGGCTACCAACACTGGACACCACATCTGGTATGTCTCTGCGGTGCAGGAAACAACTGCATGACTGGAGGCTGAATGCGACAGAGATGCCTTGGACGTAGCAGTAGTGCTAACGTATCTGACACTTAACGAGGTATTAAGTTATTTATGTAATTTTACATATTTGTTAGAGCATCGTTGCAAGCGTACTACAGGAATTATTGAACGAGGAAGTGGTGAAGAGGCCAGAGATGTCTCAGACGGTAGCAGTAGTGCTAATGTATCTGACCTGAGCAAAGATGAGCTCTTTCGTGCCAGTCAAGAGACTATAACGACGTATTAAGTTAAATACTTGTTAAAGCACCGTTGCAAACAGGGAATTATTGAACAAGGACGTGGTCAAGAGGCTAATAATTTAGTAGTAAGGTGGAGCTTTTGTGGCGAAGGATAAATTGCTAATATGTAATGTGCTAGTATACTGAATACAGTTTGTAGGAGAAATGTCAACCCCTCCCTCCAGCAAGAAAGCCATCCCTCCTTGAAAAGCCAAACACCCCCCTCCCCTCCGAGAAAGCCAACCCACTTATCTCTGTCTTATCTCTGTTCATTCCAAGAGTCAAGAGCACT
Source organism: Theonella swinhoei (assembly GCA_963970385.1). Classification (NCBI taxonomy): domain Eukaryota; kingdom Metazoa; phylum Porifera; class Demospongiae; order Tetractinellida; family Theonellidae; genus Theonella; species Theonella swinhoei. The sequence continues at coordinate 13,138,763 of OZ019947.1, read as the reverse complement.
AATACCCATAGTAGATGGGAATAATGTGATATACATATTCTGTTTTAGTTCCTGGTTCTCTTTCACAACTTGCTGGTTTTCAGCAGACACCTTTTGCGTAGCAGTTGCTAGCAATGTTAGATGTACGACATTCTCTTCATGAGCTCAGGCATGTCTTTGCGAGGCAGTCATGTCTCACAGCCAACAAAATGGAAAGGACAGTCAACTACTTCAGATGGACATTGCTCCTTCTCCAGGGAGGAAATTAAAGGCCAGACCATTGACTATGGGAAGACTACAGCAGTTACATCAGTCTCATAGTGTATATTGTGGCTAGGATTTTCTCTTTTTGAAAGCATGTTTCATGGAGCATTAGGTGGACAGCTGAGCTGCCGCTATATCTCAGTGGAAGAGCATAACTTACACTATTGCGGTTTAGCCTTCACCTGAAATAATTTTCTTTGAAAATACCCACCCTTGATGAGTGTGTGTCTCTGAGGCCTGAGTAGGGTCTGTATGTGTCTGTTGAGGTGTATGTGTCATGAGTGAAGGTATGCAGTCATCACATAGTTGCACAAGGCCTGAGCACACTCACCCACCGGAAAATGGAGTGAGCATTATTGAAAAATGTACGAAGTTGCTCATACACCAGTTGTATATAATAAGTTGTGCAAACATACATGATTTAACACTTAATTGTTCCTAGTGCTCCATTAGAGCTGTATATAATCATGTTATATATAGCATCAGAGTTTGAGTTTGCCAAATCTTCAAATCGTTATGTCGTTGAAGGGAAAGAAAGAGCGAGTCAAAGCGGGAAATCATCGAGAGTTTGCAAGAAAGAAACTACCAGACACACTGTAGGAACCCAGCTGGCCTGGCCTGCAGCGTGTCTGGCTGCAGAACGCAGTTCTCCACAAAGGGCTGGCACATCAAGGCCACACAAGATGTGTTGAAACACATCCAACAAAACCATCTGAACAGTGAGTTGAAATACACTAGAGTGGGCGCATCTCGTCCAACACTGAATAGTGTAAAAAAACAGCTAGTGTCATTAGCGAGCGGAGCGTAAAAGTAGCATCAGAGTTCAGTTCAGTCACTTTGGATAGTTGATGTCAATGGCTTTCGAAGCTGTCCAGGCGTCCAATTTCAGACAGTTTGTAAGGAACTGCCAGACATGCTGCAGGAACCCAGCTGGCCTGGCCTGCAGCGTGTCTGGCTGCAGAACGCAATTCTGCACCAAGGGCCGGCACATCAAGGCTACACAAGATGTGTTGAAACACATGGAACAAAACCATCTGAACAGTGAGTTGAAATAGACTAGAGTGGGCGCATCTCGTCCAACACTGAATAGTGTAAAAAAAACAGCTAGTGTCATTGGCGAGCCGAGCGTAAAAGTAGCATCAGAGTTCAGTTCAGTCACTTTGGATAGTTGATGTCAATGGCTTTCGAAGCTGTCCAGGCGTCCAATTTCAGACAGTTCGTAAGGAACTGCCAGACATGCTGCAGGAACCCAGCTAGCCTGGCCTGCAGCGTGTCTGGCTGCAGAACGCAATTCTGCACCAAGGGCCGGCACATCAAGGCTACACAAGATGTGTTGAAACACATGGAACAAAACCATCTGAACAGTGAGTTGAAATAGACTAGAGTGGGCGCATCTCGTCCAACACTGAATAGTGTAAAAAAAACAGCTAGTGTCATTGGCGAGCCGAACGTAAAAGTAGCATCAGAGTTCAGTTCAGTCACTTTGGATAGTTGGATGTCAATGGCTTTCGAAGCTGTCCAGGCGTCCAATTTCAGACAGTTCGTAAGGAACTGCCAGACACGCTGCAGGAACCCAGCTGGCCTGGCCTGCAGCGTGTCTGGCTGCAGAATGCAATTCTTCACCAAGGGCCGGCACATCAACAGAGGAGCCTGAAACAGATGCAGCTGTGTATACCTACCCACACCCGCAGACTGACCCAGATCTGCCTACCATACAGACCATATCCAAACACACAAGTGGAATGTGTTATACTGTACATTATCTCCATCGTACTACCTCAACTACAACAGAGGGTCAACCTATCCGGACCCCCAGACTGACCCAGATGTGTCTAAAGTACCAACCATATCCAAATACACAAGTTTTACACATACATCACCTCCATCCTACCAGCATGTGTGCACTAATGAGTATTACACTTTACCGAGTAAATTGACTTTCCAAAGAATTTTGAATATTATGCTCTCTCCTACTGGAAGTTCTAAACCATTGGTAATGTCGAAGTATTGATTAACTACTCACAGATTTCTGTGCATGTAGCACTGGCTCCAACATCCCTATGTCAGAACAAAGAATGCATACATATATTTCTCTCTCTCTCATTGATGATGTTACAGAAGTATATCTGTGCATGTACACTAGTAGTGTGTCATATTCGCAAGTTTTTACGTTACCGCCATCAACTTCTACTTCAGTGGTGCTTTTGTTAGTGAGATACACATTTAGAAACTTGCTTAAGGCTATTATTTACAAGTTCACTACTATCTTCAACTGGAGCAGACCCTTGAAAGATTGAATTTCATTTGTAGCAAACAATTTTTTAAACAAAATTTGATAGACTTATTTAATAATCTTCGTCATTTTAAGGAGTGATTTTAACTGTGATACACAGTCTACCTCGACAGAACTTTTTGTATTGTATCACGTGTGCACAATCACTACTGCACACACGGTGTGAACAGCATCGGAGTTCACTTGCCAAATATTGCAAGGCGTCACCCAGTTGGAGGTCTTTACAGTCACATTACAATGACAGTGATGTCTTTGGCCTGCTTCCCTTTTCCTGCTCAACTACAACAGAAAGTCAATTAACCTCTACAGACTCCCCGCAGATTGATCCAGATGCAGCTACCATACCAACCATATCCAAATACGCAAGGTAAAATGTTTTACACATACATATCTCCTGTGTGCACTAATGAGTATTACATTTTACCTAGTAAATTGACTTTCCGAAGAATTTCGAATATGTTCTCTCCTGCTGGAAGAGTCTACCAACACTCTGATATCAGCACCTAGTACATATAGTGGAGTAATACCTCAATGATGATGTCCTTGGCCTTCTTTCCTTTTGCAGCTCAACTACAACTGCAGGTCATCAACATATCCATCCACCTCGCAGATTGATCCAAACAATTCTAAAATTCCAACCGTATTCAACTACACAAGTAAAATATTCTACACATATATCATCTCCATCCTCCCTGGATGTGTGCACTAATGAATATTATGCTTTACAGAGTAAATTAACTTTCCAATTATGTTCTCGCCTACTGGAAGATACTTAGACAAGAGTTGGAACTTAGACCAAGGATACCTGTTCCAACGAGGCGTTTCTGTCAGCAGCTTTTACTGAAGCACTCCATTTTCGAAGGCAAGTCCAAGGCCGACCTTCAGGACAAGTAAAGAAGAATAATTAAAAAACTTAAAGATTAGGTTATTTGTTAGATAACCACAACTCTTCATTTCTCCACAACTCCACAACGTATGTCAAAAGTAAGAAAACACATACATCCCCGTAGAGGTTAATTAGACTTTGAGAGTAAGGATCAATTCTACATAGGTGTATTGAGGAGTCACTTCTCCCTAATGATTACGGCTAATAAGTATCCAATTGACTACACCCGTCGAAATTTAAGCAGGGACAACTTAGACACAAACTTTACTCAGGGGAACGTCCTACCAATAAATGTGCCAATAACCGGACCAATAACTCATTACCATAGGCTATTTATTAGATCATTACACTGCAAAGTATTAATCAGGACATGGCTACCAACACTGGACACTACATCTGGTATGTCTCTGCTGTGCAGGAAACAACCGCATGACTGGAGGCTGAATGCGACAGAGATGCCTTGGACGTAGCAGTAGTGCTAACGTATCTGACACTTAACAAGGTATGAAGTTATTTATGTAATTTTACATACTTGTTAGAGCATCGTTGCAAGCGTACTACAGGAATTATTGAACGAGGATGTGGTAAAGAGGCCAGAGATGCCTCAGACAGTAGCAGTAGTGCTAATGTATCTGACCTGAGCAAAGATGAGCTCTTTCGTGCCAGTCAAGAGACTATAACGAGGTGTTAAGTTAAATACTTGTTAAAACACCGTTGCAAACATATTACAGGAATTATTGAACAAGGACGTGGTCAAGAGGCTAATAACTTAGTAGTAAGGTGGAGATTTTGTGGCGAAGGATGAATTGCTAACATGTAATGTGCTAGTATACTGAATACAGTTTGTAGGAGAAATGTCAACCCCTCCCTCCAGCGAGAAAGCCATCCCTCCTTGAAAAGCCAGACACCCCCCTCCCCTCCGAGAAAGCCAACCCACTTATCTCTGTTCATTCCAAGAGTCAAGAGCGTTAGTACCCATTGTAGATGGGAATAATGTGATATACATATTCTGTCGTAGTTCCTGGTTCTCTTTCACAACTTGCTGGTTTTCAGCAGACACATTTTGTGTAGCAGTTGCTAGCAATGTTAGATGTACGACATTCTCTTCATGTGCTCAGGCATGTCTTTGCGAGGCAGTCATGTCTCACAGCCAACAAAATGGAAAGGACAGTCAACTACTTCAGGTGGACATTGCTCCTTCTCCCAGGAGGAAATCAAAGGGCAGACCATTGACTGTGGGAAGACTACAGCAGTTACATCAGTCTCATAGTGTACATTGTGGTGGACACATGACAGGTGTATTGAAGGGCCTACTTCCTGTCTATCACCATTTCTTCAGTTCTGTTGCACTTATCCTGGCCAGGCCTAATGCTGGCTCTTCTCTTCTCTTCTTACTATGATATGATTATATTGGTGTGGTTATCCTATTGTTTTTGATACGTTAGCTAGGGGCAGGGTGTGTGGATAGAGTTAACTGGTCTTGAACCCACCAGTCCCCAGTTCTCAAGGCTGGGCACCCTGACTCGGCTATCTTTGTTGCTCCTCTTGTTGGTGCTGCTTGGATGGATTGGTGAGATTTTGTAGTTGCTAGTGTGTGTGTGTGTGTGTGCCATGTTTATTATGAGAGATGTTTATTTTTATGAGAGACAACTATTTTTTATGAAACAACTTTTTTTCAACTCTTTTTTTACTATTTTATACATAACCTAGACACCACATCAAAAATCATCATTACATATGTTAGTGTTATGTTATGTGATGCGCCATTGGGCAATGACGATGTGGCAGGACAAAGTTTCAAGTTCTACCCTAATCCCATTCCTCAAAGAAGACACAAGAAGGTGTTAGCTCGGGAAGCATACGACACTGGCTAATCAGGCTCATGGGAAAAGACATACAGAAACAACATACCACAGCTACAGTGCAGTCACAGTCGCTGGACTCCCGGGGTGAACCGGTACTGTACACACTCAGTGTGCTGTGTGCGGTAGGATTGATTCCGGTACTGCATGTTGAATCCCATATATGCCAGGGTCAGGAATGGGTTGTGGCAGTACTCTGCTGTGTTGCTGGTAGAAATGTGACTCCGTAGATTGATTTCCAGTCTTCCTGCGAGACCCTCTGCCCCCTCTTAAGTAACCTGGATGTCACTGAGGAGATGAACGTGTCTACCCGACCGTACAGAAACAACATACCAGAGCTACAGTGTAGTCACACGCACGTTTACGTGCAGTTAGAGCTACCGAAGACGAGGGGATATTTTCAGAAATTCACTGCAGACTGCTGGATCCGAGCACTAAGGGCTATGAAACAAGACCAAAGTTTAGAAGACACTTGCAGGAACTATTGAAGCTACATATGTGGAGAAGAAGGGTGTCATGAAGGAAGGGGGAAATCGCAAGTTTCGGGAAAGAAAATAAGAAGTGGAATCGATATCAGCACACATCATTACGCTCACTAGCCCTGTACCCACAAATGCACCCACAAATAATTCAACTGATGCGGTTATCCCACAGCCTCAGTGGTGTCTAAAGCCAACATGATAAATCTAAGGAAGCTCTTGACACACAATGGTGTCATCAACATCATAAAGAAGAGACTGCAACCAACTACAGACACATAGGAATCATTTCACTAGAGAAAGGTCACCCCATGTACAGGAGTATTGTGTGAAAATTAATGAAATGAGAAACAGCCTAGCACAAAATTGACACAAGTGCCAGTTATGGAACATTTTTACACAATGCCTCCAACAATAAACGACGTCGCTTTATACACTGCTGAGTATCATGAGTAGTGATGTGGCAACACTGGAACCACTCCCCACACCTTCCCCAAGTATCGGGAAAGGGAAGACAAGTGTCCATATAGTGCTGTCTTACCTCCAAATGATCGTTCGAACGGCCACTTGGAGTACTACCACAAAATGGAAGGCATGAACAAATTCTGTAACGGGTACGATCAACACCCGTTTCTGGACGAGGGGCTGCCACATTAAGAGATACATGACCACATAAAGTAGGATCATTTGAACATAGTAGACTAGTACAAATGAGGTACTTGGTTGCCTGTAGCATTCCTGGCTGCCGTGCACGATCCCAGGCGAAGGGTCACACGACATTCCCCGCACTACACACCCGACTCCTTTCCTTTGTTATGTGTTAAGAGTATTTTGAGAGGCATTAAACTAAATTCATAGTACCAGATGCATCAGGAGGGAGCAGAGGAGAGAGAGGGAGACAACCCTCCAGTAGAGGAACAAGACTCTCCAATGACAAGGTAATTATAGGTAAAATACACGTCAATAGAGATCCTTGCACACAACATCACAGTTATATTTTTAAAATTTGTTTTTAATTTCATCTGACATCTCACACCCATGATAATAAACAGTCATTTAATTTATTGTTGCACCTAATTCATGATTTTTAATCTGCTTTTTCCTTTCATGGCTTTCAGCCCGGCAGATCACGAGGAGGAGGGAGCAGAGGAGGGAGCACAGGAGGGAGCAGAGGAGGTAGCACAGGAGAGAGTAGAGGAGAGAGAGGGAGACAACCCTCCAGTAGAGGGACAAGACTCTCCAATGACAAGGTAATTATAGGTACAATACACGTCAATAGAGATCCTTGCACACAACACTGCATGTATATTCAGTGGATGTGTTCGCTCTTTTCTTTCTAAATCTAGTGATTTTGAATCAGCAACATCAGACCTTTCAATGACCAGGTAATTACATACATGTACATGTAGATAGAAGGTAAAGTACACATGTCAATAGAGATCCTTGCACACAACACTGCATTTTCAAATGTAAAGTCAGTGGATGTGTTCTGCTTCTGGTGATCCTATAGCATGTGAGACCCTCCTTTAATAGGACGATGAGTTAGCACTGGTACAGTTTATTAGTATCAACCTATCCTTAAAATTGGCATACATGTAAAAGCTGAGAGTTGAGAGCCCTAGTGCAATATCAATGTGCCTTGTTTACCATTCTTGTTGTTCCATTTCTTTTCTTGGCTTCTAGATGTGTGCCTCAGCAGCAGGGAGGTGTAGAGCAGGAGGAGAGAGGAATGGAGAGGTATGTACAAATGTTTTACCATTCTTTATAGTATGCCTTCTAAACTAGCAGTGAAGGGTATATGTAGATCGAAGCACATAACATTAACATCATCATGTCTCTCACTGGCAAAGAAAAGACCGTCAAAGTCAGTCTTTTCTGGTCTCTTTTCATCCATTATGCCTAAGTCACCAATTAAAAATTTCTGTATTGTTAATTGCAGGTCGAAAGGAAAAAGAAAGAGACCGAGAAGGCAGGCTACATACATGTACCTTTACAGCCACATAAAGCAGGATCATTTGAACATAGTAGACTAGTAGAAATGAGGTACCTGGTTGCCTGTAGCATTCCTGGCTGCTGTGCACGATTCCAGGCAAAGGGTCACACGACATTCCCCGCACTACACACCCAACGACTCCCTTTCCTTTGTCAAGTGTTAAGAGTATTTTGAGAGGCATTAAACTAAATTCATAGTACCTGTCCTTTGTGTTGATGCAAATTGCAAGATGTCTCAGTCTTACCTCCTTGACGTGGACACAACATGGATTCAAGTAAAAAGATCTGTGATGAAGTAAAGCAGAGAGAAAAAGAAATGAAGGTTGCGTGGTGCCTGCACCATCAAGCGTTTTACATATATAGTTTGGGGAGGTGCCATTCCACCATTTGGCATTGACAAAAGCAGCAGCAGTAGCAGGAGACCAAAATCCGCCACTTCCAGGGAGGAAATTAAAGGGCAGACGATCGACTACGGGAGACTACAGCAGTTACATCAGTCCCATAGTGTACATATGTGTATTTACTTGCGCCAAATGCTGAGAGCTACATGTCCTCTCCCATATTATTACCAGCTTCCATTGACATAATCTCATCTTGTTCGTTTAGCTTTCCTCTTCCAGGTCACCAAATACATAAGGAGGAGCCTGTTTGGATCATACTTATTCATGATATGTACATGTTTAGCACACAGTCCACAGCCTCAGGGGTGTCTAAAGCCAACATGATAAATTTGAGAAAACTGTCAACACACAATGGAGTCATAATAGAGAAACTGCAACCAACTACAGACACATAGGAATCATTTTAATAGAGAAAAGTCACCCCAAGTACAAGAATATCGTGTGAAAATTAATGATGATATTGAAATGAGAAATGGCCTAGCCCAAAATTGACACAAGTGCCAGTTATGGAACATTTACACAAGGCCTCCAACAATAAACGACGTCGCTTCTTACACTGCTGAGTATCATGTGGCAACACTGGAACCATGCACTCCCCACACCTTCCCCAAGTATCAAATACTGGCTAGGCCTAATGCTGGCTCTTCTCTTCTCTTCTTACTATGGTATGATTATATTGGTGTGGTTATCCTATTGTTTTTGATATGTTAGCTATGGGCAGGGTGTGTGGAAAGAGTTAACCAGTTGTAAAAGATGTCTTAAACCCACCAGACCCAGTTCTCAAGGCTGGGCACCCTGACGCTGCTATCTTTGTTGCTCCTCTTGTTAGATGGATTGGTGAGATTTTGTAGTTGCTAGTGTGTGTGTGCCGTGTTTAATTATGAGAGACAACTATTTCCCTGTGCTAGTATAAACTGCTACAACCCACTGACCACCCCTTTCCCTAGAAAGAAAGCCATCCTTCTCAAAAGCCAAACACAGCACATGGCTGCATGATTAAATACGAGAAGTATTTAACAGGGTTTATAATCTAGCAAATGTCCTTGAGGGGGCAAAATTAAGAAGCTTGGGGGGGAGGGGGAGGGGGACATTTGGCAGGGCAGGAGAGGGATTGGTGGTGGTGTCATATGCTTGGGGGTTGGGGGGGGGGGGGTGACTGAAATCCTTGGGGGAATATTTGCCCTCCTGCACTCCCCCTGGATTAAACCCTGAGTAAATAAACGAAACAAAATCTAACAACAACAACTGTCCTCCTTCACTAGACTGTAGGCACTTTAGAAACTGTAAATATAACAATCTAGAGCAGTGGTCAGGTAGTGAGTTTTCAAATCTTTTTGGCCAACACATTTCGGATTCTCAGCCATAGACACAACACTGACTGCTGATGGCCGTGGAATAAAGGTACATGTGAAACATTGATAAAAATGAGGTTTGGCTGCGAGTTAACAATACATTAGACCCTCGGTTATCTCAACACCTCTGGGCTCAATGAAATTTCCAGTGTTCGTATAACTGGAATTGTTCAGGTAAGTGAATCTACGCGCCTGTTCCCATTTGCGTGGTTATAGCGTGTAGGATGGCAGTTTCGACCACTACTGTGGACAGTGTGATACGGGCCCATCACGTTTACAAGGATATATGGACTCCCTAAGCAGCGACAGACGGCATTTTCAACAACGAGTGCAGTTGCCACTGGTGTGCAAGCTGCAGTATTGCATATAACTCGTTCTAATTAAGTGAATTTACTTGTCAGCACCTCTCGGATAATCGAGAGTTTGGATAATCGCGGCTCGCAAAACCGAGGTTCTACTGTATGCACTGAAGTACCAGACTTGGCTTACATGATATGCAACCAGTTTCGAAGCCAACAAAAGCCCATATCTTGAGGTACCGCAATCATATGCCAAGACCTACAGCTCTTCATCTTCAGCACTGTCCTCCACTCTCTCTCCCACTGCGAGCCACATCCTTTGTTCAACAAAGCTGCTCCATGGTTCCCTCCTCCAGACCCCACCCCTCCATATGCTAATGAAGTTAGATGTGGCCGTACCAGGAACTTACCTCCACGACTTGTAACGACCGACTGAGTGTATGAGGGACTTACACATGTACCTCCTTAACATAAAGTACTGACTGAAGTGTACGAAAACTCTTCATCTTCACTGAAAGACTGACTGAAAGACTGATTGAGTGTACGACTTGTACTGCTACCTACCTACCACACTAGACATACATATCAGTGTGCACATGGAAATTGATGCAAGCACACATTGCTAGGCCTGGACCACACATCATAAATTCGTGCTAAGGTACTCGTGCCCACCATACCTGAAAAGCTGCTTCATGTCCGTCTCTTCGCAAGAAAATTTCGGCCAATCTTTAGTGCCCATTCCATAGCTCTCTCTCCCTGCTGATGTAGGTCTGATTTCGACACCAGAGATGGTTACTGATCCATCATCTTCTGCTTTCACTGTGTCGACCACAGTCTCAGTTTCACCCTCTTCCTTAGATCCCCTTCTCCTTGTCAGTACTTGGAGCTTTGATAGGTGCATAAAATGCTGTAACTCCTCCACTGTTAGGAGAGACGGCAATTACCAGTAAAACATACAGGAGGGAGGCCAAACATTAATCTTAGCTAATGACATGCACGTAATGCTGTACAGTATCACATGTAATGATGCACATGTATATACCTGTATTGTCTTCTTCCAGCGATGTGGGGTGTGGGGTGTGGGTTGTTGAGGGGGAGGGGGAGTTGTGTGGGGTGTGGTGTTGAGGGGGAGGGGGGAGGGGGAGGGGTGTGGAGTGTGGGGTGGTGAGGGGAGGGAGGGGGGGGGCTTGTGTTGAGGGTTGCCTAATGACAAAGATATCAAAACAGACAGACAGTAATTGGCCTACTTGTACATAACCATGTCAACTACACAATAAAACAAGTAAATAAAAAATTTAGGAAATTTGAAAGCAAATATAGGGATTGTATAAAAAGGAACGGAGACAAGATTGGGACACAGACATGTTATGTTATATCAACGTAACATTATGGGTACGTCGATATATCATAACATGTCTGTGTCCCAATCTTGTCTCCGTTCCTTTTTATACAATCCCTATATTTGCTTTCAAATTTCCTAAATTTTTTATTTACTTGTCTCCCGTCATTTTTTTGCTTGTCTGAGGCTATTTTTTACAAGATATACATGGTTTACAGAGATGTTATCACAATGTTGATCTATGGCTTTACCACCATATCAATTTTCACGTTTAGTGAAGCTTTTGTTGGTGAGATACAGCATTGCTTGCCTGAGGCTATTTGTTGTTATATTACATTGTTTACAGAGATTTTATCACAAAGTTGATCATTGGGGTATCAAGCTTCACTATTACACCAATTTCGATTTACATTGTTTACAGAGATTTTATCACAACATTGATCATTGGGGTATTAAGCTTTACCATCACACCAATTTCCACATGTAGCCTAGCTTTTGTTAGTGAGATACAGAAATGCTTGCCTGAGGCTATTTGTTGTCATATTACAAGATATTTACATTGTTTACAGAGATTTTATCACAACGTTGTTCATAGGCGTATTACACTTTACCATCATACAATTTTTCACTTTTAGGGGAGCTATTGTTAGTGAGATACAGTATTCCTTGCCTGAGGCTTTTTGTTGTTTTATTACAAGATTTACATTGTTTACAGAGATTTTATCACAACGTTGATCATAGGCGTATTACACTTTACCATCATACAAATTTTCACTTTTAGGGGAGCTATTGTTAGTGAGATATAGTATTCCTTGCCTGAGGCTATTTGTTACAAGATTTACATTGTTTACAGAGATTTTATCACAACGTTGATCATTGGCATATTACACTTTACCATCATACCAATTTTTACTTTTAGTGGGGCTTTTGTTAGTGAGATACAGAAATCGTTGCCTGAGGCTATTTGTTGTTATATTACAAGATTTACATTGTTTACAGAGATCTTATCACAATGTTGATCATTGGTGTATTACACTTTACCATCATACAAATTTTCACATTTAGGGGAGCTATTGTTAGTGAGATACAGTAATCCTTGCCTGAGGCTATTTGTTGATTTATTACAAGATTTACATTGTTTACAGAGATTTTATCACAACGTTGATCATAGGCATATTAGACTTTACCATCATACCAATTTTCACTTTTAGGGGAGCTATTGTTAGTGAGATACAGTAATCCTTGCCTGAGGCTATTTGTTGATTTATTACAAGATTTACATTGTTTACAGAGATTTTATCACAACGTTGATCATAGGCATATTAGACTTTACCATCATACCAATTTTCACTTTTAGTGGGGCTTTTGTTAGTGAGATACAGAAATCCTTGCCTCAGGCTATTTGTTGTTATATTACAAGATTTACATTGTTTACATAGATTTTATCACAACGTTGATCATAGGGGTATTAAACTATACTACCATACAAAATTTCACATTTAGCAGACCTTTCATTAGTCAGATATAGGATTGTGTGCCCCCATTAATAATACATGGCCTGAGGCTATTTTTGTTTATTTTACAAGAAGTACATTGTTTACAAAATTTTTAACATGACGATGCACTACCCACAGTGGAACTACATCACTATACCAAGTTTCATGTTTAGATGTGTTACCGTTAGTGAGTTACGCTTGTTCAAGCGGAAGAAGAAGAAGAAGAAGAAGAAGAAGAAGCGGAAGATGAAGAATTTACAAAATACACTTTTGTTAATTTAACCCCTTTATCATCAATCAAATTATACCATTTTATAATCACAGTTAGTTTCTGGGTATAGTTACACACTCATGTTAACAGAAGTCCATTACGTAGCAAACTGAAAGTGAAAGTGATGAAAAACCTTATATATGGTTTTCAATGGGGATAGACCATAGCAATCCCTATATACACAGTACTACTGTACTGTGTGATACATTATGTGGTATGTAGTGTAAAATGATATTACAAGCCATACTCCTGTCTTTCAGCTAGAGACTGCATGGAATCATAGTTATCTATGGTGGAATACATTGACCTACTTCAAGCCATCACTATCTGACCATGCAGTCAACTACTTCTCATGTCTCTCCAGTACAGTACACATCAAACTGGGCCTTATCGTTCTTCCCAATTCTTGGCGAGAAGGCTTCTTCTGACTCTTGGCGAGATGGCTGCAGGATGAAGAAATGGAGTAAAACACATAACTACATTTTTCGCACACAGCAGCTGCAACCACAGCAGCCATACCTACATGCTACGTAGTCAGGAGGGCTCACTCTATGCTACTAACTGTACAATACATACCAGTCAACTGGATCGACTGACCACCTCGCCTCCTTCTGTACTGTAGCAAGGAATTTTGGAGCAGCGGGGAGAAATAAAACAACACTGGTCAGTGGAGTAAAAAACACACGCCAGTCCATTATCAGCAAGCCACTCAGCGTGCTTACCGCTCCAACTGCAGCATTCACAGCCGCCGGCAGGCGCTAGCAATAGGCAAAAAGGCGATCTGCTGCTAAGTAGTGGTGGGCGATACGATACCGAGGTATCAACATTTCCGATTCTAGTGCTGGACTTGCTAGTATCGATAATTCGATACTGCTACAAACTAATACGATACTTGCTCATGTGCGTAGATATAGACACGCGATGATTCTAACTATCTAAATTAGTGGTAGTACTGGGCACTCTCGTAGCCATGAATAAGTGAAAGAGAAGCTCTGTTTCGACTGACTTCGATGATAGATATATCCGGTGTTATATCGATTCTGTATCGATATTTCCAATATTTGTAGTCAGAATACTTGGTATCGTATCGTTTCGTAATCCCTTGCATCGCCCACCACTACTGCTAAGAACTATAGCTCGAGACGTTCTATATAGCTCTTATAGCATGCGCGGCGCGCGCGGGCGACGACGTCACCAAAATCAAGAGGAAGTTCATTATAAAAATTCCACAGCCTAATTAGACAAGTAAATAAAAAATTAGGAAATTTGAAGTGTAATATAGGGATTGCATAAAAATAAACAGAGACAAGATTGGAACACAGACATGCTATGTACATCAATATACCTTTAAAGCGGATAAAAATAATTGATTAGGTTATATAGAGCATCATATCTTATGTATTGTATATAGACAATAAAAAACATACACAAGTTATTTCAAGTTCTACACACTATATATATTTATACACAGAAAGTACATCCAATAAAACACTCATTAATGACTTTACTGAAGTTACAAGCAGAGAGAAGATGACAAGAGAAGTGGTTCCATCAGTGGTAAGGTCAGACTTACACAGGACTCCATACAATCATAGAGACACACACAGCCACAGACACACACTATGTACTTCCTCCATGTATGGACTATGTGCTGGTCACTAGAGAGGCCTTGGATCTACTCCCTACTGACTGGGTACTCAGCTCTAGGTCACTGGGTGGAGGAGGAGGGGAAGGGGTCTCTGAGGAGGTCCGTGGGCGGCCGCTGAGATGACTAGCACTTCTGGTCTCGTTTAGGCTGCTGCCATGACGACTGCTAATCTTCAGATGAAGTGGAGATGTGAGAGACTGCAGACGTGACTTCTTTACCACTTTGCCTTTCTTCTCACTCCTTCTCCAGCTCCCTCAGCTGGGGGAGAAGAGAGGACAGTGTAGGGAATGTCTAGAGATAAGTCATCTCACATCACTGTAACCCTATTCCCACTATACCCACCTCACTGGTAACCCTTTCCCTACTATGCATGTACCTACCTCACTGATGGTAGTTTCCAGGGTCTGGAGGAGCTTAACCCTCTCATCACTAGAGTCACAGTTGTACTGGAAGATGGCTTTCTCGTTGTGAGAGGAGTAGATCTGTACACCATTTTTGTAGTCTGAAGTGTGTGTGTGTGTGTGTGTGTGTGTGTGTGTGTGTGTGTGTGTGTGTGTGTGTGTGTGTGTGTGTGTCAGGGAGGACAAATCAAAGAGTGCTTTCTTCATAATTATTAAGGTGTTTCCAACTGCTCTCCAGTGTAGCTAGTCAACTCACGGTGAGTCTCAAAGCTGATGGCAATGGCATCCATGAGAGTGAAGGACCCATGATACTCCATTTGGTCCCCACCTCGTCTCTTGCAGATGATGACTTGGTCACTGAACAAGAGGAGAATTCGACGACGTCGTCTCTTTATACTGGGACATGAGGTCAGCTGGTCAATTTCCGTCACTACAGTTCTGTACATCACCCTACACTGTGGAGAGGCCAGCCTCTGTAGGGACAGAATTAGAACATCATAGATCCCACTGACTCAATGTGTAAAAAGTGATTTCTTCTCTATACATGACTCCAATGCTGTATGTACATGAAGTATTCAAACCACGAGACTCTCAAAGCAATACAACCCAAAATAGTCATTTTCAAAAACAAAAAGAACTGCCTCAGGTGGAATTCGAACCCGCAACATTCTGCATTCCAGGCAGATGCTCTACCAACTGAGCTACTGAGGCCGCTCAGCTGCACATACAAAGCAACAGAACTCAAGGCAAAGTGTCTCAACCTGAAGATACCATTTACAGTATATGTACTGACTGTGGGGTGGTGCCATCCAATCAAGTTCCTCTCAATATCACATACTTCCCAATGTAAGGTGGTTAGTAATTAGTTTGTACATGCACTCACACACAAAACATACACAATGTACACGCTGTAGGGAATGAAGAGACTGATGACCTTCTGTCAGGGGAAGTACAGTAGGAATCAGGCCCACGCTCCGGCTATATAGGCACACTTTCCTTCGCCTCCGCTGTGCACTCGGCTGTGCATCATTTAGAATGCAATATTTAAACATTTCCGTAAAATAGATGATATCCGGTACGTGCCACCCCCTTAGCGTTGTGCTTGTCTTTGTTTCTGACTCTTCCTGTGCCTAAAAGGAACACTCACTACCTGGTATGTTGACACATGTATCCTAAATCGGCATCCCTACAAGGCGTCTGTGTGAATGTGTGCAATGATTTGGCGTTACTCGCTGTTACCAATATATTAATGCCCCAACTGATACCTCTCAGAGGCGGTCTTAGGTCACTTGTGCCCACTGGTTTGAGCATGAGGACCCCTCCATTGCCTCATTAGCCAGTGAATAGGTGAAAGCTCACGTATGGGGATGAGATCCACGAGACGCATTCTCCGTTAAAGCCAGCCCATGAAACGGCACGTATATGGTTATTACATGTACTTCCCACAAACAAACTTTAAACTAATGGGGAAGGCTTGGAACTGAGATTAGTAGTGTCCTGAATGTACCATAAGTGTAGCCTGTTGTTATCCCATTCCTGATGCCCCACAGCCCAAGCCCTTGTGTACACAACCTTAGCAATACAGCCTCTAGCCTTGCTAATGCTCCACAGTCACTGGATTGACCTATTGTATGTCAGGCAGTATCCTCACATGATGTACTTTCTCACAGGACTACTGCCATGTCTACAAACCTGTCGCCACAGGAAGTTGTAAAAGCCCTGGAGGAGCTGAACGTGGAGAAAACTGAAAGACTTGTATTTCATCTCGGGGTACCTCTAAGTGTTCTGGATGACATTGAAACCCAGTACAAGGGTGACCGCTATAAGACACACGCTATCCAGGAATGGCTGAATCGTGACACTGCAGCCAGCTGGGAAAAGATTGTTTCTAAACTCCAAGAGATTGGAATGAATGCTGTGGCAGAGAGAGTCAAATCCTTCTCAAACACTGGCTCTATACCAGTCACCATTAATTCCACACAGTCGTGGGAAGCAAAAGTAGCTGGGGTTAAGGCTACCATTGGCCTGCTTGAAAAAAGGTTTGCATACCTCCTGTCCGATACACAAGCTGCAATGTCCAAAGAAGAGAAACAAGATGGAACATTTCTTGCTTTTCGCAGTCATCTTATGAGCCTTCCTGTCACTCAGAAACCAACCCACACCAGATTTTTTGATGAAAAGATGGAAAAGATTTGTGAAGCAATGAATGCACGTATGCTCTTCCTCATACTCGGCCGCTATTGCAGCTACTACAACTATGAAATATTACACGACCTCATCCAAAGATTCTGTGATGGTGCCCTGAGGGGAAGGATGATAAGTTACCGTGAGAAAATTGAGAGTTTCGAAATGACCACGACCGTCGATGTCTACACAGATGCTATATCAGCTCCAAAGTATCTGTCACTGGAGTTCTCACAGATGACTCTGAAGATCAATAAGCGTTCATCAGAATGTACGTTGTATGAAATTCGAAGGGTTAAAGAAGAAATTGCCGATAAATCATCTATCCATTGGTACAATGTGTACGTTGAGAGGATAGTGAAGAGTTCAGTGGTGGTGGTGTTGAGGTTCCCTTCCAGTGCAGCAGGCTGGGTGATGGGGGCAATGACTCCTGACTTCATGCACACACACCACCTGATAGAGGTGACCATGGATGGAAACTACCTCACAGTTGAAAAAGGAGACAAAAAAGAGTTGGTATGTTACATGTCGTAATACTTTATTGCTGGAGGTATGATGGTAGGGTTTGCAGAGGCCATACATGTATCGGAGGCAGAGAACCTGGGGGGCAGGGAGGGGCTTGAGCCCACCCCTCCACTTTTTAAAAGGGGGGGGTTGAGCCTCTCCTTCGAAATTGCAAGAACGTATTAAATACTAACAGCCTATGCCAGATGTATTCAGAATGAATGTAATAACTTCATGAACGCCGATTCCCTGCTACCTTGCTACCACACCCTGCTACATGTACCTTAGGACCTTACCCCGCTACCTTGCTACCCTACCCTGCTACCTTAGGACCTTGCCCTGCTACTTTGCTAACCTACCCTGCTACCCTACTACCCTACTACCCTCCCTTGCTACCCTACTACCCTACCCTGCTACCCTGCTACACTGCTACATAATGCTACCCTAACACTACCCTAAATTGTTGATGTTTTTGCATGTACTACAGTGTGGTGTTAGGGTCAGAGGTCAGTAAACTAGTTGCCAGTAACAGAATGAGGTGACAGGTTCATTGTCTACAATAGTACACACCAATATACCAGGTCTGTAGGGGTCAGCTCAGTATTCTTCCAGTTAATATGGAGGTCAGCCCTTCTACCTAAACCCCTTCCCCTGCCTCCCATATCTCCATGTGTGGTGGGTATAAGACATGAACAGACGTACTATGTAGAAGTGTTGGTATATGTACTTCTAGGTCCTGCCACACTATTACTGGTGGTATAAGAAAGGAGTAGTGTCTTCAGCCGGCTATAGCAATAGGGTTTGAAAGTGGTGAGGCCATTGTGGGGCCATTACAATACTGACAAATTTAACAAAAGGCTAAACAAGTTGTACCATAGGATTCCTTCAGCTCGCCAGGCTCTGTGTGTATTACATATGAACCTTGACCCCACGTACATCAATGTGTGCAGTATACAGATCGTAGAAGAGGGAGAACACATCCATGAGGCTAGGGAATAACATTAAGAATGTTCACTGGCTAAAAAGTGCAGTGGCCATGGCCACTGTGGCTGCCACATCTGCTATGGTCCTGTTCAGTGGTCATACATGTACATGTACATGACATTACATGTATACATGTACTGTACAATGTACACAACATGTACATGTACTATGTACTACTGGGAGCCCTTCGGTCTGCCCCAAAGCCCCTCCCCCTCAACACTGAACAGTGTGAAATGGACTTAGAATGTAGAGAGGCCATACCTCATCTCAGTCCCTGTGTCTCCTATGGCCATCTAGTAATGGCAGTCATCACTGTGTACTCATGTACATGTAGTAACAGTCATCACTGTATGTATGGTTGTGTACTCACAATACTATCATATTGTAGGATGGTCAGCTGTGGAGGGCCAGTTGGGATGGAGATGTGGTGAGAGTTGCCTCACTCCTCAACTCAGGAGCTGATATAGAGACTAGGGGTGGCGTGGTATGTTATAGTCCCACAATGTAATGTGTCAATGTCCACTATATCACTGTGTGTTGTATGATATTAAACACAATATTGAAGTGTAGGTGACAGTATTTGAGTAGACAAAGACTCCACCCCCTATATTAGGAGCCATTTTTCTGGCCAAGTCTCCGATTGCACATGTAGAAAATCATATACCTAGCCTTGTATGTATGTACATGTGTACATGTGTGCCTATCACTCCAGTGACATGTAATGATAGTGATCTAGTGATCAAGTGATCAGTAGATAGGAGTACTTCTGTCTGAGGTAGGGCCAAGAAGTAGCAAAGGGGAAAGTAGCCTGGTATACATGTACAGTGTATACCAGGCTACTTCTCCCTCCCCCACGCAGCCTGGGTACGAGGCTAGTAGCTTAGTTATACTGTTGTTAGACACACATGCTTTTAATCCCACAGCAAGTAAATAGGCAGTTAATAGAGAATAATATGTATGTGGAGTACCAGAACATGTACATATGCTTGTGGTGAGTGTGCTTCATTTAGAACCAAAATAAGTGTCTCATTTCAATTCGAGAGTGTTATTTGTCTGCCTTTTATCAATGTAGTCTAACAAGGGTTAACAGAGACCCTTGAGGGCGGCACCCATAGCGCATGTGTACTCAGTAGCTAGGCAATCTCGCCACGTGCAAGTCGGCAGCAGCAGCAGTAAGACACCAGTTGTTTCCGTCGTTCCCACCACCCACCCTATTAGCTAGGCGGAGACAACTAGACTCCATTGCTACCACCAGGTAGTAATGTGAAGGCCAGGCTGGGGGGTTTAGGCACGTACCTACCACTAAGCACAGGGCCTTGTAAGGGGGTTCTCCCCAAAACCACAGAGGGGAATCCCCTCGGTCACGTGGTCAAACACGTGACTTATATGCAACTACCACGTGCCTTAAGCCAGGGCACGTGCACCAGCATCCACCAGCCTGGCTCCTGCCAAACAGTAATAAGACTGGGAACTAGCCTACTATCCACATATGGAATGACTGGCAACTAGAGTTAACCACATGGATAAGGTCAAAGGTGTGCATAACAAAGCATATAGTAGTAAAGTATGTATCCACTTAACAACATGCTAGTATGATACCTCTAAACCTTTGGAGGTACTTCAACACCCAAAGCACCTCCTTGTTTACGGCCTTGGACTTTCTATTGCAGTGGGTGTGGTCTCATGTAGTATTATCTGAGAGTGTGTTGGATTGAGCCTCTACTGCTGTCAGTAGTGATGGTAGTTGTTGGTCACTTTCAGTTTCATTCCTCATTCCAGCACTCTCTACTGTGACTGGGAATACATCTCAATCACATAATGTATGTATGTATAGTAGAGATTTAATAGCCACCATATTCATGTAAACATGTACATATTTGTTTTTGATTCTCATCAGTGGTCAGCCACTCCTCTGGATGTAGCCAGTCGGGAAGGCCACCTCCATATTGTACGCCTACTCTTACAACGAGGGGCAGTAATAGAGACCAGGGATAGGGTGAGACATTCATAATATCATTGAAGTAGACTATGTACCCTCTGATGTATATGTGTACTAGTGAAGTGCTGACCATGGTGGGGTGAGCATGAGTGAACCAGTACATACAGTGCAGCTCAGAACTCTGCATACTTCATGTGACTTGTCATGTGACTTTCACATGTGCACAGTCTGGCAGATATACAGGCACACACATACACACAAACATGAGAGACATTAACATCATCAAGTAAGGGTCTCTCTCCTGCTCCCCTCAAATGGTGACACACACATACTTACCAACTCCTGATATTGATATTTATAGCAGTGGCGTAGGAAGATGGTTTACTATAGGGGGGTGCCAACCTGAATTTTGAATGCACGCGCACACACGCGTACTATATATGCGCACATTGCGTATACATACCTACCATGTAAACGCTCCTGGCCGACCCAGTGTCTTGCATTTACACCTAGTACCTAGGTCCTAGCTAAGCATGTAATCGAAAAGATATAGCAGGGAATGAAGGGATCACTAGCCATCTAGCAGAAAATAAAGAGGAGCGCCAGCCCCCGGAGCCCCCGTGGTTCCTATGCCAGTGTATAGCTTGATATTTATCCATACATCATGTGTAGCACATATTCATTTGATTGGTCATACCAAACAAGTAGGAATTTCATTTCTTACTGAGATACATGGTGTTTGGGATATATTCCCAGTAAAGCTGGGACGGCTGGTACAATGTATGTGCATTGAGAAACAATAGCCAAGTTCCTGTGAGAACTTTATGGCAGATCTGGTGTTGCCATTCTCAGCTGCATATGGAGGTCATCATGTTGTCATTGTAGAGGAGTTCCTTAATTGGTATTGGATAATTGTATGTCTACCACACAGCTTGGATATACACCTCTAGTGACTGCAGCACAGTATGGCAAGTGGGATGTAGTTATCGAGCTACTGGATAATGGAGCAGATGTTAATGCTCAGACTAATGTAAGTCCTATCAACACAGTTATTGTGTACACAACTTTCATTCCTCATTTCAAGTCAGTAGTAATATACTGGAGCTGTAGAATGATTGGAGTGTATATTACCACCCCAACATGATAATTGGGACATTATTTGGAACCCATGAGTGAAGGCTGACCTCAAGCATATATAAATTAATAAATCTGATACTGCTATGTACAAAGCAGAGAGAGGCTATGGGGAGTAAGCATGCATACTGGACGGAGTGACAGTATTGTTAGTAATGGCACAGACCTCATCCTGGACAGACCCAACTATTGATCAGGGTTTCATACGGGATTTTAAGTTAGGGGGGGGGAACGCATCTTTGGTCGCCAGTCGGTATACATTTAAATGCCCTCCCAATTTTGAGGGTGGGTTCTATTCAAAATCTCATACTATGCATATAATTAAAGTCCAAAAATCTAGGGGGGGGGGGGGACTCAGGCTAGGGGGGGATATCCCCCTCCCCCCCCCCCCCCCCCCCCGTATGAAACCCTGTTGATATTATGTGTGGACTCTTCCCATTCCTGTATAGTCTGTCCTTTCACTAGCATCCCCTCTGTTGAGCTGCAGTAGTGCCAGCTAATGTCTAACTGCACACCTCTACCTGTCACCACTCCCATGTAGACTGTATCCTCATGTAAACCAATACACCTGACAAAGACAGGCATTGTTGAGTGGGCTAGTAGAGGTGGCCTCACTGACTGATATTGTAACTGACATGATATGGTGTAGGGTATGTGGTAGTGTAGTAGCCTGTGCAATTGAGGTACATACCTTATTTCATATCTGTGAGGACTAAATGTTGACATGTAGGTAGCTTAACGTCCCAGCTGAAAGATGGAGTGATGTAAATTAGTGTGTGATGATGTCAGTGTCAGTGTACAGTGAGTATCAGTGTGTGTCATACTACACATGTCTGTCATCACAGGGTGGAAACTCCGCACTGATGTTGGCAGCTGTGAATGGGTGGACTGAAGTGGTGGTGGAACTGATAAAAGCAGGGGCGAACCTGAACCTGCAGAATAAGGTACAGAGGTTGTCAATATTGTGTATGTTTACTACATATATACAGCACATGATGTACAGGAACAAAACCACACTACATGTAGCCTCGTCCCCAGACTCTCCCTACGTATGACCTTTCACTTGCCAGAAACAGAGGGGAGATCCTGGTCCAAAACATCATGTGAATGACATCAAGGGTAGAGAGAACTCAAGTACACGTGGGTGAAATCGCCTTAATTTGCCCACCGCCTACGTGTTTAGGCCTAGTTGAACCGGAGTAAAAACAGAGATGTCCTGGCCGTATCTGTGTTACCAGCTACGACCAGTTGATGTCTCAAGAAGTGATGTGGTTCTATATTGTAAGCACACACGCTGTATAGCCTGAAAATAGCAGAAGCAGCATATATAATACATGTATACGGGCATAGCAGTACACAGGCAACAGTGTATATATGCTTACACGAGCAGAGCAATAGTATGACAGCGGCTTAGGGCGACTGCAGAGGCCATCTACATAGATTGATAATGCATGTGAGTGTAGAGAAGCAATGTTGTAAATGGTCTAGCTTAGAGCGTGGGCCCTGATGACTCATGAAGGCAGGTGCCCACTTGAACCTGCAGAATGAGGTACAGATGTTGTCAATATTGTGTATGGATGGACCTTTGAGGCAAGCTATGAATGTATATTAGCATTTTTGTGTAGTACTCTGCAAAACTGGTGGGTGTGTCTAATTACTAATTAGCAGTCTAATTAGTGACCTTTGATCTCTAAGTGTGTACACAAGCACATTGTAACCTCAGGATATATGCCTTCTCTGTGGCTGGGTCAGTATATTTGCCATTTTCTGTACTGTAGACCAGAGGAAGGTTCCATAGTAAAATGTCATACACATATACATTATCTCTGTTTCCTTTTATATACACTTGTCCCTTGGCTTTGGGGTATTTAACATGTTGAAGGGTTGGCACTTTAGTGGTTTCATGGATTATATGTGACCTTTGAACTCCAAGTGTGTGTACACAAGCACACTGTAAATGATGATGGATGTATACATTGAAAATCACAAGACAGAGTAGCCACTGTACCAACTGTTCTTTATTTACATTTCCTTCTTTACTCACTCCACAGAATGGAGACTCAGCAGTGATCCGGGCTACAGTGGGACATGAGGCTGGTGCCCTAAGGGAGTTGGTTAGCGCAGGAGCTGACCTGAACCTTCAGAATCAGGTGAGATACACAGTTACTGTGGACACTGCACCTCATCATGTATCATTCCATATTAGGAGGGCCTCACTGCACTTATGATCTCTGCAAGGAGTGGGAGGACAGAGGTGACAGATATTCTCCTAACTGGAGAAAACATTGACCCAGACATTCAGGAGAATGTGAGAATATCAAGTTGTGCCATATATGTTTCCACATTGTGTACACCTTCACTTGTCTCTGTCTCTACTGCTCCAATCACTCCACTCTCACAGAGAGCATTGTGTTCATGTACTTGTGACTTTGTGTGCAGGCTCTTGTGTTGCTCTTCTACTAGTGCATCAGGACTGGCGGAGCCAGTCCGGTTGGTCTGGCCATGGCCGGACCAATTTTTGGCTCTCTAGGAATGTGCATGCGCATTAATGCCTCCCGCCATGGATGCTTGGCGTTGTACAGTCAATTCAATTTTTGCGTATTGGAGCATGCGCAAAACGGTGTGCATGTAGACACCTATCACAGCCTCAAATGTCATTGCTACTATTGCTAATAAACACGTTCCTCTGTTAAGAAAGCGATGATACACTGGGTGTTCTCCTACATATCCGTATTTTCGCACTTGGTCACTTTCGTTTTGCGCATGCACCAATACGCAAAAATTGTACGTTCAAACGCAAATGAAATTTACTGTAGTTGCTGAAGTTACCGTAACAAATGACATTCCTAAACGTTACTGAGCATGACTAATGACATTCGTATAGCGTGGCACAAGTTACTTATGTACGTACGTACGCATTGGCCGAGATGTGGACCCGGATTAGCTGCCTCGCGCTCGGTGGGCAGGGCTAGCGATCCTGTGCAAACTGTAATATGGGTGGGGCTCTGTTCACGGCTGCATATCAGATTGCTGCACATGTGCAGATGGCCGGACCAATAAAATTGTGCTTCCGCCGGGCCTGTGCATGATGTGTGTATGTATATTACATGTTTGTTTCATTTCCTCTACTGTTATGATAGGGCACAGGATGGTCAGCTCTCTTCTTCTCTGCCGAGAGAGAAGATGTCGCTACCACCAAATCTCTCCTGAAAGCAGGAGCCAATACTCACCTGAAAGATAAGGTACTTGCTCTATCCTCAGTGAAGTGCACTGTCTTGTGAGACATGAATAATGACTAGTCCACTTTTATTGTACTTGACTGTACTGTTGAGTGATCCCTCTCATCTCCCCCTTCCCCCTCCTTCTCTCCCCCTCTCTACTGTCCCCCTCTCCCCATGTACTCTCCCTGTCCTCTCCCTTTTCTACCTCATTCCATGTAGAATGGGTTGACACCATTAGAGGTTGCTACAGCTACTGAACGAACTGGTACTGAGATGAGAGGGAGATTCTTCAGAGAGTATGGACAATATGAAGCCTGGGCTACTGATGGTGTGTGTGAACTACTCAGTGCTCACATTGAAACATGTCCTCCTCCACACAGCCATCCTGTGAGTGTGTACATCAAACATATGTAGCAATCTCTTACATCATCACTTACTCTTTGTTATGTCCCAACTCCTCAGGACAATCCTGACCAAGACAGCCCTCCTACCCAGCAGGACACCTCTATTGTCCATCAAGATCAGCCTTCGGATACTATTGAAGTCCTACCTATCTTAGGACAAGGAAGGCGAAGGGTGTCTCAGGTCAGACACCTCATTGATATCACACACACACACACACACACACACACACACACACATACATGTATGTATGCACATGCACAGTCGCACACACTTAGCCCTCAAGTGTAATTGCACTTCTCCCCCTCCCCCCTCCTACCTCCCTCCTCTCTCCCTCTCTCCCTCTTTCCCTCCCTCTGTCCCTCCTTCCCTTCCTATCACACACACACACACACACACACACACACACACACACACACACACACACACACACATACACACACGAATCACTTATACATGTGCAGGCTCTTAGAAACCTCGTCAATACCTCTCGTCAAAGGATACAGCAGCTGTTCACGGACCTCGACAAACGTCTCAAGTCAGCAGATAAGAAGGACCAGTCGGGGGTCATAGGTGAGGGGAGAGCCGATGTGCAGAAGAAGCAGAAGACAAACACAACAAGAAACAGACATCCTGACAATGAGACTAGCTCCACAACTACCACTGTCTCTGTCCAGTAGAATGGTGACTGGTACTATGTATTATGTATACCTACCATATTGACTGACTGTTGGATATTGTGTATGTATACATTGTATCTCTGTATGACATGTCAATAGTGACTGTGTAGTATACATGTTGTCATTAACAATGAGAAATGGACAATTGTACCAGCGCGGCTGTAAGAAGCGATCCTGAATTTTTGGAGTTATTGTGCACTAGTGGGAGAGAGCTGATAGTGCTGTGGACGAGAGCCAGTGATCACAGCTCCTTCAACTGATGTCTGTCATACATCACTGTACAATGAATGTGGATGTGTACAGTCACAGTTCAAGAGAGAGTAGAAATCCTCTGTACTAGTACTACTGGCAGCTATGCTCATAGCACGCCTTCCTCTCTGTCTGGTTACTGTTAGCAGTGACCTTGGTATATACTGCAGCTGGCAGGTGTGCATTGGGGGAAGAGCTGAACATTACTAGAAAAATACTAGACAATTTCATATAAACAAACATACACCAACAGGTAATGTTCCACACACAGAAAGTACAATTGTTCACTCTCTTCCACCCTCTCTTCTCTGTTATGCTGCACTTGTGTTGCTCCATAATTTACTCTAATCTTCTCATTTCCTTTGTTGATTTTGCTCTCAATTACCTTCTCATTCCCTTCAAACTACATGTATTCATTCTGTGCTCTCATACCATTCATTTGCTTGCCCTCTTCATTAATTTCTTGTTCTGTAGTCATATATTTTGCTCTGCCATTGAGTTGCACTATTTCTGTCTCCCTCTCTTTATAGTACAGGCTTATTTTCTTACTTTCCATCTCCCTCTGTTCTTCTGTTGCATTCCTGTCTTTCTTGCCCTATCTCTCTCTACTATAGAACAAGTAAATAAAAAATTTAGGAAATTTGAAAGGAAATATAGGGATTGCATAAAAAGGAAAGGAGACAAGATTGGGACACAGACATGTTATGAAATATCAACGTAACATTATGGGTACGTCGATATATCATAACATGTCTGTGTCCCAATCTTGTCTCCTTTCCTTTTTATGCAATCCCTATATTTCCTTTCAAATTTCCTAAATTTTTTATTTACTTGTCTCCCATCTTTTTTTATGGACCTAACTACATGCATTTTGCTATTTTTGTAGTTTTCTTGGTAGCAAACATATTAGCTAATAGAGCTTGTAGCCTGAGGCTATCCAACATTTTTATCGCAACATCAATTGTTTGTGTATTATATTGTACCAAATTTTACTTTTAGTGGAGCTTTTGTTAATGAAATACAGCAAAGTAGTGCCTGGGGCTACTATTTACAAGATTACAAGATTTTATCTCAGCATTAATTATTGGGATATTAAGCTTTAACACCACACAAATTTCCACTTTTTGTGCTACTTTTTTAGCGAGATATAGCTAACTATTGCCTGAGGATATTTTGTTGTTATATTACAAGTTTTACATTGTTTACAGAGATTTTATCACAACATTGATCATTGGGGTATTAAGCTCTACCATCACACCAATTTTCACATTTAGTAGAGCTTCTGTTAGTAAGATACGGTAATGCTAGCCTGAGGCTATTTTTTACAAGATTTACATCGTTTACAGAGATTTTATCACAATGTTGATCTTTGGGGTATTAAGCCTTACCATCATACCAATTTTCACATTTAGTAGAGCTTCTGTTAGTAAGATGCAGTAATGCTAGCCTGAGGCTATTTTTTTACAAGATTTACATGGTTTACAGAGATTTTATCACAATGTTGATCTTTGGGGTATTAAGCTTTACCATCATACCGATTTTCACATTTAGTAGAGCTTCTGTTAGTAAGATACAGTAATGTTAGCCTGAGGCTATTTTTTACAAGATTTACATGGTTTACAGAGATTTTATCACAATGTTGATCTTTAGGGTATTAAGCTCTACCATCACACCAATTTCCACATTTAGTGGAGCTTTTGTTAGTGAGATACAGTAATGCTTGCCTGAGGCTATTTGTTGTTGTATTACAAGATTTACATTGTTTACAGAGATCTTATCACAACGTTGATCATTAGCGTATTACACTTTACCATCATACCAATTTCCATATTCAATGGAGCTTTTATTAGTGAGATACAGTAATCCTTGCCTGAGGCTATTTGTTGTTATATTACAAGATTTACATTGTTTACAGAGATTTTATCACAACGTTGATCATTGGGGTATTGAACTATACTATCATAAAAAATTTCACATTTAGCAGACCTTTCATTAGTCAGATATAGGATTGTGTGGCCCCATTAATAATACATGGCCTGAGGCTATTTTTGTTTATTTTACAAGAAGTACATTGTTTACAAAATTTTTAACATGACGATGCACTATCCCCGGTGGAACTACATAACTGTACCAAGTTTCATGTTTAGATGTGTTACCGTTAGTGAGTTACGCTTGTTAAAGCGGAAGAAGAAGAAGAAGAAGAAGAAGAAGAAGAAGAAGAAGAAGAAGAAGATGGAGAATTTACAAAACGAACTTTTGTTAATTTAACACCTTTCTCTTGCATCAAATTATACCATTTTATAATCACAGTTAGTTTCTGGGTATAGTTACACATTCATGTCAACAGAAGTCCAGTAGGTAGCAAACTGAAAGTGAAAGTGATGAAAAACCTTATATATGGTTTTCAATGGGGATAGACCATAGCAATCCCTATATACACAGTACTACCGTACTGTGTGATAAGTATATAGAGTGAAGTCCAAAGGCAAGAGGTTCCCACCATTGTTTTGCTTGTTTTCTTGCTCTTGCTGCTCTCCATACTCATTTCTATTCTGTAGTTGTGCTCTCTCTCTATATGGTAAGGTAAGCAAGTGTAATAACAAGATCTCTCTCTCCCTCCCTTCCTCCCTCCTATTATCTGTGCCAATGAACAGGTGAGATAGTCAAACCTACAGTGTACTATCTCTGTGCGTTAGTGTGTAATCTTTCTCCACTAGCTATAGGCTGCTCTTACTAGCTCTGCTGAAGTCCCCTTCACTGCTAGTGATTGAATAAGGTACAGTAGCTCTAGATGTACACACAGCAAACTATGTATTGGATGCATTGTTCATCTGACAGACTTGTCACTCACTATTGGATCACTTTGTGTAGGTGAAGAAGATATGTGACAAGAGAGCAGTGTTCTGACTCTGTACGGACTGATGTATGGGGCACAGTTTGTTCCAGATGTGTCATTTTTACTATGGACGGCTATATATATCTGAAGTGTTTGTAAATGTACTTTGCATCATCCTGTACCGCACTGTATATAGTACTGTGTATAAAAATATGAATTACTGTGGTCTATCCCCATACACTGACTTGAGGAGGACCACTGAGGCATTGAATTGTGCATAGTTACCAGAGAGTGGGAAATGCCTGGGTACAAGGCTACATCATTTATACACTGATGATCTGATAATCACATTCTGTCAGTCACACCACATTCAGACACATGTACTCATAGTCAGACATGACACACTTTCTCTCCCCACCCGGAAAGATCCTGGGTAGGAGGCTAATGAATGACGTAGAATGACATGAATATAGGTGGGAATGGAGCTGACACTAGTCTATAGCTAAACATCAGTCCAGCCATCCCTTTTACTACCCATCACATGACAATATAGTCAGTCCAGTTGACAGGTGGCCTCAATTCTACATGTATACCTGATGATGTCAACTGAGCAATACATACAGGATGGTCCAACTCATTGAAGCCTGTATACGTGTATATATATATAATTATATATATATTTATTACCCTAGCCATATTGCCCAGCAACGTATAATTTCCTATTCCGCGCTGGGCACATATTGCCCAGTTATATTGCCCACTCAGTTTTAGCCAATTAAATTTCAGAGCGCATTGCGCATTGCGTCCACGCGTACACAACCAAATTATGATTCGATACTGTAATTTTACCGATGTAGATCCGTGAACGTTATTATATGTCGATCCGAGAAAGTGCTACATCTCGAATCAGTAAACCATAATTTCGATCCTGATTCGACATTATGGCCACATCAACATAGATTCGAGGCTGGAAATCGATGTAGATTCAACACTGCTATTTACTGACGCTGAATCGAGGACGATGTCATATGTTGGTTCGATAAAATGCTACCTCCTAAAATTATCCAAGGACTTCAATCTCCATTCCATGTATAATGTTGTGAGCTGCCGCTTGGAATCAAGGCTTCAAATTGCAGTCCATACACTATGTCTAGTGCAGTTACGCTTCGCTGTTCATACGGCGCACGAATATATATTGCTCTGTGCATGAATGATATTAACTAACAGTGCCATTATGATGTAAATATATACAGTATACAGGTTCGTGTGGTTAATGACCCTGTGGAAGTGCTTCATCCGCACTGTCATGGTCACCTGGTACAGGCTGAGTGTCATATTCCTCGTAATACTCAGCCACTGTTGCATCATCACCCAGGGTTGTTACCTTGCTGTCAACGAATGTGACCATCTCCTCAAAATCTATTGGTGTAGGAGTTCCCCCTGAAAATTCTTTAAGCAGCCACTCACGAAATGTTTTGTACGTGTTTTTTTCATGATTTGACTCTGTGATGACAAACTTCCTCTGTATGGTTTCAGTGAAGAGAAATGACGTATTATTAATTTTGTATGTAAAATAATATACTTACAAATGCAGCTAAATGATTTGTGTATTTTCTTGCTAGTTGTATTGGTGCCTTGATGGACTCCATAAATTTGTAAGCCATCTCCTCGCAAGAATAACTTTTGAAGTGAGTGAATGGTTTGAGTCCAAGCACCTGTGTAGTAATGGCTAATAATCACAGATCCTGTATCATAAGTATTGATTTACCCTGCATCTCTCTTTGCAGCGAAAATCCGTAAGGCGACTTTGTATATACTGCTTGGCTGCCTCAAACTTATATTTGATTCTTCCCTCTTCCTTGAGGACAGTGCTGATTGCTTCCTGTTACGTGCATGAGGAATTACTTATGTTTAATTATGTATATATATATATATATATATATATATATATATATATATATATATATATATATAGATATATAATATACTCAGTAGACTTACGCCAAGTTTGCGGGCATCGGGATTCCTCCCAAGAGAGGTGCAGAAAAGTTTTCTTGTTTCTACATTAAGCCCTGCCTATCAAAATTAAAGCATAGAGCTACTTATGATAAATTCACACAATGCATGATAAATGATCATGAACCACCATGAAGCTGCCTCTAGTATCATTGTATGGGCAGTAACAAGGGAGGTAGTTTTATGAGACATGTTAGTTTTACTCCTAACTTGAAATTCTCCACCCTTTATTTGAAATGTTCTCCTCTTGAGTTCCTTAAGTTCATCTTGAACTCCCTCAATACTGCTAAGTAATTCACTTGGCAATTGAGCTGTCTCTTTCCTTGCTCTCTTCATCTCCATCATAATATCACTTAGAGTTACAGTTTCACGTCTACTTGAGGTTGTAGGTGTAGAGTGACCTTCTCTCGCTGGTGGGATACTAGACTGCATATCTCGCCGAGTTGGAGGAACAAATGCCATTTCTCTTTGACAATTCAATAATACGCGCGCAATTTCAGGGCGCGCGGACGCATGCGCAATAGTTCCGCTCGCCGCTTGACGACGTTGCTAAGTTTTTCTGTACTCAGTTTCTAGCACAAGATGTCTACTTCAATTGATGGTCAGTATAGCAACTATGCTACTTCACAAATTATATACTGAAATATAAATTCTTAGTTCGCCCGGTGATGTGTAGAGAACTGTAATTTTCGATAGCTCAGGCGTAAGGGATGAAGAGAGAGCAGGAAAGACCGATTTCCACCGGGAATCGAACTCAGGATCAGTGACTGGAAATCCAGTGCACTAACCACTGAGCCACGACTCCCAGTTAAAAATCAGTCCCCCCACTCTCTCTCATATACAGCCAGGTGGTACTCCCATACTGAAGTCTCGCACCTGACCCGTCTACCACTCGATGTAACTGTATCCACAGTTGAGATAGTATTATTGCATAAAATGCAGGGACACTATCCTGTGACTTGTGTGGTTTAACGTTTTCATATCCTTCAAAATTATTAAGACACCAAAGAA
The DNA here is from genome assembly GCA_963970385.1 of Theonella swinhoei. Lineage (NCBI taxonomy): Eukaryota > Metazoa > Porifera > Demospongiae > Tetractinellida > Theonellidae > Theonella > Theonella swinhoei. The sequence goes on along the minus strand of OZ019947.1, from coordinate 13,106,641 downwards.
GTGCTAGACATGTTGCTCTTGAAGCAACTTTGACACTGGTACCTACAACTTCAACGGACTACATGAGAGAGGTTATATTTAATGCTGCATCATTACAGTGTAGGTATGATATTGTGTATAATTTTTGTCATTCTAGAACTCCACAGATATCATTGAAGAGGACATGGAGCTTTGTCAAGGGGACACTCCATTGAGTGATGATGAGAGTCAGTGTGACAGTGATTTGGCCATGGATCCAGAGTATGATGAGCCATGTATGATGTAGTGTATATACACATGCATACACAAAATATACTCACTAATACATACTATGTAGGTGCTGACATTGTAGAAGAGATGAGGATTCTTGCTGTGGAGAATAATAGCATTGCTGAATACAGACCATTTCCTAGCAAGATCTTCTTTCTACTCTACTTGCTGGCTTAGAGTTCACGTCCAATTGTAAGCACACTAATTTCATACCACATTTGAGTTCCTGACTATCCTCTTCACATATACAATTTAGGGAGAGGCTAATCTAAAATTCGTAATATTCATGCTGAAACAGCTAGACATGGCAGTACCAAGTCTCGGACAACTCAAGAGCTTTGTACTCCCAAATTTCTTGTCTCCAGAGCGGGTATTACTGGTGTATTCACGTCATATTAAAGTAACAATATGTCTGTACTTATATTCACAGCATTTAACTGGTAGTGGAGTTCCATTTTATGTCATTTCTATTGCAAATGTGATATCTCAATGTATGGGAAACACTACCATTGCAGTACAACTGGCTCGTTATCCTGTGTTTACAGATGGACCATACATGTAAAGGCTTACAACTGGAAGTATTCAGAGGTTTTACTAGAAGGTACATGTATATGCATACATTCACAATTTGGTATAAATTGTCTACCATACAGGAAGAAGATGGTCAACTTGTTCTCTATGCAGTGGTGGATGTATGGCTCACTTTTGTCCAGTTTTCAGCACTGATACCAAATCCTGAGATGTATGCTTTGCCTCCAAGGGTGTTGGTACTATATGAGACAACACACCTACCAGTAACTGCCATAGCTCCCTCGCACCTGGATCAGAGTCCATGTAGCATTGCCAGGTGGTGCAGGGAGAATGAACAACTTACAGCTATGCCAAGAACAGTGAGTTTATATGTTCATTTACACACATGTGATTGTACCTCTTCACTTCATTCAGGAGTGTTTACAGTACCTTGCTCCTTACAAACTGAAGGAGAAAGCAGCAGGTAAGCCAATGGTGATGCTTCCACTCATACTATACAGTGATGACACTAGCGGCAACAAATCAAAGAAGTGGCACCAATTCAATACCTGGAGTGTCCTCCTGGCAGGATTACCACAAAAGGTTAATTCACAGTTGACTAACATCCACTTTCTTTGCTGTTCAGACAAGGTATATATACATACAGTACATTTACTAAAGCAAGTGTGAAAAGATTCTCTATCATTTTTCTAGGTCACTGTATTGGAGCTGGCAGAGCCATTAGTAGACCAATTGATGGAGTTAGAGACAATGGGGGTAAAGGTCTATGATGCTCATTTAGACACTGATGTGTTAGTTGTCGCTCCTGTAATCTGTGTCATCTGTGATAATCCCCGAGCATCATAAATTGTCAATCATCTTGGTGGGACTGCAGCAAAGTTCTGCAGAATGTGTACAGTGAGCTAACTACATGTTCATGTATTTCATTTGAATACATGTGAATCATGTGATACTGTCTGGCCCAATAATTATTCCTATTCAGATTGATAGGAGTGATATGCCAGGCATAGGATCACCCCGCAGTAATGGCTCATCTCTAAGGAGAACAAGTAAATAAAAAATTTAGGAAATTTGAAGTGTAATATAGGAATTGCATAAAAATGAACAGAGACAAGATTGGGACACAGACATGCTACGTACATCAACATACCCTGTAGTACATTGATGTACATAGCATGTCTGTGTCCCAATCTTGTCTCTGTTCATTTTTATGCAATTCCTATATTACACTTCAAATTTCCTAAATTTTTTATTTACTTGTCTCTTGTCATTTTTTTACTATTGTAAGCAATAATTCTCCCTAGCATGTGCTCTCCATATCCATAAACATCTGACCTAGTATTGAGCTACTGCGTGATTAGTACTGAGGGCGTGGTTTGGTTGCAAGAAACAGCTGCGTTCACCTTTGGTCTATAAGCAAACCTGCTAGCAACGTACTATCAGTCACCAGCGCTTTGGCTTGGTGGTACATGTATATAGTATCGTGGTAGAATAGCGTGCCGTTTCTCCAGCTGCAGCAGACGGTATATAAGCATAGATACTATATGGTATCTATGATATAAGCTTACCGAGGTACATACATAGAGGCAGAGCCAACACACTGTACGCGTGTGCAGTGTTCTGACGGTAAGAGTAGCACAAGAATCGTCAACACATCTCTGTTTTGCTAAGTGCTAGTTAACGTTGCTCTACAAATCGTCAACACGTTCTCTATCAGCCAGTTCACTCCGTGCCTAGTTGTTACGCGCTAGTTGCTAAGCTTTTGCGCATGCGCGGCTGGTGTAAATGACGTCATTAATGAGTCTTATCTCATTACGTAATCGTTTTATTGTATGACGCAAGCTAACTATATACGTAAAACGTATGTATATACTATGCACGTACATTCAAAATGAATTACGTAATCGCTATATACCTATGTACATGTATTGCATTGAGAGGAGTGTTAACATCATTATTACAAGAATCACAAGGGTTAATAACATATGCTTTTCTCATGTTGCTATTAGTGATGATATCTCTACACATGCTAACTTTCAGGTTGATGGTTACCATGGTTGCTGAGTTTTGCTCATTAGTTATCCTCATTCATAATACATTGCTGGGAGAGATAACGATCAGTAGTACATGAACTACAAGGGTTAACGACAAAATTATGCCTCTATTCCCCAGTACGTAATGATACATTTTCACATGCAAAGATTCAATTTCATTGATTTTATGGTTATTGAGTTACGCTTCTTCAAGAAGAAGAAGAAGAAGAATAATAATAATAAGAAGATGAAGAACATGGCAAAAATGTGAAAAGCACTTTTTGAGATATTACGCTTATCTTACATCACAGATCAACTATTTTTTGTTTCATGGTTATTTTTCACATATTCTTCACCTTGATATCATTAAAAGTGAAATCAACTTCAAATTGAAAGTTAAAATGAACAAAATGCTTATATATGGTTTTCAATGGGAATAGACCATAGCAATCCCTATATACACAGTACTACCGTACTGTGTGATATTACAAAGGACACTGTTCCTTTTGGTGAACTCGAGTTGACTCTGGAGGAGTATTGTCCTTGTAAGCTGCACTCATTGCCAACCTCATTCACCCTTCTTCCAACTGACACACTGGATATCCTGCAAACACAGCTGATAACCACTTATAGTGCTATTAACGACAGAAGTGGCAAATTGATCAATGTTGGTGACTCTATTCAGCTAAATGCCAGGGTACCTATTTGAGCTTTACAATCACTGTGTTTATACATACATGTATATCATGTAGGGCTCATTTGATTATGGAAAGCTGCTGGTGTGTTTTCGACCACATGAGACACATGGAACATACTGCCTCCTTAGAGTGTTTCAACCAACATCCGTATGTAACGAGTACAACTGCCCTCTTCTATTGTTGGAGAATACGTACATATAGTTCCCTCAATATATATTGAAAGAGCTGTGTCAATTATTGTTCATCAACTTGCACATTTCAGAGGAGACCAGCAACAACACTTGTTGAACGCGAAACTATTTCAAGTAAACTTTATTCATGACTATTCCAACAATATGTACTGCCTGAATGTGTATTGTATGTAGCTAAGTTTCAGTGTAAATGTGTCTGCCATCATCAAGTAGCTAAGTTTCAGTGTAAATGTGTCTGCCATGTAAATGTGTCTGCCATCATCATCACCTCTCATCATCCTGCTCAATGTCTATATATTTACCTTATATTTTAAAGTATAAAATGGACAAGCTCAATTGTAGGTAAATCGTGTATCTTCACCGATGACGATTCAAAAGGTTTTCCTATCACGATTCGGGGATTCTCTTTTTCGACATCGAATCAGTGTGTGTACGATGACGATTCGAGCAGGTCAGCTATATACCCACGAATCGGGAGCGAACCGTACATATCGCAGGTCGTACGCAGGTTATTGAAAAGGTAGGTTACATAATAAGCGCATAACATAATTACATAAGCGCGCCACCTGGGGGGGGGGGGGGGGGGTTGGGGGCATGCTCCGGCCCCCAGGGAAAATTTTGGATTCTAGACCTGAGATCGCGTAATAATTTTAGAGTAATAAAGTCCTTGCAAACGCTCACAGCACTTGACTATAGTAAAGACAGAAGCCTGGCATATATGCATCCAAGGCTGATGAGAAAACGCGGCGAGCACTGCACTGTCACGCCGTCGATGGTTCCCCGCCAAAATTGGTCCCCCCGGACCATCTACGGCAGCCGTGATTGGTCCCCCCCTGCCACGCATGGTCCCCCCACCTGAAACACTACATACATTAGTATTCCCGGAGGGATATGGTCTCCGTGCAGTTCATCAGTGTGTTTTCTACGACAAGCCATAACCGCTTACGTGCCTGATCAATGGTTTATATAAGCCAACTGCTTTCTCTCTGTTCCACCCACTGTGAGTAGTAGTAGCCATACCCCCGTACCGCGCATTGTGCGCGAAATACACTGTGTGTGCAGACTGCCAGAAGGAGGGAATATGATACAGTGTGATGCGTGTTATCAATGGTTTCACAATGTGTGTATTTAAAACAAATATACGTGTATGGGAAAATTTAGATTCTGCATTACTTGTTCATGAATCTGAATCCTCTAGTATTGTATGTTCAATAAATAGCTTTGTTACTAGCTATAACATTAGCTGCAGAACTTCCTTTCCGAACCTTACTAGATATAGCTAAATTCGAATATCAGCTACACTACGTACGTAGATAACGGCTGAGAGTGCAGTATAACTTAAGAAAATACCGGCGCAGCTAAGGCAAGAAAGGGGGACCGTCAGCGACAAGGGGGGCCATCTGCGGCGCCATATATGGTCCTACGGGGACCATATTTTCTGCCGCGGTTGGTCCGGGGGGACCAAGTTTCCTGCCGTGGACGGTCCGGGGGGACCGATTTTGGGGGGGACCAATTATCGTATGACAGCACAATCGATTACCCTAGCGCAAGTTCACGCGCGCGAGTAAATTTGATTTTGTTTTTCTTAGGGGATAAAATATCCTGACCACGGATGAAATATCCTAGGAAAAATTATCCGGCCCGATAGAATATTCTATCCGGCCGGATAAAAAATAGGGGGGATAAAATATACCGCGACACCGGGCGTGAGCGGGTACAGTGCGCACTGTTCAATAGTCTTGACCCTTTAGCTTGCCTTATAACTTCTTGCTGCCAGTTGTGCTCTCGCTTGTGGTTAGCTGCTGCTTGCGCGCTGTCGCTCGCAGGTTGTTAGCCCTAGCCTTATAGCTAGCTGCGCTTGCGCCCGCTCGCGGCGAGCCTAATAAATTATTCATATGGTCGAAAACAGGGGAGGCAAATGCCTCCTGTGCCTCATGTACGCCCCTGGTGACGTGAAGGATAAATTCATAAGTTGTTAACGACGGACTGCATGGACACCTATTACAACCTCTCTCTCTGCCATACATCGACACTCGGGATGTGTGCATGCGCGTGATAATCTGCGGTATATGCGCATGTGCAATTCACAGTCCCTGTACAATGAATACATTATATATACAGTCATGGTTCAAGGGAGAGCAGAAATCCTCTGTACTAGTACTACTGCCAGCTATGCTCATATATGTCTTGTTCTCGGATCCGTCTGATTACTGTTAGCAGTGACCTTTGTATATACTGTGTACGTATGTTGAAACTTCTGCTGTAAATCTGCAATAACCATTAAATATTTAAAGCAGATAAAAATAATTGATTAGGTTATATAGAGCATCATATCTTATGTATTGTATATAGACAATAAAAAAATATACACAAGTTATTTCAAGTTCTACACACTATATATATTTATACACAGAAAGTACATCCAATAAAACACTCATTAATGACTTTACTGAAGTTACAAGCAGAGAGAAGACGACAAGAGAAGTGGTTCCATCAGTGGTGAGGTCACACTTACACAGGACTCCATACAATCATATAGACACACACAGCCACAGACACACACTATGTACTTCCTCCATGTATGGACTATGTGCTGGTCACTAGAGAGGCCTTGGATCTACTCCCTACTGACTGGGAACTCAGCTCTAGGTCACTGGGTGGAGGAGGAGGGGAAGGGGTCTCTGAGGAGGTCCGTGGGCGGCCGTTGAGATGACTAGCACTTCTGGTCTCGTTTAGGCTGCTGCCATGATGACTGCTAATCTTCAGATGAAGTGGAGATGTGAGAGACTGCAGACGAGACTTCTTTACCACTTTGCCTTTCTTCTCACTCCTTCTCCAGCTCCCTCAGCTGGGGGAGAAGAGAGGACAGTGTAGGGAATGTCTAGAGATAAGTCATCTCACATCACTGTAACCCTACTCCCACTATACCCACCTCACTGGTAACCCTTTCCCTACTATGCATGTATCTACCTCACTGATGGTAGTTTCCAGGGTCTGGAGGAGCTTAACCCTCTCATCACTAGTCACAGTTACACTGGAAGATGGCTTTCTCGTCGTGAGAGGAGTAGATCTGTACACCATTTTTGTAGTCTGAAGTGTGTGTGTGTGTGTGTATGTGTGTGTGTGTGTGTGTGTGTGTGTGTGTGTGTGTGTGTGTGTGTGTGTGTGTGTCAGGGAGGACAAATCAAAGAGTGCTTTCTTCATAATTATTAAGGTGTTTCCCAACTGCTCTCCAGTGTAGCTAGTCAACTCACAGTGACTCAAAGCTGATGACAATGTCATCCATGAGAGTGAAGGACCCATGATACTCCATTTGGTCCCCACCTCGTCTCTTGCAGATGATGACTTGGTCACTGAACAAGAGGAGAATTCGACGATGTCATCCCTTTATACTGGGACATGAGGTCAGTTGGTCAATTTCCGTCACTACAGTTCTGTACATTAGCCTACACTGTGGAGAGGCTAGCCTCTGTAGGGACAGAATTAGAACATCATGGATCCCACTGACTCAATGTGTAAAAAGCGATTTCTTCTCTATACATGATTCCAATGCTGTATGTACATGAAGTATTCAAACCACGAGACTCTCAAAGCAATACAACCCAAAATAGTCATTTTCAAAAAAAAAATGAGCTGCCTCAGGTGGAATTCGAACCTGCGACATTCTGCATTCCAGGCAGATGCTCTACCAACTGAGCTACCGAGGCAGCTCAGCTGCACATACAAAGCAACACAACTCAAGGCAAAGCGTCTCAACCTGAAGATACCATTTACAGTATATGTACTGACTGTGGGGTGGTGCCATCCAACCAAGTTCCTCTCAATATCACATACTTCAGTTGTGTGGTCTTGTCCAGTCATCAACTCTCTCTGAAGTGAGGGGAGACCATATTAGCCTACCATACAACACATGGAGGATGGGGGGATGGTCACCTTGCTGAGTCTATCATAGATATCAGTGAGAAAATCTTCAGGAAAGTTCTCGTCATCATTACAACCTGAATGGGTAGTAGGTGTGAATGTGTGAGTGTGTGGAAGAGAAATGTATTAGCAGTAGCATTAGTACAGGAGACCAACACACACAAGTTCTTTCCTCTCTCACGCACAATACACCACCACCACCATTAGGGGTGTGGCTAGTATGGGAGTACAGTTTCTGGCAAAATAGGTAAGATTGCAACGTGAACATAATGTGGGAATAAATGGTACACAAACACCTGGTAGATGAGTCATGTCTTCCAGTTCTAGAATGTCTATTGCCAGTACAGTTGATGTAGCTGTGTGTGAGGGCAGTACTGACTGTGAAGGTAGTACTGTAAGTAATTTTACTGCTGTACTTTCAATTCTCAACTGGCTGAAGTTTCTGCAACCTCTAGTAATATCTATTGCAAGTGAAGGCAAACCCACTTCCCATGGGTAGGAATGGTGCAAGGGAACCACTACCATGGGCAGAGCAACACACACAAACTAGAGAATAATTGGAGACATAATTGGGTGTGATCATGAGCACTAAGGGTGAGGTGGGAGATAAAGAAAGGATAGTATACAAGTATAGCACGTGGTACCCAATGTAAGGTGGTTAGTAATTAGTTTGCACATGCACTCACACACAAAACTTACCCAATGTACACGCTGTAGAGACTGATGACCTTCTGTCTGAGGAAGTACAGTAGGAATTAAGCCCACGCTCCGGCTATATAGGTACACTTTCCTTCACCTCCCTTTGATCAGCTGTGCACTCGGCTATGCATCATTTAGAAAGCAATATTCAAAGATTTCACTAAAATAGATGATATCCGGTACGAGCCACGCCCTTTGCTTTGTGTGTGTTGTGCTTCTTTGACAGCAACAAATTGGGTAAGTTATTGGCACAAGGCCTCAGCTGTGACTTTATGTGAATGCGTGTAAAAGCGTGGGCGCTAAGCCACATAGATCTCTATCCGTACCTCAAGCAAGCCGATGGTATAGATCTGGCTACATGTATACATACTCCGCAGTGTACTGCTGTGGGCCTTGTAGGTCAGTTGTGACCACTAGTTGGTGACAGCCTCTCTCAATTGCCTTATTTAATGGATGAAATCTAGCGACCGTTAAGAGACGCATCCCCCGCAGAAAAGCGGTGTGGCCCAGCTGGCCCCTCAGGCCATGCACACACTGTGATAGTGTAGCACCCAAACCTCTGAGGGTACAGTTAGATTCTGTACTGTAGGTGTACTTATCACCTAGTCAATGACTCCTGCAAGATTGAATATAGCATCATGAATAATTCATAGTAGTATAATTGCGTGATTGATCACGTGATCTCACTCTGCACCTCCAGCAGTGTATCCCATGGCTGCATCTACTAAACTATCTCTGAAAGATGTTGTCAAGGCTCTTGACAAGCTCACCACTGCTGAGACTCAGGAACTTGTCATCCGTTTTGGAGTAGAACGTCACGATCTAGTCGATATGCAGACTCAGCACAACCCCAAAATATGTTTCATTGAAGCCTGGCTGGACAGAGACATGGAGGCAAGCTGGGAGAAGATTGTGTCTGGCCTTCAAGAAATTAAAAAGGCTGTCCTTGCTAAAGAGATTGCTACACACCATTGTCACCAGTCCTCCCCTCCCTCCACTGACCCCAGCAATTCAGCCACTCCCCTTGCCGTGCAGCCTGTCAGCACAACAGCCGAAGCAGCTCCTGCCACACCTTCATCAGCTGTTGATTCTGTGCCACCTCCCATGTCAGTCACTGATCCCACTGAGCCACTGACTGTCCCTGCCTGGGGTGTAGCTAAAGTGAAGGCTACTATACTGCAACTTGAGGAGAGGTTTTCAGACCTCATAGCTGATGCCAAGCATGAAATAAGTGAAAAAGAGAAGCAAGATAGAAAATTCTTGGAAAAATTTCGCACTCGTCTTCTGCTCCTTCCTGTTTCCAAGAAATCTACTCATGCCAAATTCTTTAAAGACAGTGGGGAAGAAATTGAGGAAGCGAAAAACACTCGCAAAATCTTTCACATTTTCTGCCGCTACTTGAACTATCGCAACTATGAGATCTTGGTCCACATCATTCAGAGGTTCTGTGATCCTCCACTGCAGAAGAGTATGCAGGAATACTGTAAGAGTCTGGAGGAGTTTGAAATGGCAACGACAGTTGATGTGTATATCTGTTCTCTGCCTCCCGATGAAGAGCTAGAAGTTGCTTTCTCTAAGATGGTTATGAAGATTGATAAACCCTCCACGAAATGCATGCTATATGAAATTCGAATGCTTAACGAAGCACTTGCAAAGGAATCCTCTGTCTGCTCCCACAGTGTCTACGTCAGTAGCGTCACCAGAAATTGTGTGGTTGTGGTGGTGAGGTTCCCTTCCAGTGCAGCAGGCTGGGTGTTGGCAGCAATGACTCGCAACTTCATGCGCACACACCACTTGATAGAGGTGGCCATGGATGGAAAACACCTCGAAGTCATTAAAAGATACACCTTGCCTCCTTTGGTAAGTTTACTTACAGGTCCTAATACTTTATTGCTGGAGGTATGATAGTAGAGTTTTCTGTGGCCATACATGTATGTTGTGTGTGTGGACAGGAGTGGAGACAGCTACCCCAAAGTGGGGGGCTCATAGTGGGAGCATACTTACCAAGTTTTTATGAAGGCCAATAGGGACATCACAATGGCTTTCTTTTGACCACACCCATCAATTTGTTTAGAGTAGATAATTTTACAACGCGGTACGTACTGCAGAATGATTTTGTTTCCTGCCCATTTTTTGTGCATGAAATTGATCGGGACAACTGTTTGTCGGGCGGGACATGGGACAATCAATCGGGACTGTCACGCTGAGATCGGGACAGTTGGCAACTATGTGGGAGGTACGATTGTGATTGGGAACGGTGCATATTTTAGGGTCAGAGGTCAACAAACTAGTTGACAGTAACAGAATGAAATGCACTTGTAAAGTGCGTAACCCTCGCACAGTTAGGACTACCAAGTAAATGTATAAGAGCTCCTGACTCTCTTCGTGCTATGCACACTTGTAGCTAATGCTAAACTACATCTAATGGCAAGTTGTGCTTGTTGCGATCTCCAATTAATGCACACCTTCAGGCCTAAACCGCTGCCTAAAACAGATACACTTCTGACGATATGGCTCCAGACTCACTATTACGAAGTAGCAATACTGCTTATCGATCAATATATCCCTGTTTGGCAATCACAACAATCATGGTTAACGAATATCGGCAATTTACCGCTTTTCTTCAACAACGTAGGTCTGGTCTCTTCTTTCCGCTCCCGACGTTAGCTGTGCCGAGCACTAATGATGCTTCTTCATATCTCCACATTTGGTAGTCATAGGAGTCACGGTTTACGAGAAAACTTGTTGACAGAAAGATAAACACACACACACACACACACACCCACACCCACACACACACACACACACACACACACACACACACACACACACACACACAGACTGACTACAATAACCCTCCGTGCATGCGCGAGGGTTAATGAGGTGACAGGTTCATGTATTGTGTGAGGTATTGTCTACAATAGTACACACCAATATACCAGGTCTGTAGGGGTCAGCTCAGTATTCTTCCAGTTAATATGGAGGTCGGCCCTTCTACCTAAACCCCTCCCCCTGCCTCCCATATCTCCATGTGTGGTGGGTATAAGACATGAACAGACGTACTATGTAGAAGTGTTGGTATATGGACTTCTAGGTCCTACCACACTATTACTGGTGGTATAAGAAAGGAGTAGTGTCTTCAGCCGGCTATAGCAATAGGTTTGAAAGTGGTGAGGCCATTGTGGGGCCATTACAATACTGACAAATTTAACAAAAGGCTAAACAAGTTGTACCATAGCATTCCTTCAGCTAGCCAGGCTCTGTGTGTATTACATATGAACCTTGACCCCACATACATCAATGTGTGCAGTACACAGATCGTAGAAGAGGAAGAACACATCCATGAGGCTAGGGAATAACATTAGGAATGTTCACTGGCTAAAAAGTGCAGTGGCCATGGCCACTGTGGCTGCCGCATCTGCTATGGTCCTGTTCAGTGGTCATACATGTACATGACATTACATGTATAGATTTACTGTACAATGTACACAACATGTACATGTACTGTGTACTACTGGGAGCCCTTCAGTCTGCCCCAAAGCCCCTCCCCCTCAACACTGAACAGTGTGAAATGGACTTAGAATGTAGAGAGGCCATACCTCATGTCAGTCCCTGTGTCTCCTATGACCATCTAGTAATGGCAGTCATCACTGTGTACTCATGTACATGTAGTAACAGTCATCACTGTATGTATGGTTGTGTACTCACAATACTATCATATTGTAGGATGATCAGCTGTGGTGGGCCAGTGAGGATGGAGATGTGGTGAGAGTTGCCTCACTGCTCAACTCTGGAGCTGATATAGAGACTAGGGGTGGCCTGGTATGTTATAATCCCACAATGTAATGTGTCAATGTCCACTATATCACTGTGTGTTGTGTGATATTAAACACAATATTGAAGTGTAGGTGACAGTATTTAAGTAGACAAAGACTCCACCCCCTATATTAGGAGCCATTTTTCTGGCCAAGTCTCCGATTTCACATGTAGAAAATCATATACCTAGCCTTGTATGTATGTACATGTGTACATGTGTGCCTATCACTCCAGTGACATGTAATGATAGTGATCTAGTGATCAAGTGATCTGTAGATAGGAGTACTTCTGTCTGAGGTAAGTAGCAAAGGAGAAAGCAGCCTGGTATACATGTACAGTGTATACCAGGCTACTTCTCCCTCCCCCACGCAGCCTGGGTACGAGACTAGTAGCTTAGTTATACTGTTGTTAGACACACATACTTTTAACCCCACAGCAAGTAAATAGGCAGTTAATAGAGAAGTGTGCTTAATAATATGTATGTGGAGTACCAGAACATGTACGTACGCTTGTGGTGAGTGTGCTTCATTTATAACCAAAATAAGAGTCTCATTTCAATTCGAGAGTGTTATTTGTCTGCCTTCTATCAATGTAGTCTAACGAGGGTTAACGGCGGGAGCCTACAGGCAAGCACGAGCATGCACAGAGACCCTTGAGGGCGGCGCCCATAGCACATGTGTACTCAGTAGCTAGGCAATCTCGCCACGTGCAAGTCGGCAGCAGCAGCAGTAAGACACCAGTTGTTCCATCGTTCCCACCACCCACCCTATTTGCTATGCGGAGACAACTAGACTCCATTGCTACCACCAGGTAGTAATGTGAAGGCCAGGCTGGGGGGTTTAGGCACGTACCTACCACTAAGCACAGGGGCCTTGTAAGGGGGTTCCCCCCAAAACCACAGAGGGGAATCCTCTCGGTCACGTGGTCAAACACGTGACTTATATGCAACTATCACGTGCCTTAAGCCAGGGCACGTGCACCAGCATCCACCAGCCTGGCTCCTGCCAAACAGTAATAAGACTGGGAACTAGCCTACTATCCACATATGGAATGACTCGCAACTAGAGTTAACCACGTGGATAAGGTCAAAGGTGTGCATAACAAAGCATATAGTAGTAAAATATGTATCCACTTAACAACATGCTAGTATGATACCTCTAAACCTTTGGAGGTACTTCAACACCCAAAGCACCGCCTTATTTACGGCCTTGGACTTTCTATTGCAGTGGGTGTGGTCTGATGTAGTATTATCTGAGAGTGTGTTGGATTGAGCCTCTACTGCTGTCAGTAGTGATGGTAGTTATTGGTCACTTTCAGTTTCATTCCTCATTCCAGCACTCTCTACTGTGACTGGGAATACATCTCAATCACATAATGTATGTATGTATAGTAGAGATTTAATAGCCACCATATTCATGTAAACATGTACATATTTGTTTTTGATTCTCATCAGTATTCAGCCACTCCTCTGGATGTAGCCAGTCGGTATGGCCACCTCCATATTGTTCGCCTACTCTTACAACGAGGGGCAATGATAGAGACCAGGGATGTGGTGAGACAGTCATAATATCATTGAAGTAGACTATGTACCCTCTGATGTATATGTGTACTAGTGAAGTGGTGACCATTGTGGGGTGAGCATGAGTGAACCAGTACATACAGTACAGCACTTCATGTGACTTGTCATGTGACTTCCACATGTGCACAGTGAGGCTGATATACAGACACACACATACACACAAACATGAGAGACATTAACGTCATCAAGTAAGGGTCTCTCTCCTGCTCCCCTCAAATGGTGACACACACATACTTACCAACTGATATTTATAGCAGTGGCGTAGGAAGATGGTTTACTATAGGGGGTGCCAACCTGAATTTTGAATGCACGCGCACGCACGCGTACTATATATGCGCACATTGCGTATACATACCTACCATGTAAACGCTCCTGGCCGACCCAGTGTCTTGCATTTACACCTAGTACCTAGGTCCTAGCTAAGAAAAGATATAGCAAGGAATGAAGGGATCACTAGCCATCTAGCAGAAAATAAAGAGGAGCGCCAGCCCCCGGAGCCCCCGTGGTTCCTATGCCAGTGTATAGCTTGATTTTTATCCATACATCATGTGTAGCACACATTCATTTGATTGGTCATACCAAACAAGTAGGAATTTCATTTCTTACTGAAATACATGGTGTTTGGGATATATTCCCAGTAAAGCCCGGACGGCTGGTACAATGTATGTGCATTGAGAAACAATAGCCAAGTTCCTGTGAGAACTTTATGGTAGATCTGGTGTTGCCATTCTCAGCTGCATATGGAGGCCATCATGTTGTCATTGTAGAGGAGTTCCTTAATTGGTATTGGATAATTGTATGTCTACCACAGTATGGATGTACACCTCTAGTGACTGCAGCACAGTATGGCAAGTGGGATGTAGTTATCGAGCTACTGGATATTGGAGCAGATGTTAATGCTCAGACTAATGTAAGTCCTATCAACACAGTTATTGTGTACACAACTTTCATTCCTCATTTCAAGTCAGTAGTAATATACTGGAGCTGTAGAATGATTGGAGTGTAGCGGGTAAGGTACTAAGGTAGCAGGATACATGTATGGCCACTGCAACACACGCGTACTATATATGCGCACATTGCGTATACATACCTACCATGTAAACGCTCCTGGCCGACCCAGTGTCTTGCATTTACACCTAGTACCTAGTTCCTAGCTAAGCATGTAATTGAAAAGATATAGCAGGGAATGAAGGGATCACTAGCCATCTAGCAGAAAATAAAGAGGAGCGCCAGCCCCCGGAGCCCCCGTGGTTCCTATGCCAGTGTATAGCTTGATTTTTATCCATACATCATGTGTAGCACATATTCATTTGATTGGTCATACCAAACAAGTAGGAATTTCATTTCTTACTGAGATACATGGTGTTTGGGATATATTCCCAGTGTAGCTGGGACGGCTGGTACAATGTATGTGCATTGAGAAACAATAGCCAAGTTCCTGTGAGAACTTTATGGCAGATCTGGTGTTGGCATTCTCAGGTGCATATGGAGGTCATCATGTTGTCATTGTAGAGGAGTTCCTTAATTGGTATTGGATAATTGTATGTCTACCACAGGCTGGATATACACCTCTAGTGACTGCAGCAGGGTGTGGCAAGTGTGATGTAGTTATTGAGCTACTGGATAATGGAGCAGATGTTAATGCTCAGACTAATGTAAGTCCTATCAACACAGTTATTGTGTACACAACTTTCATTCCTCATTTCAAGTCAGTAGTAATATACTGGAGCTGTAGAATGATTGGAGTGTATATTACCACCCCAACATGATAATTGGGACATTATCTGGAACCCGTGAGTGAAGGCTGACCTCAAGCATATATAAATTAATAAATCTGATACTGCTATGTACAAAGCAGAGAGAGGCTATGGGGAGTAAGCATGCATACTGGACGGAGTGACAGTATTGTTAGTAATGGCACAGACCTCATCCTGGACAGACCCAACTATTGATCAGGGTTTCATACAGGATTTTAAGTTAGGGGGGAAACGCATCTTTGGTCGCCAGTCGGTATACATTTAAATGCCCTCCCAATTTTGAGGGTGGGTTCTATTCAAAATCTCATACTATGCATATAATTTTAAAGTCCAAAAATCTAGGTGGGGATATCCCCCCTCCCCCCCCCCCCCCCCCCCCCGTATGAAACCCTGTTGATATTGTGTATGGACTCTTCCAATTCCTGTATAGTCTGTCCTTCCACTAGCATCCCCTCTGTTGAGCTGCAGTAGTGCCAGCTAATGTCTGACTGCACACCTCTACCTGTCACCACTCCCATGTAGACTCTATCCTCATGTAAACCAATACACCTGACAAAGGCAGGCATTGTTGAGTGGGCTAGTAGAGGTGGCCTCACTGAGTGATATTGTAGCTCGCATGATATGATGTAGGGTATGTGGTAGTGTAGTAGCCTGTGCAATTGAGGTACATACCTAAATGTTGACATGTAGGTAACATAATGTCCCAGCTGTATGATGGAGTGATGTAAATTAGTGTGTGATGATGTCAGTGTTAGTGTACAGTGAGTATCAGTGTGTGTCATACTACACATGTCTGTCATCACAGGATGGATACTCTGCACTGATGTGGGCAGCCAGGTGGGGTAAGACTGAAGTTGTGGTGGAACTGATAAAAGCAGGGGCAAACCTGAACCTGCAGAATAAGGTACAGAGGTTGTCAATATTGTGTATGTTTACTACATATATACAGCACATGATGTACATGAACAAAACCACACTACATGTAATATTCAGGTAATTAGAGCAAGCCTCCACAATGTCTATTTTGTCCCATACTATATACATATACATGTACATGTATGTACTGTTGTGATAGTACATTCATGTACATGTATTGGAACATCATAGCTGGAATCCCAGCTGGAAGCTCTTTCAGAATTAGCTGTCAATAACTTGGCTCTCCTTGTTTGACTCCATTAGTGTTGTGTGTGAGAATATTAATTTTGATGGAGTAGTGGCACACGTGAGGCTGCACCACTAGTGGGATACAGGGCATTATTGTGGTGAGCTTGAGCATTGACAAGAGACTAGACCTTACTGCAGCAAGCAGGTGTGGGGACAGGGAGAAAGCAAGAGTGGAAATTAGTGGCTAATACAATATATGGTGGTTTGGTTGGTTCCTCTGGTATAGATGTGAGTATGAGCACTTGGCAGACCTCCCTCTTCTTCCTAGTCAGTAGGTGGGCCTCTTTAACCCTTGGAAAGTTGTGGGGATCTGTGGCTTCCTCTCCCCCTAAACCACTCACCACTCATATATCACTGTGGCATATGTCACAAGGCACGATGCACATAATGTACTCCTAGTATTCCAACTGGCATGATATGGTGTAGGGTATGTGGTAGTGTAGTAGTCTGTGCAAGTGAGGTACATACCTTATTTCATATATGTTGACATGTAGGTAACATAATGTCCCAGCTGAAAGATGGGGTGATGTAAATTAGTGTGTGGTGATGTCAGTGTCAGTGTACAGTGAGTATCAGTGTGTGTCATACTACACATGTCTGTCATCACAGGCTGGAGACTCTGCACTGATAAAGGCAGCCAGGTGGGGTAAGACTGAAGTGGCGGTGGAACTGATAAAAGCAGGGGTGAACTTAAACCTGCAGAATAAGGTACAGAGGTAGTCAATATTGTGTATGTTTACTACATATATACAGCACATGATGTACATGAACAAAACCACACTACATGTAGCCTCGTCCCCAGACTCTCCCTCCGTATGACCTTTCACTTGCCAGAAACGGAGGGGAGATCCTGGTCCAAAACATCGTGTTAATGACATCAAGGGTAGAGAGAACTCAAGTACACGTGGGTGAAATCGCCTTAATTTGCCCACCGCCTATGTGTTTAGGCCTAGTTGAACCGGAGTAAAAACAGAGATGTCCTGGCGGTATCTGTGTTACCAGCTACGACCAGTTGATGTCTCAAGAAGTGATGTGGTTCTATATTGTAAGCACACACGCTGTATAGCCTGAAAATAGCAGAAGCAGCATATATAATACATGTATACGGGCATAGCAGTACACGGGCAACAGTGTATATATGCTTACACGAGCAGAGCAATAGTATGACAGCAGCTTAGGGCGACCGCAGAGGCCATCTACATAGATCGATAGTGCATGTGAGTGCAGAGAAGCAATGATGTAAATGGTCTAGCTTAGCGCGTGGGCACTGATGGCTTTGCGGTAGGGCCAACCTACGTGCAATTAAGTTCTCTCTACTGTCCCTCTACCCTTGATGTCATTCATGTGACATTTTGGATCAGGCTCTCCCTTTTTTTCTGGTGGGTCAAATGTTGACATGTAGGTAGCATAATGTCCCAGCTGTATGATGGAGTGATGTAAATTAGTGTGTGATGATGTCAGTGTCAGTGTACAGTGAGTATCAGTGTGTGTCATACTACACATGTCTGTCATCACAGTATGGAGACTCTGCACTGATGAAGGCAGTCTTGGGGGGTAAGACTGAAGTGGTGGTGGAACTGATAAAAGCAGGGGCAAAATTGAACCTGCAGAATGAGGTACAGAGGTTGTCAATATTGTGTAGGGAAGGACCTTTGAGGCAAGCTGTATATGTATATTAGCATTTTTGTGTAGTACTCTGCAAAACTGGTGGGTGTGTCTAATTCCTAATTAGCAGTCTAATTAGTGACCTTTGATCTCTAAGTGTGTACACAAGCACATTGTAACCTCAGGATATATGCCTTCTCTGTGGCTGGGTCAGTATATCTTTTGCTATTTCCTGTACTGTTGACCAGAGGCAGGTTCCACAGTAAAATGTCACACACATATGCATTATCTCTGTTTCCTTTTATATACACTTGTCCCTTGGCTTTGGAGTATTTAACATGTTGAAGGGTTGGCACTTTAGTGGTTTCATGGATTATATGTGACCTTTGAACTCCAAGTGTGTGTACACAAACACAGTTACTGTGGACACTGCACCTCACCATGTATCATTCCATATTAGGAGGGCCTC